>CM076583.1:57953747-58039824 GCA_034641835.2 Pinus albicaulis | reverse complement strand
CAGAGCTCATCGTCCAACGAGACCCACATCATAGGGTAGTTCCACGATACCAAGATTTTCACGGAAGGTTAGGAACTTGACCTTCCCCAGGGGCTTAGTGAGAATATCCGCGACCTGCTCATCAGTTCCTATATGATCGAGCCTTACAGCGCCTCGCTGTACCATATCCCTGATGAAATGGTACCTGATATCAATATGCTTGGATCGGTCGTGGAACACAGGATTCTCAGTCATGCGAATCCCACTCTGGTTATCACAGAGTATCACGGTGGTATCTAGCACATGTCCAAACAACTCACTAAAGAGCTTTCGCAACCAAACTGCTTCACAACAGGCCATACTTGCTGCAATGTATTCGGCCTCAGCGGTGCTCAAAGCCACCGACTTCTGCTTCCTGCTCATCCATGAGATCGAAGCATAACCAAGATTGAAGCAACATCTCGATGTGCTCTTACGATCCACCACACTGCCAG
Organism: Pinus albicaulis; assembly: GCA_034641835.2. Lineage (NCBI taxonomy): Eukaryota > Viridiplantae > Streptophyta > Pinopsida > Pinales > Pinaceae > Pinus > Pinus albicaulis. The sequence continues at coordinate 58,039,351 of CM076583.1, read as the reverse complement.
CCCAATCGGCATCAGTATATCCACGGAGTGTCACACTCCCGGCAGTGTATCTCAGCCCATGGTTTATCGTGCCCCGAAGATATCTCAGAAGATTCTTGGCACCAACCCAGTGAAAATGACGAGGCTCAACCATCTGTTGACTCAAAGTGTTCACCGCAAAACATATATCCGGTCGGGTGTTCACTAAGAACATCAAAGCTCCTATGAGTTGACGATACTCAGTAGGATTGGCCAAGATAGGCCCAGCAGCGCTGCCACTCAACTTCTTAAAGTTGAGTTCCATCGGTGTCGACACGGACTTACAGTCCACCATACCAAATCTTTCCAGAAGCTTCACAATGTATTTACCTTGAGAAAGGAAAATCTCTCCAAGTCTCTGCCAGACCTCCAGGCCTAGGAAGTAGTGCATCAATCCTAGATCCTTCATCTCGAACTCAGCAGCGAGCTCCCTCTTACATTGATGAATGAGAGGGTCAGCACCTGTCAGGAAGAGGTCGTCCACATACAACACTAGAATGAGAGGCTTCCCCTGCACAACCTTGAAGTAAAGGTTCGGATCAGCATTACTTCGAGTGAAGCCCAGCTTCATCAAGTAGCTATCCATCCTCTCGTACCAAGCTCTGGGTGCTTGCTTCAACCCATAGAGGGCTTTCTTCAACCTGCAGACATGAGTGTCCCGATCCTGAACTTCAAATCCTAGAGGTTGTTCTACATACACCTCTTCTTTTATTGTACCATGCAGAAAGGCGGTCTTGACATCCATCTGATGAAGACTCCATCCTTGCGTAGCAGCAAGGGCTATGATTGATCGAATGGTGGTATATCGTGCCACAGGTGCAAATATGTCATCATAGTCTATTCCTTCCTTTTGAGAGAAGCCACGGCAACAAACCTTGCCTTGAACTTTTCAGCACTCCCATCAGATCCATGTTTGATCTTGTAGAGCCATTTCGCGGTGACAACAGATTTGTCCTTCGGTCTCGGGACCACATCCCAGACATCATTCTTCATAATGGACTCATATTCTTCGTGCATAGCATCCTTCCAAACTTGATGCTTTACGTCTTCCTCAAAAGATCCAGGTTCAGATTGTACAATAGTACTCATGGCAGCTAGATACCCTTGGTATCTACACGGCTTCTTGCTTTCCCGGAATGTCCCCCTTGGGGCAGCATGACCCTCAACATCTTCGAGGGTGTCCCTGAGCCATGATGGTCTCTTTCCCAGTGAAGGAGATGGATCAATAGGGTCCATTGGTCCTTCAATATCAGGCATTGTCTCATCCTGCGATTCTTCTTGATTTCCAGGCCTTTCTTCATGATTTTCTTCAGATCTTGGAAGATCTACTACTTTCTTCAGGGAAGCATCTTCGTCAAAAGTGACATCATGGCATATCTCTACTTCCCTTTGACCAGGTACATAGACTCTATAGGCCTTAGAAGTTTCACTGTAGCCTACAAACATTCCTTTCTTTCCAGAAGCATCCAGCTTGCTTCTCTTTTCTTTTGGCACATGAAAATAAACAGGACATCCAAAAATTCTAAAATGTGAGACGTCAGGTTTCTTACCAGTGAAAACCTCTTCAGGAGTTTTGGAGTCCAGGGCGGAATGAGGGCATCGGTTTTGAATGTATACAACAGTATTTGCAGCTTCTCCCCATAGAAACTTCGGTAGACCCTGGTCACATAGCATGGCACGGGAAACTTCCACAATGGTCCTGTTCTTTCATTCAGCAACGCCATTCTGCTCAGGAGTATAGGCAGTAGTAGTCTCCCTCTTAATGCCAGCTTCTCTGCAAAAGTCCTTGAACTCATTTGACTCATATTCAGTGCCATTGTCGGTCCTCAAAATCTCGATCTTCTTCCCTGTCATATTTTCCACCAAGGCTTTGAAGGTACGGAACCACATGAAAGCCTCATCCTTCTTCTTCAAGAAGTATATCCAGGTTTTGCGGGAGAAGTCATCAGTGAATGTCATATAGTAAGAACATCCTCCCAGGGATGTCACAGGCAGCATACCAGATAGATCAGAATGGACCAATTGCAAAATATCGGATGTCTTTGTGGCACTTGAGGGGAAAGGTCCCCTTGTATGCTTTCCTTCGGCACAACCCTTACATACTCTTTCATGATTATTTCCAAAGTCGGGCATCCCTGTCACCACCTTCCTTGCTTCGGGAAGGGCCTTGTAATGAAGGTGTCCAAACCTTCGGTGCCATAGTTCAGTTTGTCGCATAGTATCACATGTCATAGCTCCTAGTGGACTTCCTTCAACTTGGTAGAGTGTTCCAACTCTAAAACCAATCACGATAGCTTCCTTGAGGTTCTTCTTCCACATGCGCACCTTTCCATCAATGAATGCCACATTGAAGCCTTTGTCTTCAATCGCTGATATAGACACAAGGTTCTTCTTCAATTTTGGTACATAGAGTACATCCTGCAAATGTAGGACTTGTCCTTGAGACAAGTGGAGAGTCACAGTCCCTGTCCCTTTCACGGGATATGTGGCATTATCTCCAAGAATAATTTCCAGATTGGTATCCTTCTCAACCATGTTAGAGAGTGCTTCCTTGAACCCAGTGATGTGTCTTGAGGCACCACTATCTATCAGCCAGACATCCATAGTGTCGGGCGGGGATGCAGCAGAGAGAGAAGATACAAGAATGTATTCATCTCTTTTATCAACAACATTAGACTCCTCGTACCTGGAGTTTCTAGACCTTTTGAAAGGTTGATTGTTTCCACCAGAGGGAGCCTTCCTCTTTCCTTTGGACCTGTCGTTTCTTTGATTTCCATTCCTCCGGTTGTTGTTGTTGTCATCACTATCGGGAGAATCCTACTTGAAAGGACATTCTTTAGCATAGTGACCAGGCCTATGACAAGTGAAACACTTGCCCTTCTTTCCTTGGGCCCTAGCTCTTCCTTTGTTCTTAGGACCACCAGAGTTCTTTCTAGAATGAGCAGCATAGCCAGCGTTTCTGTCATTTTCATATTCCTTCATTCTTGTCTCTTCTTGCATGCATCTGGACAGTAGCTCATCAAAGTTAGGAATAGTATTATTATTGAGAATGGTAGTGGTGAATACTTGCCATTCATATGGGAGTCCTCCAAGTGCGATGAGTACCATCTCACGATCGGCTATTGTCTCCCCAATAGCTAGCAGATTGTTCCTAATCTCGGTCAATTTCAGAAAGAATGTTTGGACAGACTCATCCTTGCCTTTCTTCAGATTCTTCAATTGATTCTTGAAGAATAACACTTGGTTTACATTGTTTACCTTGAACATTAGGATCAATTTATCATACATCTCTTTGGATGTACCCAACTCAGAGATGTAGGCCACCAGGCTTTTATGAATGGATTCCCTGATCATCAGCTTTGCTTTGATCTCCTCCTTCTTATACTTGGTTTTAGCAACAGCAGAAGCAGTGGATGGAGGTTCTTGTATCTTACCCAGTACATGGTCCATGAGATCATGGTCTTCCAATTTGAGATCTAATATCATCTTCCAAGCATGGAAGTCATCCCTTCCAGTCAGCTTGTCATTCTCCTTGAATTCATAACTTGTGGAGCCCATTTTCTTAGATGGTGATTGCTAAAGTTAGGGCTTGTCTTCACCTCAGCTCTGATACCATGTAAATTTTTGTAGATGTTCTATGCTTGATGCAACTTTACTTTTATTACAGCAATCACCCAAACAGTTAAGTAAAATGCTGATCGAACGTACCAGTGGATCTATGGAAGACAAACCAGAAATAGGAAAAATGTGATGGTGCGTTACGGGGGTCAACAGGATGCTTCAATCAGCAAAGTCTCCTTGATCAGCCAACCCAGAATGTGTCACAACAATCCTCAAATCAGTCACCAAGTCAACACAAGTCAACTCCAGAAAAGTCAACGCTGTCCAGAAAAGTCAACGCAAGGCAGCAACATAAAAGTCAACGCAGCTCCAACTTCGGTCAACCTTTTGACCTCGGTTCTTGTGCCAATGTGTACGGCCTCCCAAAATCGAAGTCTCCAATAAATTTCAGCCTCTTTGGACCATGCATTGACCAAAGTCAACGCTGGTCAAACTTCCTAGGAAACCCTAGCTGCAGAAATTTGCGTCCTTCTTCTTGGCTGTACAAACTTGTCCTTTTTCCCACGTGTGAGCTGAATTCGTCCTCCAAGGAGCTCGTACTAAATCAGAGAAGAGAAGAAGATGTGTGATGAGTGAGTGTGAAATGCTCTCTAACTTTGACTGTATTTATATACATCATTGAGGTGTGTGACACATCTGCTGGGGGTGTAAAACCTTAAGGCCGACCTGCACATATAATTTATTATAAATAATAAATTCAAAATAAATGTTCTGCTCATCGGATTTAGATAAATTTTATATGGATCTTACACCTCTCCAAAAGAGGAATCCAATAAAAATATCGGTATCTTCATCTGAGCATCACAACATGGAGTTTGGACCTAGTTGTCCAATTTTAACAGAAACCATTGCCTCCACATGTAATCACTGCATCGTCTAGTCGAAAATCGGCCTTCTTCTGCTAACAAATGCAGAATGAAGGACTCGTTGTCATTACTTCTAGAACATTCAAGGTTAGTTTCTCGTAAAACAGAGATTGTATAAATTTTGTTAAAATCAAGATACAAAGCACAAAGGAGAAAAGAGGAAATTAGATGCCAAGATGGAGGAGGAACTTACAAATGAGCAAGCAGATCATGTGGCACCTTTTTTTGTTGCAGGTTATGAAAAGGTTCAAGTTTCTTTTTCTGAAGAAGAAGAGGTGTAGTTTGAAAAGAAATGGCCCAAAGATTTTCACAGAAAAATGTACATTTCCAACATGTCTAAAAACTAAAATATCTCCAACTTCAATAAATTGCTCATAAACAAAACTTTCCCAACCATTTGTGAAAACTGCCCATGTCTTAGCATAGCACAGGTTCACATGCCACAATTGCCCACTTAAGCCCTGTAGTATTGCATCTTCATACGCCCCACATCGCATTCTCTCCACATAATCAGTGAGGACCTCCTGCAATAAACAAAATGCATTGGAAGAATAGTTATTTCCATCAAGAATTTATTCAATTCCAATTCTCAATTCTAATTCTAATTCTAATTCTCAAGAATAAACAAAATTCTAATTCTCAATTTCTATGGTTGGAATTCACTAAATTTTTGTATACACACTTAAAAGTAATTTCGGTGCCTTAATCGCAAATCAGTGCTACTGTACATATAACCGCACCGGTGCATTTTAGTTACTGCACACCGGTGCGGTGCTATTAAGTGACGCACTGGTGACAAATAAACGCAAATAAAAAAAGCGCAACTCTATTTTCTTTAAGTGAAAAAAAAACGACAAATTGAAAAATGGGCAGCAAATATTTTCGAAAATCTAATTTCATAAAACAATTCTTTAAATACTAAACACTTCTCATTATTTCACTATTTTTGCTAAAATTTTCAGCTAGAGATTTGTAGGAGACATACTTGGAGCAAGAGAGCACGAAAGCACTGTGGAGCAGCGAAATACGTTCGAACAGAAGTATTCAAACAATCAGAAACCAAACCTCTGGTGATTCAAACCCTATATCATAGAATTTCAAACATTATCGTGATTAAATTTGATTTTTTTTTTTTACTTTTTCTGCAGTGTTCTTACTTTTTCTGCAGTTTTATCCATTTTCACCCTAAACCCTTCATTTTTCTTGTTTATGTCGTTTCTTCTCTCTGTTTTTGTGATTTCAGAATTAGGGCTTTTCATTTTAAATTGACATCCAACCCATGGGACGACTTGCATAGTCGGATCCCAATCCATTCGCCCCTTGAGTGAATTTTTGGAAAAACTAGATTTTTTTTTTATCGGTGCGCACTACGCAAGTACTGTGTAATAAAAAATTTGAAAACAATTTTTTTAAATTAGTGCGCCATATCTAAAATAGGGCACTGGTGCTCTATGTTACGAGGATAGCACCGTATGGTTTATTACACTATTTGTGCGGTGCGTTTATAATACCCCCACGCACTATATGATCTATTATACTATTTTGCAGTGCGTTTCTAATACCCCTGCACACCGACATCGGTGCGTATAGCATGAAAGGCACATCGGTTTCTTGAGATTTATTATTTACCTGAAAAGTTGACAAGATAAATACATTAATGAATGATATGGTACAAGTTTCAGATTGATATATAAATCATTGACAAGAGATCAAGTAACAAAAATACTGATAACATATCAAAAAAAACAAAAAAGGCAAGTTCTTTGTAAATTCTTTATAAAAAATATTATTTTTGAACTATATGTAAGTTTAACTAATATGTATTGTTTACTCCGTATCATACAGAGCCATAAAATGACGAAGTTTGATAAGATTTTTTCTAATCTAGAACCAGAAGAGTGTAAAATCTTAATGGAAAAACTGTGAAAGGATGAATCAAATGAATGAAAAAATACTATCGATCCAATATAAGTTTCTTTTTTTAATTTTCCTTAATAATATACATAAAATTATTAGATAACATGTGTCAAACAGTGTATTAATTCACATCTGTTTAATGTTCTACAGGGACCAACAACTCAGAAAATGAATGTTGTTCTAAGAAAAGAAAAAAAATAGAACATGCAAATGAAAATGAATTGCTCCTTAGCTCATCTAGACACTGGAGTGGTGCTGGAGGTTAATGAAAGGGGGAAAAACTTTTACAGGGATCTAGTGGAACGAATGTATAGACATTTTTTCCACTTACAATACAAAAACCAAGCCAATGATTCCAAGAACCAAATTTTATCTAAACTACAGGAAGAGTTTCCAGAGAATTGGTCAATGAGACATGTCAAACTTTTAATAGCAAAAACGTACAACAACAAAAAAAATGAATGAAAAAGTAATATTCCTCTAAATGTTTGTCTAGAATTATTAATAAATATCACTTTTGTTATATTTACTTTTCATATATCAATATAAAAATTAAATATTTTATTTTCATGTTAAATTTTCAGGAAGATTATGAAAATCTCAAAAGATGAACGAGCTGATATTAGAAATATGCCAGTAGGAATGTCCAAAAAGGTGTACAAGGAGATAGTCAAAGAAATGGACAAAATTGCATCGCAGGAGGAGCCATCTCAACAACGTGCTTCAAATGTAATATGTAATCATTGAATTTTTCGATCATTAGGTACAATACATAAACAATTTAGCATTAAATATTAATTTTCAAGAATTTTCTTGCAGAAAAGAAAAGAAAATGGAACCCATTCAGCACATAAAATAAGATGACAAGGAAGAAAATGGTTGATATCTAAGTTTGTGAGTAATTGTTACTTCCTTATAACAACTTAACTAGATTTTATTTTTGTATTTTTTAAGTTGTTTTACAAAAATCATCATTGAATGTCTTCAAACAAGTTCTAACATACAAAGAAAAACCATCAGACGAATTGATTGAAATTGGATTAAATATGGGTTGTGAGTATAAGTTGGCATATCAGAAATTAATTGTGGAATTTGTAAGCATCTATCGATCTTGTTTTACTTAGTTCCGTCTATAATTAATAGAACAAAAAAATCTTTTATATTAAATATATGATTTGTTATGGGGTATAAAACTTGCAGGAAACAAAGTATGGAACTGCGCCAACAGATGAAATTTTGAAAGATGGCATGGTACAAGGTTTTGAAAGAATGTGAGTAGTTTATGAGTCAATTGTTGCTATGGTACGTCATTTTTCTTTTCGATTTACATTGATGTATATTATTTAATATTGCAATTTTCATCATTCTTACCAATGTATATACACTCATTTCAGTTTATTTGTATGTTTGTAGATAGAAGGTGAAGAAGAAGAAAACAATCAACACTGTGAACAAAACATTCCTGAAAATAACCCAAGTCATGGAAGTAGCTCTAGCAGTGACAGCAGTTCAAGCGAAGAATGATGATCACTATGTTTGGATATCAAAGCAAGGCGTTGTATTTTTTGAAATATGTCTATGAAATCAAACATTATGTTTAATGTAATGGACATAGTGTCCCAATTGAAAGACAAAGGGATATCAATAATTGTCCCATTTTGTATGACAAAGACTGTCTTATATTATATATATATTATAAAATATGTTTTAATTTATTCTATTGCGTTCTTCATGGTCGCTATTGCGTTCTCTATTGTTGTTCTCAAATGCACTAATAAAAATTTAATTCATATGAATATTGTTATAAGATATATGTGTCAACTTTTGATGAATAATGAATTTTAAAAAACCACAATAATTATGATATGATATAACAAATTAATCCAAACATCACATTCAAATGCATTAATAAAAAATAAATTAATATGAATATTGTTATAAGATGTGTCGACTTTTGATCAATAATGAATTTAGAAAAATCACAATAATTGCACTGTCTCAGGTTGACGTTTCTAAAAAATACAAAATAAACACCGATGTGTGTCAGGTACTATACACCGATGCTTTTGTATGCTGAAGCACACTGGTGCATTTCTATGACCTATGGGCACCGCACAAATACCAAAACCAATAAAAAATCTTGGTGCGTTTGTGCAACACTGCGCACCGGTGCTTTTATGTGAGACTACGCACCGGTGAATTTGTACGATGTATGGGCAACGCACAAATACCAATACCAATTATAAATATCGGTGTGTTTGTCTGATACGGCACACCGGTGCGTTTCTATAAGTCTACGTACCGGTGTGTTGAAACGACCTATGGGCACCGCACAAATCCCAAGACCAATTGGTACAGCCCCGTGCGTTGTATCACCAACACTGTGCCCGGTGTTATTTTATACCTTGACAGCTCGATGCAGAAACCTTCGACCACCCCGAGGCCAGCGTCTAGATGACATGCATCGGTGCATTGAAACTTTAGTAGCGCACTGATGAAAAAAACATCCGTAATAACCTCCGACCGCCCAGTTTTTTTAGTTGTGTTGAATTTCCATTAAAAGCTCCACCAAAACCTCCGTAACCATAAACGGATATTGTAGCAAATGTTTTTTTGACAATTTTGGCCAATTTTATAACACTAAAAACCTCCTTTATAACCTCCGCTAGAGGCTCTTGTCCTTGTAGTGATCTTGTTGAGATTTTGTGTATTTCGAGTAGCATCAGTTGTGCTCTAGGTCCCAAATTTTGAGGAAGGACTAGAGTGCACCTGATCTACAAGACCCGGAAATGGATTTGGGAAATTTCATCTGGTTTAAGAGATATGTAATTATTTTAATGTATTTCCTAAGTTAAAACTTAGGAAAATAAAATAATTAAAGTGAATTTAATTAAACATGTGATGAAATTGTCTTAAGTCACACGAATCAAGCTTTCTTTTAATCTTAGCCATTGATTAAAGATTTAATCTTTTCCATTGATTTGTCGACGAGAAAAGTATAAAGGAAAGGCTTGGGGTCATTTGTAAAGACACACAGAGGCAGAGCATTGAAGCTAAGTTGAGATTCTAGGGCGAGGTTGCTAAGAATTCTCAAGTGTTTCAGTTGCAGACAGGGGAATTTAGACCAACGGGATGATCTAATCCCGGGGTCTAGAATATACAAGAAGCAGAGAAGAGATCAGCGACGACAGTGCAGAGACAGGCAGCAGTAGCAGTAGCAGACGGCAGCAGCAGCAGCAACAACAATGTCTTTCATGGGCAGCGCTTGGGTTTCTAGCCCTAGATTTGACTGAGTTCTGTAAATCCCGTTTCAAGGTGAGGATCAGTCAGTATTTTTGGTCTTAGATCAGCCAGAAGCTGCAGATTTAGAGTTTTTTCTGTTGGATTTTCCAGATCTGGAATACAGAATTCTGTATTCAGAAATATTCTTAATAATAGAGCCCTCCAGCAGCACAGACCGGTTTTCCCACATTGAATTTTTCCGGGGACAGTTGGTCCAGAAATAACTATGTCACTTTGTCTATGTGTGCATGTGCTTATTCTAGATCTGAATTGGTAGAGATTTGTTATATGTTTTGCTTTGATGTTAACTTGAATTTATTCAGTTGATAACTTGTATAAGTAGGAGAAGCTTAACCGGATTAACAGAAATAATTTCTGCATAAGAATTAAGATTCAGAAATTTTTACATGGCATCAGAGCAATTGCAAATCTAGAAGAGTCACCAACTAAAGCATCTGAAGGATCTAGCTACAGAAAGCAGTTCGAAAGGCAGCATAAAAGCAGATTTGAAGGGGCAACGCAGTTTTCAGGAGGAGATTCATGCAGAGGGGAGGGTGACGCTGTCCAATGCTGTGTCCTAGCAAGCCCATGCAATTACTGCGCAGAGGACAGCTAATGAGATGTGGAAGGCCTTGACTTCCCTATATGAGGGAAAATCAATCCAAAGAAAGATGTTGTTGGAGGCCCAAATGAGGTCATTCATGATGACCAAGGGAGAAGACATCGAACATTTCCTCTTCAAATTGCAGTCAATCAGGGATCCGCTGACTGTAATGGGTGCAACCATAGATGATGCAGTGATAGTCAGGACTGCCCTCAATGCAATCATGGATGAGTGGGAAACCTTTGTCCAAAGTATCTTGCACAGAGCGGACCTCCCAAATTGGGACAGCTTGTGGTCGATCCTGCGGCAAGAAGAACTACGAAGATTCACCAAGAAGCAGCACAGCCCTGCGTTGAGCAAGGTTAAGAAGGAAGAGGAGGAAGATGTAGCCTTGGCATCAAAGAACCAGCCGAAGAAGAAGAAGGATCTTTCTAAGATCAAGTGCTTCCAGTGTGGCAAAATGGAACATTTTGCTAGCCACTGTCCAGAAAAGAAGAAGGACAAGGAAGCATCTTCTTCCAAAGCAGCGATGGCAGATGATGGGTTCGGAGATGATGTGGCCATGAGGGCTCATGAACCACGGAGGTGGGGTGACATGGACATGTAGAGGAGCTACATGGAAGTAAGGCGAGATCCTTGAGCAGCTCATCTCTTGGATCACAAGCAAGCTACGGTAGCCTTAAGACAGTAGCGGGACAAGTGGAGCAGTGGGTGCATAGATCACAAATGAGGCATAAGCAGAGGCAGATCTGGAGGCTGGGAGGAGCAGCGCAGAGCATAGCAGCAGAAGTGTAGAAGCAGTAGCAGCACAGAAGCTGATGTGACTTTAGCAGCGCAGTTCAGTACTGCTTACGTAGTGCAGAGTTGCAGCAGTGCAGAGAGATTCAGAGGGATAGCGCAGTGCAGCAGCAGCGTGATAGATTTCAGCACAAAGAGTTGATGTGACTTCAGTAGTGCAGAGGGAGTCTCATTACGTAGGTAGAGTTGTAGCTGTGCATCGTTCTTTAGATGCCAGCACAGATCTGTAGCCTATGGAGCTTCAATGATGAGGATGCAGCCCATCAAACTTGTTTGTCAAAGATTGGGTAGGAGATTCAGTTGTTTCTCTCAACAACTGAAGTTGCAGTGCAGCAAATCAGCAGTGGCAGTGCTATGAGCAGTGCAGATGCAGCATATTGAGAGGGAGCTGTAGTACAGTGGTTGCAGTGGCAGTGGCAGAATCATGGGCAGTGGTACAGAATAGCAGCAGCAGTGCAGAGTTGAGTGACAGGAGGCCAAGCCTCAACAGCACAGAACCAGTGCCCAAAATCTTGTAATGCATAAGTGTGATGTATTGCTAGAGCACACCCTTGATGCTAAGAGGGAGTGTTGAGATTTTGTGTATTTGGGGTAGCATTAGTTGTGCGTCCCAAATTTTGAGGAAGGACTAGAGAGCACTTGATCTACAAGACCCAGAAATGGATTTGACAAATTTCATCTGGTTTAGGAGATATTTAATTATTTTAATGTATTTCCTAAGTTAAAACTTAGGAAACTAAAATAATTAAAGTGAATTTAATTAAACATGTGATGAAATTGTCTTAAGTCACACGGATCAAGCTTTCTTTTAATCTTAGCCATTGATTAAAGATTTAATCTTGGTCGTTGATTTGTCAACGAGAAAAATATAAAGGAAAGGCTTGGGGTCATTTGTAAAGACACACAAAGGCAGAGCACTGAAGCTAAGTAGAGATTCTAGGACGGGGTTGCTAAGAATTCTCAAGTGTTTCAATTGCAGAGAGGGGAATTTAGACCAAGGGGATGATTTGATCCCGAGGTCTAGAATACACGAGAAGCAGAGAAGAGATCAGCAAGGACAGCGCAGAGAAAGGTAGCAGCAGTAGCAACAGTGTCTTTCAAGGGTGGCGCTTGGGTTTCTAGGCCTAGATCTGGCTAAGTTCTGTAAATCCCGTTTGAGGGTCTTAGATCAGCGAAGAGTTGCAGATCTAGACTTTTCTCTGTAGGGTTTTCTAGATCTGGAACCCAGAATTGTGTATTCAGAAATATTCTTAATAATAGAGCCCTCCAGCAACCAGAGACCAGTTTTCCCACATTGGGTTTTTCCAGGGACAGTTTGTCCAGAAATCACTATGTCACTTTGTCTATGTGTGCATGTGCTTATTCTAGATTTGAATTGGTAGAGATCTATTATGTGTTTTGCTTTGATGTTAACTTGAATTTATTCAGTTGATAACTTGTATAAGTAGGAGAAGCTTAACTGGATTAATAGTAATGATTTATGCATAAGAATTAAGATTCATAAAATTCTACAGATCTCTGCTCAACTAAATGTCGAACAAATTCCTTTCTCCCTCTTTCGCTGCAGCCCCAACAAAACTCAGATCTGAATTTCTTTGGCGTTAGAAATCCTCTAAGGAACAAGCTCCCTCTGAATCTCGATTTCCTTCACAGAAATCGTTCTGCCAACAAATGTTAAGCACTCCTCTCTGATATCACTTTGCTACTGCTCAGCACTAGATCTAGACTTCTTGGCAAGAAATCTTCTGAGGAACTGATTCCCTCTACTTTGCTTCTGCCCTCTACTTTGCTTCTGCCCCACTAGACATTGTTCTGCACCAACAAAATCAGTGTCCCACCAACAACTCCAGATAGAAACTGTACTGCACCTCTAGCCACGGCAACCGGAAAAATGAGACTTGATAGCCTCTGTGCTCGCCCAGCAATCACTGTGTTGCCTTCTGCAGCTAGAGCATCACCCTAGCAGGCTGACGGAGGCTTTGCGTGAGCCTTCCTTGGTGACTGCGTCACCCTCCCTCTACCTCTTTGGCCTAGAACTGCGTTGTCACTCAAGACAACTGCTTTCCTGCAGCAGATATTCCTTTGTCCTTTCGCTAATGGCTTCAGTCCTCCTGGATCTGCAATCCCTCGAATACCATGTGAAAATTTTTTAATCTAACAACCAGAAATCCTACTACAGTTAACTGATTTGCATTACCTACTTGTGCTTTTCAATTAACAAGTTATTTACATAAAACATTAAGGCAAATACGCTGCATCCTACACCAATATACAAATCAAGTACTAAAAAATAAGATGAGACAATCACACAAAGGACACACTTATTTTTGAACTAAACGTCCCCGAAAAAACCCAATGTGGGAAAACCGGTGCAGTAGATCTAAGGGTTTTTATTATTAAGCAATAGTTTTCTGAGTACAATCTTTGGATGCCTTGCTGGCCATCTAGTACAAAGAATTCACGGCAGACAAAAAATAGTGAGTTTTACCTCACACCAATGTTGCAAGAAACATCCCCCCCGGCTCCAAGCCCCGAAACACGTCCCGTATGGAACCGTATAGGATCCGTACTTTGAAACGCGTTTTGCAAAAAAATTTGTGGTTCCTGGAAAGTCAGATCCGTACGGCCGGATCTGCGTTTCCGTACAGCGGATCCGCTACGCTTCCAGTACGGATCCGTACGGATCGCCAGCGGTTCCGTACAGCACCGTACGAATCCGACTAATGCAGCAAAAAAAATGACTTTTTAAAAATAAAAATAAAAAATTTTAACTGTTGTTGGGTTAGAGGGTGGGTTAGTGTTGAGTTAGGGATAGGATGAAAAAGATATAAGCTCTCTTTCACCTCCTTAGACCCTCATGGTAATGTTAAATTCTTAGAGTAAAAGTGACATTCTGTTTTATTTTTCATTTTCATCCTTTTACTTAAATTTTTAACATTACCATGAAATGACTCAGGATGTTTGAGAGTGGTTCCAGCCTAATCGGACATCATATGGAGAAAATAGAATTTCATATCCCATTCAAAATTCAACAACTTAACAGTTTTCAGGAATTCAGGATCAATGGTATGGTGGCATTTCATTCGATTATATCATGTATGAGGGTATGTGATTAGCATTTAATCAAGAGCACCAAACCCTATATGTACCCTAGTGTTGGTGGTATTAACTATTGAACTCCTTTGTCATGTCGTTAGAAAAAAATTTCATTTCCATCAAGTCAAAATCATCGATCAAGCATGTTAAGTTCTTTCTATCATATTTTAAGGCTTGCATTAGGTAGTTTGATCAAAATTGGGCAATTTTGACTAATGTCCCTAGATAATCGAGGTAGAGGCAAAGGCTAGACAAGAGGAGAAGAATCTAGATTGTAGATGGCTGATGCATCTAAATGGTTGATGCTCAAATAATCAATCATTAATGTACAATGGATGTTCATATCTATCTTGATTTATGTGCAAATATGCATACTTCCATATCTTCTACAAGTAATTTGGTATTTTGGATGTTTTTTTAATATAAATGCAAAAAAATAAAAATAAAAAAATATATATATAGTAGACGCTTCCGAGACACTTCGCTTCCTAGATTTTTTGGAAATGACGCTTCCACGTCCCCGCTTCGTGCAACATTGCCTCACACTGCAAGTCCTGGCTGATCCGGATCTGAACTAGCGAAACCCTAGCTCCCTCTACAATGCCTCTCCGCAGTAGATGCGTAGGCCTGCGTGGGGTTGGCTTTATACTGCGTGACCTCTTCTGAAAATCGATTTGCTTCTCAGAAAATCAAGTTTCAGCCCTCCCGGCTCAGAAACTCTGATCTCCAGCAAAACTCGGACTGTCTCTTGGAAACACTGCGCAATCCCTGCGTGAGCCCTACGTGGGTTTGTGTCACCCATTCTGGGAACGCGTCACCTCTCTTAGTGGTTGCGTTGCTTCCTCTGTTGTCTCTACTGCCTCTCTGTTTTGTACTCTTGGTCCCAGAGAAGACCCTCCGACCAATCACTGCTTCTGCCCCTCACTGCATTGAATCAATTCGATCTTATCTTCGTCCGAGCACTTCTCTGTCAGAAGAATTCGATCTCAAGATTCACTCTGTGTGTGTATTCTCCAACTAACCCTCAAACCTTCGTTTATACTTTTCTTGTTGAGAGATCAACGACCGTGATCAAATCTTTAATCAACGACTAAGATTAACACAGACTTGATCCTCGTCACTTAGAAGCTTCTCACCCATATTTACATTAATTCACTTTAATTATTTTAATTTCCTAAGTTTTAACTTAGGCTCCATTAAAAATAATTAATTATTTGAGTAAAATCCATTCTGGGCAGAATTTCTCCAAACGATTTCTAGGTCTTTGAGATCTCATGTGTTCTAGCCCCTCCACAAAATTTCAAAGCTAGAGGACATCTGATGCTACCCAAAAATCAACAACAGAAGCACAAGCTAAGCCCACTCTTTCCGCCGAATCCCCCCATTAATCGATGCCCAGAAGTGTGTATGATAAGCAAACACAATACTCAATTACCAAATGAAAAGACATATCATCAGGTTCAAGAGGCCCAACTTCAAACATACGATCATGATAGATGGGTGAGTGACCACATGGTTGGCTCAGGTGGCGGAGAAATGGCACGAGTTAGTTGGTGGTTGCAAGGGGTTGTTGGCTGTCCGCTGAGCACCATCCTGGAGAAAAAATTTCTCCTAGGGGTATCACCCACAAAGTGGTGGGTAAGAGGTACTGCACTAGCGCTGGAATTTCTACACTGTTGGCTGAGTGTAACCCCTGTTTGAGTCTCCAAATCTGTCTTCTATTCTTCCTTCAGAAACTGCGTCATTCACCTAGTGACCGCGCAGTCATTGGAGGGCAACAACTAGTTGTAGTATTTGTTGGAGGTGTTTTGGATTGAGGAGTTGGAGGATTGGTTGGAGATATATTTTAGGATTTTTGTTGGTGTTTTGGAGTGCAGAAATCTTCATGAGCAGCTACAGCAGCAGATTTCAAATTTTATGAAGGGCCAAGCTGAGAAGGGTCCAATTTTGAAGATTGGAAGTTGGGTTAAATATTTCTGGGTTTTTTGGGTTTTGGGCAAGGATCACCTTCCCAAATTCCAAGAATTTTCTGAGCAATTTCCAATGGGAAAATCTAGTACCGAAGTCAACTAGGAGTTGTAGAAGCTAGGGACAACGCAGTATTCAGAGGAGCAGCTTATTATAGCAGCTGTACGATTTTTCTATTGTTCACTTGAGGCACGTAGCTTGCCTTGTGCAAGCCCAGGTGCACATCTTCCATCTTATATTGTACTCCAGCCGAATTATATTAATAAAATTTGGTGTTTTGGGCATATTCCCTGTACTTGTGTTGTTGAATCAAATTTTTTGGTTAAAATTTATTGCATGTTTTTGCTATTACTGTAAATTCTTTATTTGGAATATTACAGTGGTATCAGAACATGTTCTTGGCCAGGGTGGGAAACAAGAGCAGGTGATGCCACTGAGATACCAAGGAGTGGTTTTTCATAGAGGTCGCGGCAGAGGCAAAGGTAGAGGTTGTGGGAGAGAAGGTAACGCAGACCCATTTTCAGACACAGAAGTAGAAGATAGGAGGGAATAGAATGGACCAACACGATGAGGAGGAGGAGCCCAAGCAAAGAGGCCTAGACCAGATTTTGGGGGAGTTGCTGAGATCAAATCAGCAGATGATGAGGCAAGGGCAGATCATGCTGGATATATTAATATAATGCAACAGGTGATGGGATTGCATGTGGGAGGGAGGTCGGATGGAGCAGCTGAGCCTCAGGGTGATGGAGGTTCCAGAGCAGGAGGCAGTCGTACATTCCAACTTCCACACACTCCACAGCGTGGGCAGACAGGCAGACTTTTGATGCCAAATTTCGTAGAGGAGCCAGAGCCTGAGAGGGAGTTGAATCCAGTGGAAGATCTATTACACTCAGTCGCATCAGGCATCGATGAGTATGAGGGTTTGGATGCCTGGATCAGACGAGTGATGTCCTTTGGTGATTTCATTCACCTTAAGGAGAGACGTACCACAGGGGTTGATCATTATTTCAGAGGAGGATCATCCAGCCATGAGGTGCAAAGGTTGGCAGGGAAGGTCGCACTTCCAAATTCCAATGGGGGAGCAAAGAGTTCAGCACGAGCATGGATACAAAAATTGGACACCTATTTTCACTTGAATCCAATGAAGGAAGCAGATGTCATATGATTTGCCACCCTTCACTTGAAGGGAGATGCCCAAGAATGGTGGTACCATGGGCTGATCACACTTGGACATATCCACATCACTTCATATCAGGAGGTCACCTGAAGGTTGTTGGAGATATTTGAGAGAAAGAATCCGGAGTTGCACTTTAGAGAGATGGCCCACTTGAGACAAATAGGTAGTGCGTGGAGGCCTACATCACTGAGCTCCAGAGGCTAGCAGTGATGGTGACAGATATTTCTGAGAGTCGGTTGATCATGTTGTTCGTAGAGGGACTTGTTGAGCCACTGCGTGGGTGGGTGAGGGCCTATAAGCCCACATCATTACAGGATGCCATCTCTTGAGCTCGAGATATGATTGACGCATTGCCCAATAACAGGGTGTTCGTTCCCTCAAGACCAACAACCCCACAGGGAAACAAAGATATGAGGCCACCACAGAGAGACAGAGAGACCTCAAGAGGAGGAGGTTGTGTTTCACATGCAAGGATCCTTGGGAACCGAGGCACAAGTGCACCAAGGGCTAGGCCCATTTCATTGAGGTGTTCTCAGATAGTGAGCCAGAGGAGTAGGAGACCGAGATAGTGGAGGAGCCGAGGTATGAGGGAGGTCCATCAGGAGCGACAGGACCACCACCGCCCCCACATGGAGGAGGATTGTTTGCTCCAGTAGAAGTTCTTGTTTCACTTCGGGGTGTGCCAAAGTATCTGACACTCAGAGTTAGGGGGACCATTCAGGGGTAGCATGTGTCAGTTCTGGTTGACAGTAGGGCCACCCACAATTTTCGTGATGCCCAGATGGTGGAGCGTAGGGGCATCCAGACAACCATGCTTGAGGGATTCTCAGTGCTGATACCTAGAGCCCGAACCATGCAGTATACGAGATATGTCCTTGGATTGACTCTACAGATGGGGAAATAATCTCTCACTGATCATTTCTTTGTTGTTGATATTCTGGATACCAACGTGGTGTTGGGAGTTCAGTGGTTGTATACGTTGGGGAAGGTCGCCATTGATTGGAAGCAGCTGGAGATGGAATTCAAAGGGCCTGATGGGAGGTCATTATTGTTGAGGGGGATACACTCTTATCCACCTCAAACAGTTTCATCTCACAGAATGGAGGCCGACTTATGGCATGGGGATATAGAGTGGGCAGCAGAGCTACACATTTATGAGGCTAGGTCACAAACCAAGGCCACGCACCCAGACATATTAGCTTTGTTGGAGCGACATCACGAGGTTTTTGGAGATGTCCCACCAGGGAGACTGCCAGACCGTGGATTCGAGCACACCATTGAGTTGGAGGAGGGTGTGAATGCAGTCATCACCACCCCTTATAGGCATCCCAACGCCTTTAAGGACGAGATAGAGCAGGCCATACAGGAGTTACTGAGATTGGAACACATTAGGCCTAGCTCTAGTCCTTTGCTTCTTCTGTAGTGTTGGTGAAGAAGAGGGATGGGACACTGCGTATGTGCATAGATTACCGGGCAATGAATAAGAAGACTCTGAAGAACATGTATCCCATTCCCCACATAAATGAGCTGATGGATGATCTTAGAGGAGCTAAATACTTCTCTAAGGTAGATCTACGTTTGGGGTACCACCAGATACGCGTGAGGGAGCAGTGTGAAAATTCCGCTACTCATAATCTTACTTCAGCAACTGATTAAATTTCTTCTATTTCCTAACTAAAGCAAATTATTTAACAAATGTTGTGATAAATATCGAAATGAAATACACTGCAGTCTTCACAATAAACAAGAACAAGAAAGAAATACTAGCACAAGTATACACACATGGACACCGTTATTTTTGGACAATTGTCCCCAGAAAAACCAAACGTGGGAAAACCGGTGCAACAACTGAGGGTTTTAATATTATGCAGTAATTTTTCTTAGTGCAAATTTATGATTCTCGATCCTGACAAATCATATAGAGAAATCTGACCAATAAAGTCTTATATGACAAATCTCACTCTTCCACGGGATTCCAGCACTGACTTGCACCTGACTTAAACTGCTTTGTGCTGCCTCTGCGCACTGACTGCGTCACCCACGCAGTCCCTCTGAAAATTTCTGAATGTTACTTATGCAGAAATCTACTGTTAGATCTGGTTATGCTCCTCCTACATAATTAAGTTATTAAGTTGAAAATTCAGATTAATATCGAAGCAAAACACATAACAGACTTTCCCCAATTCAGATCTAGAAAAGGTACATGCACACATAGACAAAGTGACCCAATGATTTTCTGGACAATAGTCCCTGAAAAACCCAATGCGGGAAAACTGGTCTCTAGCTACTAGAGGGTTTTATTATTAAGAGTATTTCTGAATACAACAAATCTAGGTATCAGATCTAGAAAACCCGACAGAGAAAATATAGATCTGCAACTCACCAGTGGTTCTAAAGCCAAAATATTGATTGATCCACACCCTCAAATGGGATTTACAGGACTCAGCCAGATCTAGGCCCTAGAAACCCCAGCGATGCCCCTAAAGCCCCTGCGTCAGCCTCTGTATCCCTCTGCGCGGGCCTGAAAAGGGTTGTGTAACCCCAGACTGGGTAACGCAGTCCCTACACTGCCCCTGATTGTCTCTACGTAACCTCTGAGGGTTTCCAGCTGCCTGACCTTGCCCTGGGAGTGACTGCGCAACACCTGCGTAGCTGAAGCTGCCTCTACGCTGCACAGCTGTTGCCCTCTCTGCTATTGTTGCTCCTGCCTCTACGCGCTGCCTCTGGAAGCTGCTCTCTGTCTCTTGCTGATTCTAGACACTGGGCTCAGACCATCCCCTTTGTCTAAACTCCCCTCTTTGTAGCTGAAACACTTCTAAGAATTCTTAGAAAACCTTACCCTAGAATCTCAGCTTAGCTTCAGTGCTCTGCCTCTTGTGTGTGTTTACAAATGACCCCAAGCCTTTCCTTTATACCTTTCTTGTTGGGAAACCAACGGCCATGATCAGATCTTGAATCAATGGCTAAGATTAAAAGAAAGTTTGATCTATGTGACTTAAGACAATTCCATCACATGTTGAATTTAATTAACTTAATATTTAATTTTCCTAAGTTTAGACTTAGGAAATACATTAAACTAATTAGTTAATTAAATATCTCCGAAACTAGATGAAATTTCCCAAATCCCTTTCTGGGTCTTGTAGATCATGTATACTCTAGTCCCTCAACAAATTTTGGGAGCTAGAGCACATTCGATGCTACCTCCACTACACAAAATCTCAACACTCCCTCTTAGCACGGAGTGTGCTCTAGCAATACATCACACCATGTATTACAAGATTTTGGGCACGGGTTTCTGTGTTGTTGATGTTGGGCCTGCTGCCCTTCAACACTGCACCGTTGCTGCCATTTTGTACTGCTGCCTATGACGTCACCGCCACTGTCACATCTGTACTGCAACTCCCTCTCAATCTGTTGCATCCGTGCTGCCCATAGCACTAACACTGCTAACTGTTGCACTACAACTACAATTACTGAGAGAAGCAACTGAATCTCCTGCCCAATATTTGACAGACAAGTCAGTTGGCCTGCAACCTCATCACTGAAGCTCCATCGGCTGTTGATCTGTGCTGACATCTAAAGGATGATGCACAGCAACAACTCTGCACTGCATAAGCAGACTCACTCTGCACTGCTGAAGTCACATCAGCCCCTTGTGCTGAAATCTCTCACGCTGCGTTGTCCCTTTGAAGCCTTCTATGCTGTTGCAGCGCTGCTCTATGTAAGTAGCTCTGCTCTACGCTGCTGAAGTCACATTAGCCCCTACGCTCTTGTTGCCTCTACGTTGTTGCTGCATCTACACTGCACTGCTCCTTCCAGCCTTCAGATATGCCTTTGCTTCATCCGTGATCTATGCACCCACTGCTCCATTTGTCCCGCTACTGTCTTAAGGCTCCTGTAGCTCGGATGTGATCCAAGAGATGAGTTGCTCGAGAATCCCACCGCCATTCTGTAGCTCCTCTATAGATCCATGTCGCCCCACGTTCCTGGTTCATGAGCGCTCATCGCTGCATCATCTTCTGACCCATCATCCGCCACAGCAGCCTTGGAAGAAGAAGCTTCCTTGTCCTTTTTCTTCTGAGGACAACTGCTGGTGAAATGTCCTAGTTCGCCACACTAGAAGCATTTGATCTTTGATATATCCTTCTTCTTCTTTCTCTGTTGCCTCTTTGATTCCAAGGCTGCATCTTCTTCATCTTCCTTCTTCACCTTACTCGATCCCGTGTTGTACTGCTTCTTAGTGATTCTGCGGAGTTCTTCTTGACACATGATTGCCCACAAGTTGTCCCAGTCTGAAAGGTCTGCTCTGCCCAAGATACTTTTGACAAAGGTTTCCCACTCATCCGTGACTGCATTGAGAGCAGTTATGACCATCACATCATCCTCCACCTTTGCACCCATGGCAGTCAATGGGTCTCTGATCGACTATAATCTGGAGAGAAAATGTTCCATGTCTTCCCCCTTGATCATCATGAATGACCATATTTGAGTTTCCAGAATCATCTTCCTCTGGACGGACTTTCCCTCATATAGGGATGTCAAGGCCTCCACATCTCATTAGTTGTTTTCTTCTCAGCTATATGTGGGACAATATGGTCCTTAATTCCATCCATTATCAGCCGCTCGGCATGTCCCGCAGCGTCATTATTCTTCCTCAGGAGATTTGCATCAGTCGATGTGGCTAGAACTTGTTCTGCATGGTCTCTTAGATGATATGCCTCTAGGACTATCAGGATTCTAGCCTTCCAAACTAAAAAGTTGGATAGGCCATCCAATTTGTTCTGATCACGTAGTCCATGAGGAGCCATCTGCTTAGAAATCTGTCGGAGCTCCTTTTCTCTGTGCTAGAGATCTAGATCTAAGGTCCTTGGCGAAACAAGCACCTTAGGCGCCCTCTTACAACTGATTTCCCTTCTTCGAAATCTGCCAGATCAAATAATGATTTAGCTCTCTTCGATCCTCAAATCGATCTACAAGTTTCTTTGGCTAGAAACTCTCTGAGAAGTTGATCTCCTCCCGCTCTTTGTCACTAGTGCTTAGGCTAGAATTCTAAAACTTCATAAATTTAACCCCACCAGCACCTTATGAAGTTTTGCAGCTCTGCTTCAGGCACTTCTAGATCTGACAGCTTCAGATCTACGTCGCCCTGGCTGGCTTCAGGCAATCCCAGCACTGCCTCTGCACAGTAAGTGCATGGGCCTGTTGGGAGACAGCGTAAGACTGCGTCACCCTGCCCTCTGCGTAACTCTACTCTCTCTGAAACTGCGTTGTCCCTTCAGATCTGCCCTTCTACTGCTGCTGCCGCACTTCCTGCTACTTTTTGCAGCAAGATCCTTTAGTCTTTTGTTGGTGAGCCTCCTAGATCTGCAATTGCTCTGATACCATGTGCAAATTTCTTAATGTTACTTATGCAGAAATCTACTGTTAGATCTGGTTATGCTCCTCCTACTTAATTAAGTTATTAAGCTGAAAATTCAGATTAATATCGAAGCAAAACACATAACAGACTTTCACCAATTCAGATCTAGAAAAATTACACACACATAGACAAAGTGACATAATGATTTTCTGGACAATAGTTCTCGGAAAAACCCAATGCGGGAAAACCGGTCTCTAGCTGCTGGAGGGTTTTATTATTAAGAGTATTTCTGAATACAGCAAATCTAGGTTCCAAATCTGAAAAACCCAACAGAGAAATATAGATCCGCAACTCACCGGTTGTTCTGAAGCCAAAATATTGATTGATCCACACCCTCAAACGAGATTTACAGGACTCAGCCAAATCTAGGCCCTAGAAACCCCAACGATACCCCTGAAGCCCCTGCGTCTCTTTGCGCTGGCCTGGTAAGGGGTGCGTAACCCCAGACTGGGTGACGCAGTCCCTAGGCTGCCCCCGAGGGTCTCTGCGTAACCTGTGAGTGTTTCCAGCTGCCTAACACTGCCTTGGGAGTGACTACGCAGCACCTACATAGCTGAAGCTGCCTCTACGCTGTGCAACTACTGCCCTCTCTGTTGTTGTTGCTCCTACTTCTCTACGCTGCCTTTGGAAGCTACTCTCTCTCTCTTGCTGATTCTAGAAACTGGGATTAGACCATTCCCTTTGTCTAAACTCTCCTCTCTGTGGCTGAAACACTTCTGAGAATTCTTAGCAAACACTGCCCTAGAATCTCAGCGTATCTTCAGTGATTTGCCTCTTGTGTGTGTTTACAAATGACCCCAAGCCTTTCCTTTATACTTTTCTCGTTGAGAAACCAACGGCCATGATCAGATCTTGAATCAATGGCTAAGATTAAAAGAAAGCTTGATCCGTGTGACTTAAGACAATTTCATCACATGTTTAATTTAATTAACTTTAATTATTTAATTTTCCTAAGTTTAGACTTCAGAAATACACAAAAATAATTAATTAATTAAATATCTCCTAACCAGATGAAATTTCCCAAATCCCTTTCTGGGTCTTGTAAATCATGTGTACTCTAGTCCCTCCACAAATTTTGGAAGCTAAAGCACATCCAATGCTACCCCCACTACACAAAATCTCAATAGTCTTTGCGTCACACTTGCAGCTGCTCTTTGTCTCTGCACTGGTACTCACTGTTGGTTGGAAACTGTAATCTTTTGCCCTCTGAAAATGTCCTTCGGGAACTTGCACTAACCCTTTGTTGCCTCCTCCACAAAAACGAAACTCCCTATGCAGATTTGCGAAGTCATAGCGTAATCTCTGCGTCACTGGCTCTGCGCAGTTGCCTGTGGCTTTTGTTGTCTTCTCTCTGTTCACTCTTCAGATCTGGAATTCTTCCCTCTGAAAATTATCTCTGCCCTTCTGTATGAGAATCCTCTCGATCGATCTTCTCCCTGAGCATTGCTCACTAAATAATTTCGATCTTTGGATTATTTCTCCATCTCAATGTGTTTTCCAAATGACCCTTCAAGCCATTCTTATAGTCTTCTCGTTGAGACTTCAACGACCCAGATTAGATCCCTAATCAATGTTTAAGATTAACTTTTGACTTGATCTGCCTTTTCTAGAACATTCACACCCATATTCTATTAATCCCCTTTAATTATTTTACTTCCCTAAGTTTAGATTTAGGGTCCCATTAAAAATAATTAATTATTTGAATAGAATACAATCCGGGTAGAATTTCATTGAACGATTTTTGAATTATCTGGAATACATGTGTCTAAGCCTCTCAAAAAACTTTGAGACTTAGAGCACATCTAATGCTACCCCAAACCAACACTCCCTCTAACAATATGCCCTGTTGCACACTGCTCTGACTCTAAAGCATCTCCCTCTACATTGTTGATGTCTGACCCTACTGCCCATCAAATCTGTGCAAATGTTGCATTTGTATTGTTGTTGACATTGCATACTGCTACCAACTACCACTGTACTGCAACTCCCTCTAAACTGTTGCAACCCATTTTCTATTGAAATGGGTTCTCAACTATACCCAACTGCTTTCTAAATTGAACGAACTTCGCTCTTCCTAGAGCCTTTGTGAATACATCCGCTACTTGATCTCCTATGGCAACATACTGTAGTTGTACAACTCCACGCTAAACAGAGTCTTTGATAAAATGGCATCTGATGCCTATGTGTTGGGACCGATCATGAAATACTAGATTCTTAGAGAGCTTGATACAACTCTGATTATCAAAGTAAACACTAGTTGGCTCCATCCTTTTCCTGAACAAGCTCACAAGAAGCTTTCTAAGCCATATGGCTTCACACATTGTTGTGCTCGCTGCCATATATTCTACTTTGGCTGAGCTCAATGCTACCGACTTTTGTTTCCTACTGCACCAGGAGATCATTCCTGATCCAACTATCATTCCTAATCCAACGCTGAAACAGTACCCAGAGGTACTTTTTAAGTCAGTTGAACTTCTTGCCCAATTCGCATCTATGAACACGCTTAAACTGACATCATCCCCTTAGATGTATTTCAACTCATATCCAATTGTTCCCCGCACATATCAGAGAATGTGCCTTGCTGCTGCCCAATGTACCCTTTTCGGTTCCACCCTGAACTGACTAAGGGTGTTGACAGCAAAACAAATGTCTGGCCTGATATTGACCAAATACATGAGTGACCCAATGAGTTGTCTGTACAAGGTGGGGTCTACTTCCTGTTGAGATTTTGGGTAGCATCGGATGTGCTCTAGCTCCGAAACTTTGTGGAGGGGCTAGACACATGAGATCTCCAAGACACAAAATCGTTTGGAGAAATTCCACCTAGAGCCTAAGTTATTCCAAAAATTAATTATTTTAATGGAGACCCTAAGTCTAACTTAGGGAAATTAAATAATTAAAGGGAATTAATTTAAACATGTGGGTGAGAATGTTCTAAGTAACATGGATCAAGTCTTTTCTAATCTTAGTCATTGATTAGAGATTAGATCACGGTCGTTAATTTCTCAATGAAAAAAGTATTAAAGGAAGGCTTGGGGTCAGTTGGAGAACACACACAGAGCGGTGGCACTTGAGCTAACTGGAAATTCTAGGGCACAGTTTGCTAAGAATTTTCGAGTGAGCTTGCAGTGCTTGTGAGGAGCAGATCGACAAGGGATTATTCTAATCTGAGGTCAAGAATACTAAGGCAGAGAGGGAGATCCATACCAAGTAGCGCAGAGACTAGCAGGAGGTAACGCAGTGGCTACGCTGGGTAGGAGAAGCTGACGCAGAGGCTGGAGGAGCAGATTTGGGGTTCCAGTGGGCCAAAAGGGCTCGTATTCAATATTTCTAGAGGAGTGCTTGCTCGGCTAAATCAGCCATATTTTCTGTCTCCAAGTGATAGGTACATCTGCCGTGAATTCTCTGTTGGACAAACCATTATTGGTGCCCTTGATTGTATTCAGACATTCTACTTAATAAACAAACCCTCTAAGAGTTGTTGCACCAGTTTTCCTGCATTAGGTTTTTCCAGGGACATTGTCCAAAAAAAACTGTCCTTTGTCATATGTGTGTTATGCTTTAGTAAATGATATGTATGTATGTGTAGGTTGCAGTTGTGTTTACTTTGATATTTTATTGAATATTTCAGAAAATAACTTGTTAATTAAATCAAAAAAGTAGGAGAAGTAAACCAAGATACTGCAATAGGGTTTCTATATGCAGAAATTTTCACATGGCATCAAAGCAATTGCAGATCAAGCTGAAGCCAACAGCATAGGGTTGAAGAATTTTTTGCTGTAGGAGGGCAGCTGAAGCTGCATAGATTTAGAAAGAGGCAGCGCAACACTAAATGGATAGCGTAGGCCCTGCAGGGGTGATGCAGAGCCAGTCTACTCACGTAGAGCTGATGCAGAGGCTGACGCAGGCGCAAAAGGGTGATGCAAACCCTGTCAAGCTCACGCTGAGCTGACATAGGCCCAAGAGGGTGATGCAGTCCAAGAGGGAGTGACATTGTGCCAGTTGTCGTGGCTGGAAGTGCAATTTTCTGATCTTCGAAGTTGCTGGTGGGGCATTGTTTCTGCCGATGCAGAACAGTGCCCTACAGGATTGACAAAGTAAGAGGAAACAGTTCCTCAGCAGATTTTCTAGCCAATAAATCTGAGATTCGATCAAGTGGAGTGATCGTAGAGGGCTGATTCGATAGAATTGGTGAAGGATTTCCGAGGGAGAAATCATTTGTCAAAGGGATCATATTCTCTAGAGGGTTTCTATCGCCAAGAAACCCAAATCCGGTCTTTCGCTGAGTGTAGCAGCAGTAGAAGGGAGAAGAGCACTTGTTTCGACAGTTTGAGCAGAGATGCCCTCACATGGATTGAGCGATTAGGATAGGTTATACAGTTTGGCAATGACATGGGCAGCAATACAGAAAGCAGCAGCGCAGTGGATGAAGGGCAGTAGGTCAAGCATCAGCAGCGCAGGGGACCGATGCGAAAGATCAAAGTAATGCTTCTGGAGTGAAGTGTTGCTAGAGCACATTCCTTGCTAAGAGGGAGTGTTGAGATTCTGGGGAGCATCGGATGTGCTCTAGCTCCAAAACTTTATGGAGGGCTAGAACACATGAGATCTCCAAGACCCAGGAATCGTTTGGAGAAATTCCACCAGGAGCCTAAGTTATTCCAAAAATTAATTATTTTAATGGAGACCCTAAGTCTAACTTAGGGAAATTAAATAATTAAAAGGAATTAATTTAAACATGTGGGTGAGAATGTTCTAAGTAACATGGATCAAGTCTTTTCTAATTTTAGTTGTTCATTAGAGATTAGATCATGGCTGTTGATTTCTCAACGAGAAAAGTATTAAAAGGCTTGCGGTCAATTCGGGAACACACACAGAGTGGTAGCACTTGAGCTAAGTTAAAATTCTGGGGCGTGTTTTGCTGAGACTTTTCGAGTGAGCTTGCAGTTCTTGTGAGGGGCAGATCGGTGAGGTATTATTTTGATCTGAGGTCAAGAATACTAAGATAGAGAGGTAGATCCGTACCAGGCAGCGCAGAGACCTGCAGGAGGTGATGTAGTGGCTACGCTGGGTAGGAAAAGCTGACGTAGAGGCTAGAGGAGTAGCGCATGGGTTCTAGTGGGCCAAAAATGGCTTGTATTCAGTGTTTCTAGAGTGCTTCCTCGGCTGAATCAGCTATATTTTCTGTTTTCGAGTGATAGGTACATATGCCATGAATTCTCTGTTGGCCAAACCATTACTGGTGCCCTTGATTTTATTCAGACATTCTGCTTAATAAACAAACCCTCTAAGAACTGTTGCACTGGTTTTCCCGCATTGGGTTTTTCCGGGGACATTGTCCAAAAAATACTGTATCCTTTGTCATATGTGTGTTATGCTTCAATAAATGATTTGTATGTATCTGTAGGCTGCAGTTATGTTTACTTCGATATTTATTGAATATTTCAGAAAATAACTTGTTAATTAAATCAAAGAAGTAGGAAAAGTAAATCAAGGTATTGCAGTAGGGTTTCTATATTCAGAAATTTTCACAATTCCTTGTCTCTTGATGCATCTAGCTTATTCAGCTGGTGATCATAAGCATCGCCATGGATCGGCAATCCTACATCCTGAACCTCTTCATAATTTCCATGGCATATCTCCCTTGCCCTAGGAATATTTATCTATTCTTCTGCCATACCTCCAATCCTAGAAAATAATGCATCAACCCCAAGTCCTTCATGTCAAATTTTGTTTCTAGATTCCTCTTGCAGCCCTTTATGAGCCTAGATGATTCTGTAAGGAACGGATCATCTATATATATTACTAGAACTAGGGACTCATTCTCTACCAATAAATAGAAGAGAATGGAATCTGCATCACTCTTGACAAATCCCAACTGCTGCAAGTAACTATCTATCCAACCATACCATGCTCTGGGTGTCTGCTTCAACCCATATAGGGTTGTCTTCAGTCTGCATGCATGAGATTTCTTCTCATGAGTTTCGAAGCCCTCAGGTTGTTCTATGTACACCTCCTCTTCTACCACCCAATTCAAGAACATTGCCTTGACATCCATTTGTTGAATCTCCCATCCCATCTGAGCTATTAGGGATACAACAGATTTGATGGAGGTGTATCTGGCAACCGGGGCGAATGTCTCTTCATAGTTAATTCCTTCTTTCTGTGCATACCCCTTTGCCACGAACCTTGCCTTGTACTTCTCCACGCTACCGTCTGCAGCGTACTTGATCTTGTAGATCCATCTTGATCCTACAACTGATCTATTCTCTGGTCTAGGTACAACTTCCCAAACATCATTCATCATGATAGAAGTGTACTCTTCTACCATGGCATCCACCCATATTTGGTGCTGCACGGCTTCCTGAAAACTGGAGGGTTTCTCTACGTGAGCAACCAATGTATGGTACTTGTCAAGTTGTTTACGCTGCCTCTTCTCGGTTCTAGGAGCTCCAATGAACTCCTCTGCATCCCTTAGTATTTGTCGTGCCTCCCTCCTAATTCGAACACTGGAGGTAGGAGGCTCTCTCAATTCCTCCTCTTTTGCTTGTTTCATCTGCTGAGAACCTCCAAACTCTTCCTCTCCTATGGAAATGATAGTACTGGTTACTATACTAGATCTTGGTGTATGTCCTTTTGCCTACCCTTCCTGCTGCCCCTACTGCTGTTGGACTTACGGAACCTCTGTTGCCTAATCTTCTACTGGCATCTCACGAGATTTCTGGAAGGCCCTATCCTCCATGAATTTAACATCTCGTCTCACTACAGCTTTCCTGCTACTAGGAGTGTAGATTCTGTAAGCTTTTGAGGTCTCGCTATATCCTACTGTTGAGATTTTTTAGTGTTAGGGTAGCATCGGATGTGCTCTAGCTCCCAAACTTTGTGGAGGGACTAGAGTACATGAGTTCTCCAAGACCCAAAAAGGGATTTGAGAAATTTCATCCTGTTTAAGAGATAATTAATTAATTAATCTTTTTAATTAAGGACCCTAAGTCTAACTTAGCAAAATTAAAAGAGTAAAGGTATTTAATTTAAACATGTGATGAAAATAACTTAAGTCATATGGATTAAGCTTTCTTTTAATCTTAGCCGTCGATTCAATATTAGATCACGGCCACTGGTTTCCCAACGAGAAAAGTATAAAGGAAAGGCTTGGGGTCAGTTGGAGAATGCACACAATGGCAGAGCACTGAGACTAAACTGGTATCCTAGGGCGTGGTTTACTAAGAATTTCCATAAGTGTTTCAGCTACAGCAAGGGGTAGTATTGGCAAAAGGGATGATCTGATCCCAGGCCAAGAGTGCAACAAAAGGCAAAGAAGCAGCAGACTGAGCAGCGCATAGGGAGTAGCAGCTACACAGCGGTTGCGCAGCGCAAAGGCTTCAGGTGCTACGCAGAGGCTATGTAGACCCATAAAGGGCAGCGCAAAGGCAGCAGGAGGCCAGTAGGGCTAACGCAGGCCCAACCAAGGCAGGGTAGGGGCAGCGTAACTCAGTCTAGGGGTGACGCGGACCCTTCCTGAGCAGCGCAGAGGCTGACGCAGGCTAGCAGAGCCGACGCAGAGGGCTTCAGTGCAGCGTTGGGGTTTCTGAAGACTGAAAAGGGCTGAGTTCTGAAAATCCCGTCTGAGGGTGTGAATCGGTCAGTTTTTCTGTCTCCGAAACAAAGGTATTACTACAGATTTTGTATTTCTCTGTTAGGTTAACTAGTAAGGTGCCCCATAATAATAAAAACCCTCCAGCAGCCAGAAGATCGGTTTTCCCACATTGAGTTTTTCCGAAGACAGTTGTACATAAAATCCTGTGTGTCACTTTATCATTGTGCATGTATTCAATTTAGATCTGTATCTATGTAGACTGTTAATGTGTTTACTTTGATGTTAATACTGAATATTTCATATTAATAACTTGTATAAGTAGGAGAAGTAAATCAAGATTTAACAGTAGGGTCTATGCATAAGTAATATTCAAAAACTTTCACATGGTATCAAAGGGATTGCAGATCTAACTGAATCACTAGCAAGAAGACTGAAGAATCCTTGCTGCAGAAAGCAGCAGTAGCCGCAGAAAGTTGGACTAGAAAGGGCAGCGTAGCAGCAGAAAGAAGCAGAGCCAAGCAAAGGCCAGAGTGACGCAGTCTCCATGCAGTCTCCATGCAGGCCCACGTGCTTACTACGCATAAGTTGTGTTGGGACTGTCTACTCACACAAAGGCCAGCCAAGGTGACGCAGTCCTGAAGCTGTTAGCTGATTCAGAGTGTCAGGAGCTAAGTTGCAGAGATTCAGTAGTTGCTCGTGGGGTTAAAATTATGTCAGTTCAAAATTTAGCCTAACCAAGTTGACAAAGAGCGAGAGGAGAACAACTTCTCAAGGTATTGCCAGCCAAATAAATCTACATATCGATCAGAGGATCGAAGAGAGCTTATTCGTTTTGATTTGGCAGACTTCCAAGAGAGGGATTCAGCTGTCAGAGGGAGTAGAGGGTGCCTTTTTCGCCAAGGACCCTAGATCTGAGTCTCTAGCATAGAGGAGGATTCGTTCTGACAGATTTTCTGAGCAGATGGCACCTCAAGGACTATGTGATCAGGATAGGTTGGACGGCTTGTCCAACTTTGCAATATGGGAGGCCAAAATCGTGGTAGTCATGGAGGCATACAGTCTGAGCGAGCATGCAGAGAAAGTCTTGGCCACGCCGACCGATGCGAAGCTCCTGGAGAAGCAAGAAGAAGTAGCAACACATGCCAAGCGCTTCATCGTGGACAGGGTCAATGATTATGTGGTTCCTCACATAGCCAAGAAGACAACGGCTCATGATATGTGGGTGGCTCTAACCATACTATATGAGGGAAGATCCGTCCAAAGGAAGATGCTTCTGGAGAACCAATTGAGGTTATTCATGATGGCCAAGAGGGAGGAGATCGATCCTTTTCTGTCTAGACTACAAGCAATCTGAGATCAACTGACTGGCATGGTGTTGAAGGTGGAGGACGATGTTATGGTGAGGACGGCTTTAAATGTTGTCACAGAGGACTAGGAAACTTTTGTCCAAAGTCTCTTGGGTAGAGCGGACCTTCCCAACTGAGACAATATGTGGGAGATCCTCCAACAAGAAGAAATTTGTCGGATCACCAAAAGACAGTTCAGCACCGGTTCGGGCAAAGTGAAGAAAGAAGAAGAGGAAGATGCGGCCTTGGCATCAAAGAGGCAACAAAGGAGAAAGAAGCGGGATATTTCAAAGATCAAGTGTTTCCTGCGGCGAAATAGGACATTTCGCCAACAATTGTCCTCAAAAGAAAAAGGACAAGGAAACTTCTAGATCCAAGGCTATTGTGGCAGACGATGGCTCTGAAGATGACGTAGCCATGAGCACTCATAAAAAACGATAGTGGGACGACATGGATCTGTAGAGCAGCTACAAAATGGTGGCGGGATCCTTGAGTAGCCCAACTCTTGGATCACATCCGTGCTACAAGAGCCTTAAGATAGTAACGAGACAAGTGGAGCAGTGGGTGCAGAGAATCACAGATGGAGTAGAGGCAAAGTTGGATGTTGATAAGGAGTAGTGCAATGCAGATGCAGTGGCAGCGCAGGGGCTGATGTGACTTCAGCAGCGCAAAGCAAGCCTGCTTACACAGAGCAGAGCTCCAGCAGCGCAGAGGCTTCAGGAGGACAGTGCAGCGCAGCAGTAGCGTAGGGGACTTCAGCACAGAGGAGGCTTGCTTATGTAGTGCAGAGTTGTGGCAGTGCAGCAACCTCCAGATGACAACACAGAGTAGCAACCTATGGAGCTTCAGTGATGAGGATGCAGCCCAACTGACTTGTCTGTCAAAGATTGGGCAGGAGTTCTCAGTTGCTTCTCTCAGCAACTGAGTTACAGTGCAGCAGTTGGCAGCACGATGCAGTATCTCAGCACTGCCCTCTCTACTTCTTGTGATCTTCTGCAACCATCTCTC
The DNA here is from genome assembly GCA_034641835.2 of Pinus albicaulis. Classification (NCBI taxonomy): domain Eukaryota; kingdom Viridiplantae; phylum Streptophyta; class Pinopsida; order Pinales; family Pinaceae; genus Pinus; species Pinus albicaulis. Next base: position 58,006,637 of record CM076583.1, on the reverse strand, counting down.
TACTTGTCCCACTACCGTCTTAAGGCTCCTGTAGCTCATATGTGATCCAAGAGTTGGGCTTACTCAAGGATCCTGCCTCTTTTGATCTGTAGTTGCTCTACATATCCATATCGCCCCACTTACCTGGCTCATGAGCACTCATGCTACGTCATCATCACTCCCATCATCTTTTGTTGTTGCTGCCTTGGATTCAGAAGATCCTTTGTCCTTCTTCTTAGGACAACTGCTGGCGAAGTGTCCAAGTTCGCCACAATTAAAGCATCGGACCTTGGATAGGTCCCTCTTCTTCTTCCCTTGTTGCCTTCGTTCCTTTAATGCAAGGGCTGCATCATCTTCCTCTTCTTTTTCTCCTTGACAGTTCTGTTGCTGTTGTTTTGCCTCTTGGTGAATCTCCTGATTTCCTCCTGAAGGAGGATTGCCCACATGTCCGCCCAGGATGGTAACACTGCCTTGCCCAATATGCTCTGGACAAACGTTTCCCACTCCTCGGTGACTGCATTCAGAGCAGTCCTTACCAAGAGCCCTTCATCCAAAGTTGCACCCATGCCAATCAGCTGATCCTGGATAGTCTGAAGTCGAAAAAGGAAGGGATCTATTTCCTCACCCTTCTGCATCTGGAACAGCCACATCTGATTCTCTATAAGAATTTTCCCTTGAACGAAGCTTCCCTAATACATCATCTCCAAAGCAGTCCACATGTAATTCGTCGTGTTCTTCCCGGCAATATGTGTAATATTCCATTTTTTGGTGTCACTTATGACAGGGCTAGGAGGGACTCCCAAAATTAGGAGCAGACTAGTCACAGGTACAGGTTGGTGTCATCAGTGGGCCTAGGGGCTTTTTGGAGGAGTTTTGAGGAGTTTCTATGTGGTCAGGTGGCATTCGCTTGATATATTCCATCATTCGAGCAGTTTGGCTTTCGTTTCGGTGCATTTCGACAACTTTCAGAAATTTGAGTTATTTATGGGCTTAACTTAGCTAATTACGCTCATGGTGGCATTCCGGGTGGAATACACGACAGAACACCATAGTGTAATAGCTCATTGGAACCGGCATTAGGATACCTCCATGATGGGACAGTTGGACATGAGTTTCAGTGACCGGAGGAGACGTGGTAGCCGATTTACTCTTTTCTGCATTAAAAAAGAATATTTTAATAAGAGGGAAAAGTGCTCCATGAATAAAATAATAGTAAAATAATGCTCTAGAAGGCTCCAAGAGATCAATAAAAGAAACGGAGGAGGCCATTGAGGGATATCTTTGGATCATATCATTTTCTTGTATGAGAGGTTTGAGACGTGGTTCTCTACTTCAGCTGTAGCCCCAAGACGAAAACCCTCGGGTGATTTATGAGTGTTGGACGAAAACCCAACTCTCTTTGAGGAGACTTCATTCAGAAGTTTCGCAGAGCTTCAATGATATTGGAGTGAGGATCATTTAGATCTTCAACGGGTGCTTCAGTGGATTCAGTGGTAGTTGTTGCCGGAGGGAGAGTGCAGCAGTACAGTTTTGGAGGCCAGTGCAGTGCAGCAATTCATATTGATGGCCAATTCTCCATCTCAGCTCTTTTTGGGTCAGATGTATTTGTAACCCCCGTTATTATTTATAATAAAAATGTTGAGATTCTTCCTATTCCATGTGTTGATGGATTGTAGTGATTATGTGTTTTATTTTACATGGCAATCTTCTGTTTATTAATTCAGTAATTTTATGTTAAAATGCTGGGTTAGTGTGATTTCTCCAAATTTAGTAAAATATCCCATTTGGGGATATTACATTGGTATCAGAGCCTCGATCTTGGCTCAGCCTACGTGTTTGCCATTTTCGGTTGCAGCTATTTTGGTCAGAAGGGCCTACGCAGTCATTGGAGGAGGCTCATTTGTGGGAGTTGCATTGGTGGGATTTTAGAGCTGGGGTGTTGGGAGATTGATAGGAGAGCCATTTGAGGAGGTTGGTTGGGATTTTGGAGAGCAATGATTGACAGTAGCAGTTGCAGTGCCAGAAAACGAAATTGGAAGAGGGCCAAACTACAAAGGGTCAGATTTTGAAAGTTGGAATTAGAAGAAACCCTTTTTGGGTTTTGGGCAAGGATCACCTTCCCCAATTCCTAGAATTTTCTCAGCAGTTTTCAGTGGGTAAATCAGAGGCCGAAATCAGGCAGCAGTGTAGTCTTGGAGCAGCAGTGCAGTTTCTGGAGGAGCTTGCCAGAGCGATTTCCAGGTTCCATTCTATATTTTCTGAGTATACTTTTTTTTTTATATCAGTGAAGGATGTCGCTATGTCTTGTCTAAAATATCTCTATTATGTAGTTTTGTCAATGGCTGTAACTCTGAGCTTAAAATATAGATATCAGTTGTGGGGTTGAGACTGATTCTTTTGTAAAGTCCCCACTATGCACCTGTATTTGACACCAGCAAATACGTGTCACCTTCAGCAGTATGTATTTGAACTGGTTGACAAAAACTAGACCTACATCAGTATAACAACTCAAAAAACAATGACCACATCATTGGTTGAACCATGGAGGGATTCCTAAACAGCTTGAGAAGAATAAAAGTTGGTTCCTTGAACCACCATGCAGCAGAAGACCAGAAAACAAAACAGAACAGCAGACCCTTCTCCAAGAAGGTACATAATTTGCACCAACAAAGACATCCGAGTAATTTACATAAGGAGGAAGAAGTGGGAAACTGGATTTATGCACTTGGTATGGACTTAAAGAGTGGAAGATTAGAAAATGACTTTCCCATGTTAGAGAAACCGGAATCCTGCCTTTCAAAGGTAGAGCAATCTAATTGGAGTTTAAATTGGGCTTTGGAGCCATCTATGCTTGCATTGGTACAAGCTAGATTCTTGGAACATCCAAGTGAGAGAGTCAAGCTTATAGCTGCCTCTTGTTTCAGCGATATTTTGAGGATAACAACACCTTTCCCTCCCTACAATGATGACATTATGAAAATAATTTTCAGATTGATAGTAGGAACCTTTCGGGATTTGGACAACTGTGCAGGCTCTACATTTGGGAGGAAGCTTAAGGTTTTAGAAGTCATGGCCATGACCCAAACTTATGAGATCATGTTTGACCTTGAGTGTGATGGCTTGATTTTGTAGATGTTCCAATGCTTCTTTAGCATTAGGAGACATCATTCTAACACAGTCATAGCACACATGCAGTCCATCCTGTCGTCATGTATGGGATACCATGAGGCCATTTGCTGGGAGTTGCAAACTAGGTCGCTGAGCATTTGGAGGAGAGAGCAGTTGGTCTCACCTACTGCTTATGAACTAGCCCAAGGGCTGGTTGAGCAGAACATTGAACTTTTCAGGAGACAGTTGACCAGGGAGGAATTGTTCCAGTTTGGTGGATCATGCAGCAGAAATGAACTAAGGAGGAAGAGACTTTGCTTCATTTGCAAAGAACCATAGGGGCTTGATCACTCATGTTTGAGAGATGCAGATGAGGTGGCAGAGGTAGAGCAGGTAGACGTTCCTTCTGTATGTCAGGATGAGGACTCTTCTCCAGATGAGTCCATGGGATCAGATGATGATGCTTCTGGGGAGCGAGAGCGGTCATGCGGAGTTGATGGCTGTAGGTCGGAGCTGCATTCCAGTGTGCAGGGTGAGCAGTTAGGGGACTCTACGGGAGATACTCTGGGTGATGAGTCACTTGTGACGATTCAGCCAGAGCAGAATATGATGGAGCCTGAGTCAACAGAGGAGGATACTATGCACATCATGCATGATAGTCCTTTGAGGGAGAGCCAGATGGAGGCTCACATTTAGTCTATGATGGATATGCAGCTAACCTTGGGGTCAACCACTAAGGAGGAGCAGTCAAATGCACAGACACCGAGCACGGTGACCGCATTTGCAGATCCATATCCTCTAGAGATGTTGGAGGTTGATGGGATAGTTCTGCAAGGGGCTAGGGGACAGTAGGAGCATTACATTCCCGATGAGAGGGATGAGTTGTTAGAGATGGTGGAGCATCCATTTGTGGGCCGACACATTGATGAGGTGCAGATAGGTGCACATGCAGTCAGCAGAGCTGCGATACCCTCAGGGAGTAGCACTCTCCAGGAGTACATAGATGGGGCTTGCAGCATATCTTTCCCACTTTGGCCCATTATAGACAGAGGGGCTTTCTTCTACAGGCAGCTTTCGTTGGCAGACTGGATAGAGCAGCATGAGTTGATTATGAGCTGGCGACAGTTCTCTGGGCATATTTCGTATGCAGTTGACACTACATTAGATTCTTCTTCCAGGATAGATTGGCAGGAGATCATGAGTTGGTACCCTCTTGATGGTACAATTTTCTTCGTAGGGAGCACAACAGATCAGGGGCCCTTAGACATAGCAAATGTTACAAATTCCAGCTGGCAGTGAGGCACAGGTCGTCATTTCTTCAGCACTCCATCCCAATTTCAAGAGAGCAGGATCAACATCGAATTGAGTCAGGACTTGGATTGGAGAGAGGTGGTGAGTTGGTACGCAGTTGGTGGCGCAGCTTATACAGTTAGAGGTACAGCACAGCAGGAACCAGGGAGCATTGATGCTTGTTGGCAGACTTCACTTCATGGGGCATCAGCTATAGCTAGAGGCAGTGCGCAGTCCGAGCCGTGGGACTTGGGCGATGTTTGGCCATGGTGGCGTGGGGATCTGGGAGGATTGTTTGTTGACTGGTACAGTGAGAGATCAGTTTGGGATCCCGGCATTGAGGGGTCTATTCCGAGTGGTTTGACATAGGTTCATAGCAGCACCTAGAGGTTTGTTTGGGATCCGGGCATTGGGTCTCAGTTGCAGAGTGGCCCACATATTTCGATTGCTTGAGGGCAAGCAATCTTGGGGTGGAAGGTCTGTAATATTCCCTTTTTTGGTGTCACCTATGACAGGGCTAGGAGGGACTCCCAGAGTTAGGAGCAGACCGGTCATAGTTATAGGTTGGTGTCATCAGCGGGCCCAGGGGCTTTTTAGAGGAGTTTTGAGGAGTTTCTATGTGGTCAGGTGGCATTCGCTTGATATATTCCATCATCCGAGCAGTTTGGGTTTCGTTCTGATGCATTCCGACAACTTTCGGAAATTTGAGTTATTTATGGGCTTAACTCTGCTAATTATGCTCACGATGGCATTCCGGGAGGAATACATGACAGAACACCATAGTGTAATAGCTCATTGGAACCGGCACGAAGATACCTCCATAATGGGACAATTGGACATGAGTTTCAGTGACCGGAAGAGACGTGGTAGCCAATTTACTCTTTTCAGCATTAAAAAGGAATATTTTAATAAGAGGGAAAAGTGCTCCATGAATAAAATAATAATAAAATAATGCTCTAGAAGGCTCCAAGAGATCAATAAAAGAAAGTGAAGAGGCCATTGAGGGATATCTTTGGATCATATCATTTTCTTGTATGAGAGGTTTGAGACGTGGTTCTCTACTTCAGTCGTAGCCCCAAGACAGAAACCCTCGGGTGATTTATGAGTGTTGGACGGAAACCCAACTCTCTTTGAGGAGACTTCATTCAAAAGTTTCGTAGAGCTTCAGTGATATTAGAGTGAGGATCATTCAGATCTTCAATGGGTGCTTCAGTGGATTCAGTGGTAGCTGTTACCGGAGGGAGAGTGCAGCAGTATAGTTTTGGAGGCCAGCACAATGCAGCAGTTCATATTGATGGCCAATTCTCCATCTTAGCTCTTTTTGGGTCAGATGTATTTGTAACCCCCGTTATTATCTATAATAAAAATGTTGAGATTCTTCCTATTCCATGTGTTGATGGATTCCAGTGATTATGTGTTTTATTTTACATGGCAATCTTCTATTTATTAATTCAGTAATTTTATGTTAAAATGCTGGGTTACTGTGATTTCTGCAAATTTAGTAAAATATCCCATTTGGGGATATTACAATATGTGGCATGACATAATCTTTAACTCCATCCATAATGAAATGCTTAGCCCGCGCTTGATTTTCATTGAATTTCTTCAAAGGATCTGGATCAGTAGGCACAACTAGGACATTCTTTGCATGGTTCTTGATGTCGTACTCATCCAGGACTGTCAGTATCTTGGCTCTCCAGATGATGAAGTTGGACACATCCTCCAACCTGTCCTGATCTCTCAGTCCATGAGAAGCCATCTAGCTCAAATCTGTCAGAACAGATACTCTTCCCCTCTTTCTTCTGCAGTACTCAACAGAAATGGATCTAGGTTTCTTGGCAATTAGAAACCCTCTATAGTAGTTGCTCCCTCCGACAACTAATTTCCATCCTAGAAATCTTCAGCCAAAAACAACCGAACAACTCTCTATGATCACCCTCCTGATCGAATCTTAGATCTGTTTGGCACAGATCTGCTGAGTAACTGTCTTCCTCCCACTCTTTGTCAACTTAGCTAGGCACAATTCTGCATCAGTAGAATCTCCACCACACCGGCAACTGCTGAAGATCTGAAGCACTGCTTTTGGACCATGGCAACACTGCACAGCAACCCAAAAATGGACTGCAGCACTTTATCTGGCTTCTACATGAGCAGACTAGCTTAGCGCAGCCTCTGTGCAGTGACTCCATAGCGCAGGTTGCTCTTGCGTCCCTCTGGAAGGTACTGCGCTGTCTCTACGTCACCCAGTTGGGATTGTGTCAGTCCCTGCGTGACCTCTGTTGGGACAACGTCCTCCTGAAGTTGTGCTACATTCTCCGGATGCTTTGCTGCTTCAGCTGCTACCCTGTAGCAAATATGTCTTCAGCTGATTTGCTGGAGATTCAACTTGATCTACAATCACTTTGATACCATGTGAAAATTTCTGAATACAACAATACAAAAATCCTACTGCAGTATCTCGATTTACTTCTCCTACTTGTGATTTAATTATACAAGTTATTTTCAAAAAATATTTAGAAAATACCAAAGTAAACACAACTAACAACCTACACACATACAAATCATTTATTGAATATTACGCTCATTTGACAAAGTGATACATATTTTTCAGACAAATGTCCCTAGAAAAACCCAATGCGGGAAAACCGGTGCAGCATGTATGAGGGTTAATTATTATTAAGTAGAATCTGAGTAAAACAAATCTGGGTACCTTACTGGTTAACCTGACAGAGAAAATTAAAGATCTGCAGCAATACTTGTTGTTTTGGAAACTGAAAATTGGACTAATTCACACCCTCAAAAGGATTTTTACAAAACTCAGCCCCTTTCTGCCTCTAGAAACCCCAGCTTTAAAGTTGCCTGCGTCAGCCCTGCTAGGATCTAGAGATTCAACTTGATCTGCGATCGCTTTGATACCATGTGAAAATTTCTGAATACAACAATACAAAAATCCTACTGCAGTATCTCGATTTACTTCTCCTACTTGTGATTTAATTATACAAGTTATTTTCAAAAAATATTTAAAAAATACCGAAGTAAACACAACTAACAATCTACACACATACAAATCATTTATTGAATATTACGCTCATTTGACAAAGTGATACATATTTTTCAGACAAATGTCCCCAGAAAAACCCAATGCGAGAAAACCGGTGCAGCATGTATGAGGGTTAATTATTATTAAGTAGAATCTGAGTACAACAAATCTGGGCACCTTACTGGTTAACCTGACAAAGAAAATTAAAGATCTGCAGCAATACTTGTTGTTTTGGAGACTAAAAATTGGACTAATTCACACCCTCAAACGGATTTTTACAAAACTCGGCCCCTTTCTGCCTCTAGAAACCCCAGCGTTGCTTTGAAGTTGCCTGCGTCAGCCCTGCTAGGATCTGCGTGCCCCTACGCTCCTCAGAAGAGGGTTGCGTAACCCCAAACTAAGTGATGCAGTCCTTACATTGCCCTGGATGGCCTCTGCGTAACCCTGATGGCCTCCTGTTGCCTCAGTGCTTCCCTTTCTAGGCCTGCGTAGGGCTGAAACCCTTTGCATTGCGCAGCTGCTACGTAGCCTTTGCTAACTCTGCGCTGCTCCTGGTTGCTGCTTCTCTGCCTCTTGCTGACTCTTGGCTCAGAGATCAGATCATCCCCTTAGCCAATACCACCCCTCGTTGCAGCTGAAACACTTCTGGAAATTCTTAGCAAACCTGCCCTAGAATTCCAGCTCTGCCTTTGTGTGTGTGTGTTCTCCAACTGACCCCAAGCCTTTCTCTTATATGTTTTCATTGATACATTAACGGTCGTGATTTAATATCTTATCGATGGCTTAGATTAAAAGATTGCTTGATCCACGTCACTTAGAACATTTCATCACATGTGTTTAAACTTTAATTAATTCACTTTAATTTTTCTAATTCCCTAAGTTAGACTTAGGGTCCTCATTAAAAGAATTAATTATTTTAATATCTCAAACACCAGATAAAATTTCTCCAAACACTTACTAGGTTTTGGAGATCTTGTGTGGTTTAGCCCCTCCACAAAATTTCAAGGCTAGAGCACACTCGATGCTACCCCAACACTCAAAATATCAACAGTTCTGTTTTGGTGTTCTTTGATGATATACTCATTTACAACTGGACATGGGAGGAACACCTCCAGCACTTGGAGGAAGTACTATGCATACTTGAGGAGCAGTAGTTGTATGCGAAAATGTCCAAATGTGAATTTGGGCTAACTGAGATGTTGTACCTTGGGCATGTGATAGGAGAAGACAGGGTGAAAGTGCCTCAAGAGAAGATCTGAGCCATATTGGATTGGCCAACACCTAGGAATGTGACGGAGCTGAGGGGCTTCCTGGGTATTTGCACTTATTAAAGGATGTTTGTGAGGGGATTTTCACAGCTCGCAGCACCCCTTAAAGATTTGACGAAGAGGGGCGCTTTTGAGTGGATGCAAGTAACAGAGGAGACATTTGAGAGGCTGAAGAGGGTCATGAGCAGTTGTCTAGTTTTTGCTTTGCCGGATTTCACACGGCCCTCTGTGCTGGAGTGTGATGCTTCAAGCAGAGGTGTTGGAGCAGTGTTGATGTAGGGAGGCCACCCCATTGCGTTTGAGAGCAGAAAGTTGTTGCCTCATGAGAGGTTGTATTCAGTGTATGATAAGGAGATGCTGGCAGTGATGCATGCATTGGCAAAGTTCAGACAATATCTTGTGGGCAACCAATTCAAGGTAAAGACAGATCACAACAGTCTTCATTTCTTCCTTGAACAGTAGTCACTGGAGGAGCGGCAGCAAAAGTGTGTAAGCTTCAAGCTTACGATTTTGAGATTGAGTACGTGAAGGGAAAACACAACGTGGTAGTTGATGCCCTCTCACGCAGACCAGCAGCGCTATCATTGATGGATGTCATGCAGGACTGGAAGGCTCAGCTATTGGTTGAGTATTCCAAAGACAAATAGGCATGTGAGATTTTGGATTGTGCATGTGGGGATGACCGATTCCGAGTGATGGATGATGTGATCTATTACAAGGATCAGACCTATTTGGTTCTAGAATCTCAGTTGAAGGAGAGGGTCATGCAGGCAGCGCATGATTCTCCACTAGCAGGGCACTCGGGTTTCCTCGAGACTTACCGCGCAGTCAGGGAGAGATTCTCGTGGAGAGGTCTCAAGGGGGATATTTTGAGGCATGTGAGAGAATGCATAGAGTGCCAAAGGAACAAGGTGGAGCTCTCTCATCCAGTCGAGTTGTTGCAGCCACTTCCCATTCCGAAGAGGAAGTGCGAGAGTGTGTCCATGGATTTCATCACGGGATTACCAACAGCGCAGGGGAGAGACTGTATTTATGTGGTAGTGGACAGACTGACCAAGTTTTCCCTTTTCTTCACTATCTCTTCTAGATCTTCATCCTCCTAGGTGGCTGAGTTGTTCTTTCGGGAGGTCTTCCGATTACATGGTCTCCCCAAGACCATTGCGAGTGACAGGGACAATAGATTCATGGGAGCTTTTTGACAAGAGTTCTTCTACTCAGTAGGGACTGAGCTCACACCCAGTACTAACTATCATCCCCAGACCGATGGGCAGACAGAGATTGTGAAAAAGTGGTTGGAGGGGTACCTACGCAATTATGTGACAAGACAACAGAGAGCGTGGGTCAAATGGCTGCATTTGGGGGAGTTCTGCTACAACACGAGGTATCATATGTCTATTGGTATGTCTCATTTTCGAGCTCTTTAAAGATATGATGCACTCACTTTTTCTGACATGATTTTTGGAGACAGTTGGGCCCCAGGAGCCAAGGATTGGGTTCAAGAGAGCCAGAAGATTCTCAAGAACAATTTGCAGGTAGCCCAGAATCAACAAAAGATATATGCTGATAAGCACAGGGTGGAGAGACAATTCGAGGATGGAATAATGGTTTACTTGTGCCTGCGGCCATACAGGCAATCTTCACTCAAGCAGAACGGTGCAGAGAATTTGTAGCCTCGATTTTATGGACCTTTACCGGGTGGCGAGGCGAGTTGGTGAGGTGGCTTATGAGATGGAGCTGCCCTCTGAGAGTCGGATTCATAATGTTTTTCAAGTCTCATTCCTAAATAAGCCATTGGGTCAGCAGGTAGTAGCAGCAACAAAGTTGCCTCCACTGGATGATGAGGGGCATTTGGTTTTGACATCGGAGCTGATATTGGATACCCGGGAGAGGAGATTGAGGAACAAGGTGGTCTAGGAGCATTTGGTCAAGTGGAAGGATTTGCCAAAGGAGGATGCCACATGGGAGAATGAGCGGAATTTACAGCGTCTTAGTTTTGCAGTTGCTTGGGGTCAAGCAACATCCAGGAGGGGAGGACTGTAATATCCCTTCTTAAATTTTCCTAATGTTTGGAAAATACATTCTGCAAATTTTGACTTAAATAATATAAAGTACCTTTTTGCGGCTAATATAGGAAATAAAGAAGAAAAAGAATAACTTAAGTTGCTAGTGGAAGATGGGACCCACAAGGGTAGCGTATTGGGGAAGAAAGAAAATCGATTTCCCTTGAGCAAATCGATATGGATGGAGGGACCCACGATTTTGCATGGCTAGCACTTATAAAAGGAAGTTTTGGAGAAGGCTTGGGTATCATTTCCATATTCAGATTTTCGAATTGGCTTAGTTGTTTAGCTGAGCCAAACGTTGTGTTTCTTAGCACAGGAGCTTCCCAAGGAGTGTAGCTCACCCCTTCTCCGGTGGACTTTGAGTGCCACTAAAGAAGGGTTTCTTCAGTATTTTGTGATCCGGAGAGGCAGTGTCATAGATCCCACGCATTTCTGGAGTAGCTAGGACGCAGAGAGGAGCTGAAGCCTGAGATTGTGCAGTAGAGGAAGTCAGTTGTTGTGGGAGAATTGGCTTGTGAAGGAAATCTTCCGGAGCATCCATTGGAGGAGTTATTGAGGGATTTCAGGAGTGTTGGAGCAGCTTCAGTCCCTAAGAGACCAGCTACACACAGTCCCTTCTATTCTTCCTTCAGAAAGTGCGTCATTCACCTAGTAACTACGCAAACATTGGAGGGCCGCAGTTAGTTGTAGTATTTGCCGGAGGTGTTTTGGGTTGAGGAGTTGGAGGATTGGTTGGAGATATATTTCAGGAGGTTGGCTTGTGTTTTGGAGTGCAGAAACCTTCAGGAGCAGCTACAGCAGCAAATTTCAAATTTGAAGAAGGGTCAAGCAGAGAAGGATCCAATTTTGAAGATTGGAAGTTGGGGAAAATATTTATGGGTTTCTCTGGGTTTTGGGCAGAGATCACCTTCCCAAATTCCTAGAATTTTCTGAGCAATTTCCAGTGGGCAAATTTAGTGCCGAAGTCAGTCAACAGTTGCAGAAGCGAGGGACAGCGCAATATTCAAAGGAGCAACTTATTACAGCAGCTATACCATTTTGCTATTGTTCACTTGAGGCCTGTAGCTTGCCTTGTGCAAGCCCAGGTGCACATCTTCCATCTTATATTGTACTCCAGCCGAATTATATTAATAAAATTTAGTGTTCTGGGCATATTTCTTGTACTTGTGTTGCTGAATCAAATTTCTGTGTTAAAATTTATTGCATGTCTTTATTATTACTGTAAATTTTCTATTTGGAAGATTACAACATGAAACGCTAGTGACTAATGGCATTTCAACTACCATTTAACCCCTGACAAATCTTGGTGTTTGATTCATTTAACCTCGTCTCAAACAAATAAATTTCCATAGCATTATAAACCTTATGAAAGGATAGACAAGGCAAGATCAGAAATGATCAGAGGAAGACACAGTTAAAATTACAATAAAAATCACCACATCTATAAATACGATTCGCAGAAGCATAACAGAAATAGTGAGCCCTAAATCTCCAACACAATGTCAATAACACACTCCTATTCTTTAGAGTGCTGGGAAGTTTCACGAAATGGAAACGAAGAATTATAAACATACCTGCAAAATCAAGTCCTCCCAAGAAACACCACTGGGCTTAGTCTTCTCCAAAAGAGTCTTAACTGGGAGAAGCCTTTCAACTAAAATATTACAAGCATTTCGGACTGCTTCACAGCTTCCTTCGGATGTGGTACTTCCAGCTGTAAATCCTCCATGTGCCAAACTTATAGTGTCTTGCTGTACTATCCTAATTTTTGACATAAAATCTTCACATACATCATTCCATAGCTGACCAAGAGCATATGCTGTCATTTGTTTCACTTTTGTCCAAAGACCCTGACCTAGCTCAATTCCTCCAACCTCTACAGTGATGGAACCATCACTGAATATTGTTACTCTTGCCGGTTTAGGTAACATCATTACTTGGAAGAAGCATGGAACTAATGATAAGCCTCGTTTCAGCCATCTGTTACTAGTGTTTAGCCTTCTAATAGTTTCCCTTCTATCATCCAATGAAGCAGAACGTTTCAGTTTTTCCCATATTGAAGGCAATGTATAAGCAAGAGGGCTATCAACACAGGAGCCATAGAAAAATTCAGCACTTTCAAAAGTGTGTATGTTCTTCTCTCTTACAGTATTTGCATCCAAGCGTAGAATTGAGGCAACATGCTCAATGATAGCTTCTGCAATAAAAGATCCCTGTACATCTCCAGGGCCTCTCATGAAAGACTTGCTTGGTAGATTTGTTTTACATACTTTATATTCAAATGAAAGAACTCCCCAGTTGTACTTCTTCATTGCTGTTATTATATTCTGCGGCAAGGCAGGACTTAAATCTACTGAGAAGCCTGCATCAATAAATAAATCCACATGCAATGCTGTAATGTTTCCATCATTTTTAAACCCAACACTGTAGTTTGCCTTGATAGGGTGACGCCCACCAGCCATGATCATGTCTGTTTTACGATCAAGATACATTCGGACAGGCCGCCTCAGCTTGTATGCAGCTACTGCACATGCAACAGCAACCTGAACAAGTATTCACATTCAGTAAAATAAATGATAAAAAGGCAAATATCCTAGTCTGCTTCAGCTTAAAAGAAATTCATTTTCAATAGAAAAAGTTATCCAGAGAACTAAGCTATTTCTCCAAATAAAATATTTTAAGATAATCAAACAGCGGAATTTAAGAATATACAATCAACGCTGTGAAGCCTGGAAAACAACAGACTGGACATGATGCCAGCAACAATAAACTATCTACATTAATTGAAGCAGATAAAACTCCCCTATAACCATGTTTAATCCACTTTTACCAGGGTGGGTTTCTTACTTTTGTTATTATTCTTCCCTGGACATTTTTTCCTTTCGTTGACCAACAAATCAATATCCTCCTCCAAAAATAGCAATAAAGTGAAGTGATCAAATTCTAAGAATAGACATCTTAAAGTAGCAGAATCATCTCAACGGACACACCAAGTGTCCCTTAGAATGATGTAATTTGATCTGGACCCCAAAATTTTGACCAAAAACCAAATTTCTTTGAATCGCTGAACTTGACCCAACAGCTATGTGCAACCCTGGTTCTCTAAAAATAGTGCCAAATCCCAAAAAGTCTCATTGCTAAAAACAGACCAAAGATCAATAGTCTATAATTGCCACTAAATTTCAGCCCATACCATACACGGTACTGGATCTCCAAATTGTGATCAACTCTGAAAACTGCAAATTTTTATTTAAACCTTGGTTTGACCAAGTTTGACTGCCTTTAACCAAGACCAAAAAATAGATTGGAACTGTATGTTCATCTCTCCAATAGGTATCCAAATGTACTTTAAAATTTCAAAAAAGATAAGACAATTTTATTAATGTCCAGAGAGTGACCGAAAGTAGGTCAAAGGGACTGCTTGGTACATCAGAATTAATACACATGAAAAATAAGACATTAAATCCAATGTCTAACACCTAAATTCTGTATTAAGATACAACGTTGGGAATGACAAAGAAAAAGAAGAAAGAAATAAAGTAGGAAAGAATCTTTGTCAAGAACTCGAGAACCTAGGAGAACCTATCAACTAAGATGCTAAGTGGGAGCACTCAAGATTAATTGAAGCCATTACCTGTTGATGATAAGGATCATGATGAACAAAAGATGCAATTCTAAGTCGGCGCTCTCACTAAGTGGTCCTCTCCTACAATCCAAGGCTAGAGTAGAGAAACTCATGATGGAAGACTCTTTGGATGCATTGAGCTGAGAGATCTAGAAGAGCAGGCCTGCAACACCCAATGTTTGGAAGGGCCCGCCTTACAAGTTACACTGACATCTAAAACAGGAGGAAGAGGGATGTTTGTCACAGCTTGAAGGCCTATTCTACTTCTAATACAACATCACAAGAGACTTGCACACAGAGATAGGATGTCTCCTTGTGATCTCACCGATCTAGATGCTGAGCTATAGCTTCTCTTTACCTATCTCTTAGTGTCTCTACATATGATAACCAGAAAAAGTGGTGATTATCCTAGCAGTGTCTGATAGTGGGGCTGTTTGAGTGCAAAAGAGCCAAGTCCAAGGGCCTCCCTCATGTATAACGCTACGCATTATTGATCTAGTTATCTAAAGAAGATGGGGAAGGAGTTTTGGGACCCCCCAAAGAGACAATGATACTTGTGTTGATTTGTGGTAGCATCAGATGTGCTACGAGTCTCAAATTTTGTGGAGAGGCTTAGACACATGTATTCTAGACAACCCATAAATCATTTTGGGAAATTCCACTCGGAGACAGTTTTATTTAATAAATTAATTATTTTTAATGAGACCCTAAGTCTAAACTTAAGAATATGGAAGAGCTTTTTGGAAAATGGAGCGTCGCGGAAGCAAAGTCTCTGGATTAGGGATTGCTGGTGTGGTAGGCGCCACCAGGAATTGGGCTAGGTTGATCACGGTTTCTCGGCTCTGCCCTGAGAGTCATGGCACCCAACAGTCTCAGATGTTGGAGGAAGCCGCGTCGACAGTTTTTGATGGGACGGCAGTGGAGTATTGGTGGCCTTTCATGGAGTTGCAGACGACTATTAGGTTCGGCGAGGGAGGACGGTGTGGTTCTTCCAGACTTGAGGATGATTGGCTGTTCACCCTGGACGGCTCTTTCTGTATGCGTGGTGGGTGGACTCTGGCACTTGGGTGTCGCGGGCTCTCTCCCTTTGGTGCTCGCCTTTGGTTGTTGTGTGCCTTCCCCTGTTTCAGCTCGGACAGATTTGGCTCCCACTGTTCAGGGCATCGGCTTTGGCTAATAGTAATCCCCATCTATTTCCAGCTTTCCTTTACACATTTTAGGAATATTGCAGTTGGGGTTTTGACGAGGAGGCGGTTGGCCGGGGGGTCGACCCCTCTCCCTACTGTTTTGATACGAGGGTGGTGCGAGGCAGAGGACCCTCTCTTCCTTAACCTGTTGTTTTTTTGGTGTGAGAATGTGCCACCATACCGGCCTCTCCTGTTGGGTGACTCTTCGCACCCTGGACAAGTCTTGGCCCATGAAGGGGCTCCATTACCTCGGGAGCTTGGCACACATTCGCAATACAGAGGCAAGAGTGGTGTGGGCTATATGTCGCAGCCACAATATCAAATCTTCATTAAATCAATAGAAGGGAAAACTACGGTTTTCTACGTGCGGGACTCCGACACTGTATCAGAGCTTAAAAACAAAATCCAAGTTGTCATGGGCATCCAGGCTCATCAACAAAGCCTGATATTTTCAGGAAGAGCTTTACGGGAAATAACTACACTAAATGAATACCAGATTCAAAGAAATGCTACTATTTTCTTGAATCTTAGACTAAGAGGTGGCGTTCCAGGATCAGATTCAGCAAATAATTCAAGGACAACAGGAAAAGGAGTGCCCTCTTTCAAGGACATCCTGAGACGGAAAGCCCCCACATAGGGGAAAAAACAAACTCCAGATTTATCAGCACCAGGACCATACATTGTTGAAAAAACAAAAAACATTCCAGATCTGGCGGTGGAAATACCAGAGGTAACAGGGATGTTTGATGTTTTGCAAACAAAAGTTGTTATCTGCCATTTTAATGGTTTTTGGCCAAAACCAAAAGAGCTACATGCATGGATACACCAAAACTAGACCCAAAACTGTGATATTTACCTTTGTGCAAAAGGTTTCTTCGTGGTTCAATTTGATAGTACAGAGGACTACAGTTCTGCAACTACTGATGGACCATGGTTTTGGGGAAAGAGTTACAAGAGAAGAGTGTAGGCAATATGGAAGATGTGAATACATCTTCGCCTACAGATATGGATTACCTACAGAACATGCTTGGTACCAATCACACCGTGTTCACCGATTTGTTTACAAGAGAAGAGTGTAGGCAATATGGAAGATGTGAATACATCTTCGCCTACAGATATGGATTACCTACAGAATGAGCAAATTGGTGAACACGGTGTGCTTGGTACCAAGCGTGCACATGTCTGAAAGTTCGGACTCCGAAAAAGAGGTCCAACTCTCCTCCAGCTTGGAGTTGGCCATTATACATTCTGCTCCTTCACTGGACGGCTAGCAAAAAGTACAAAAGAAAAAAGGCAAAAAAGATAAGTCCAGTGTTTCTGGCAATATGTAACTGTGGGTTTATACATGCCCTTGCCCTGTCTCTGACAGGGGGTTATCTCTCATATGGAATGCTATGGCTTATACGATGTAACTTTTTGTTATTTTTATATAAAGTTCGATTTTTTCTCGGGAAAAAAGTCTAAACTTAAGAAATTGAAATAATTAATGGGTACTAATCTAACTGTGGATGTAACTTCTAAGAAGAAGACGAGGATCGAGTCAAAATGATCTTAGCCATTGATTAGCTTATAATTTGGGTCGTTGACTATCAACTAGATGATTATTTAAGGAAGCTTGAGGGTCATTTGGAAAACACACTAGAGCAGATACTCAGTTGGCCAAGCAAATCGATTTTCTTAGTGGCTGAAGTTCGGCAAGAGAAATCGATCCAAAGGGAGAGTTGCAGGTGGAGAGGACAGAGAGGGCATCAGCATCAGTCAGGAAGGCAAGGGCAGGTGACACAGTGTAGAGAAGGGGCAGCGCAAAAGAAACAGTGGGGCAGCGCAGAGCAGTGACACAGAATTGTTCAGTCCTCATGCAAAGATGGAGCAGTGGTGACGCAGGAGGGCCAGAAGGTCCTCTCAAAGATCAGATTTCCGTCAGAAATTTGTGAGAAAATATCTCCAGTATTATCACAGAAGATTTCCCGTCATTATTGTTGACTGTTATTTGTACAAGAAACTTTTGTTGAAGAAGAATAATAAAACTGTCATCTGTTGCACCAGTTTTCCCTAATTGGGTTTTTCCGAGGACAATTGTCCAAAAATAACTGTCATTCTTGTGCTTGCAATTCTTTATATTTTTCTTAATATTTTATTTGTGAAGGCTACAGTAGAATTTATTTTAATATTTACAGAAGTAATTTTCGTAAATAACTTATTGTTGAATAATAAGCAGGAGAAATAATATTAGATATTGCAGTAGGATTTCATTGTAGAAATTTTCACATGGTATCAGAGCTTGATTGAACAAGGGCACAGAAGAATCTACATTGAAGGGAAGCCGTGGTGCTGCATTGACAACAAATCAATCCTCAAAGGGATTACACAGTTTTCTGCAGAGGCTGCCGGAGAAAAGAAAAAGCACAATGGAAGATCATGACATCTCAGAGTTATCTTCCAGATTGGAAGAGGAATTTGCTTATTTATCGACTTCTGCATCAGCCGATGATTGGTACATTGATAGCAGGGCTTCAACACATAAGTCTAGAGTTCGAGAATATTTCTCAAGCTATCAAGAAGAATAGATGAACTTCCAAATTACTATGGGAAACAAAATGAAGTGTACCCCAATAGGAAGAGGGACCATAGCATTTAAGACAGAAGCAGGAGATAACCTCCGAGCCACGAATGTGCTGCATGTGCCAAGATTGGGAATGAATTTAGTTTCAGTGTCCCAGTTGTAGGACAAGGGATATGATGTGTACTTCATTGGAAGGAAAGTATACATTAACCATCCAAGCTGCAAGAAAAAGGCTCAGATTGGAACTCGAAGAAACAAACTATAAAGGTTGCAGCGCGAGTCTCCAATGGCACTGATAGGCAATGATCTCAATGGAGAAAAGGACCTGATTGAGTTGTGGCACAGAAGAATGGGGCATCTATGTTTAGATTTTGTGTATTTGGGGTAGCATCAGTTGTGCTCTAGGTCCCAAATTTTGAGGAAGGACTAGAGTTCACCTGATTCACAAGACCCAGAAATGGATTTGGAAAATTTCATCTGGTTTAGGAGATATTTAATTATTTTAATGTATTTCCTAATTTAAAACTTAGGAAAATAAAATAATTAAAGTGAATTTAATTAAACATGTGATGAAATTGTCTTAAGTCACACGGATCAAGCTTTCTTTTAATCTTAGCCATTGATTAAAGATTTAATATTGGCCATTGATTTGTCAACGAGAAAAGTATAAAGGAAAGGCTTGGGGTCATTTGTAAGACACATAGAGGCAGAGCACTGAAGCTAAGCTAAGATTCTAAGGCAGGGTTGCTAAGAATTCTCAGAAGTGTTTCAGTTGCAGAGAGGGGAATTTAGACCAAGGGGATGATCTAATCTCGGGGTCTAGAATACACAAGAAGTAGAGAAGAGATCATGAAAGACAGCACAAAGGAAGGCAACAGCAGCAGCAGCAGCAGCAGACGGCAGCAACAACAACAACAAGGACAGCGTGATTTTCAAGAAACCCTTCAAGCGTTACGCAGAGACCCGTAGGGGCAGTGTAGTGACTGCGTCACCCAGTGTGGGGTAACGCATTCCCTTCCAATGATAGCGTTGAGCATTTGGAGGCCTTCAGAGGCTGACACAGTGACTTTCAGGGGCAGATATGGGGTTTCTAGGCCTAGATCCGGCTGATTTCTGTAAATCCCGTTTGAGGGTGTGGATCAATTAGTATTGTTGGTCTTAGATCAGCCAAGTGCTGCAGATCTAGAGTTTTCTCAGTAGGGTTTTCCAGATCTGGAATCCAAAGTTTTGTATTTAGAAATATTCTTAATAATAGAGCCCTCCAGCAGCCAGAGACTGGCTTTCCCACATTGGGTTTTTCCAGGGACATTTTGTCCACAAATTACTGTCACTTTGTCTATGTGTGCATGTGCTTATTCTAGATTTGAATTGGTAGAAATATGTTATGTGTTTTGCTTTGATGTTAACTTGAATTTATTCAGTTGATAACTTGTATAAGTAGGAGAAGCTTAATCGAATTAACAGAAATAATTTCTGCATAAGAATTAAGATTCAGAAATTTCTACATGGTATCAGAGCAATTGCAGATCTAGAAGGGTCATCAGCTGAAGAATCTGAAGGATCTAGCTGCAGAAAGCAGCTAGAAAGGCAGCAGAAAAGCAGATCTGAAGGGACAATGCATTGTTCAAGAGCAAAATCACACAGAGGGAAGGGTGACGCTGTCCAGCGCTATGTCCTAACAAGCCCACGCAATTACTACATAGAGGCAGCTCAGAAACAGCGTTGGTTGGGTCTGAAGCCAGCTAGTGTGATTCAGATCTGAATCTGTCAAATCCAAAAAAGTTGCAGAAATGCAGAAGAGCTGGTGGGGTTAAAATTCTGAAGTTTTCAGATTTTTAGCCTTAGCACAAGTGACAAAGTTTGGTAAGAGATCAGTTTCTCAGAGAGTTTCTTGCCAAAGGAAGCTTGCAGTTTGGTCAGAGGATCAGAGAGGAAGAAGAATCATAGTTGATTTGGTAGATTTCCAAGGAGGGAAATCAAGTGTTAGAGGGAGCAGAGGGTTCCCAGTTCGAAAAGGACCCTAGATCCAAGATCTCTAGCATAGAGAAGAGGAACTCCGACACATTCTGAGTAGATGGCTCCTCATGGACTACGTGATCAGGATAGGCTAGAGGGCCTCTCAAACTTTTCGGCATGGAAAGCTAGGATCCTGATTGTCCTAGAGGCATATGGTCTAAGAGATCATGCAGAGCAGACCTTGGCCACGCCGACAGATGCGGATCTCCTACGGAAGCATAGGGAAGCTGCTGGGCATGCCAAGCAGCTGATAATGGATAGTATCAAGGATGATATTGTGCCACACATCGCTGAGAAGAGGACAACTAACGAGATGTGGAAGGCCTTGACTTCCCTATATGAGGGAAAGTCTATCCAAAGGAAGATGTTGTTGGAGGCCCAAATGAGGTCATTCATGATGACCAAGGGGGAAGACATCGAGCACTTCCTCTTCAGATTGCAGTTAATCAGGGATCAGCTGACTGCAACGGGTGCAACCGTAGATGATGCAGTGATAGTCAAGATTGCCCTCCATGCAGTCACGGATGAGTGGGAAACCTTTGTCTAAAGTATCTTGGGCAGAGCGGACCTCCCAGATTGAGACAGCTTGTGGTCGATCCTGCGGCAAGAAGAACTACGAGGTTCACCAAGAAGCAGAACAACCCTGCCTTGAGAAAAGTAAAAAAGGAAGAGGAGGAAGATGCAGCCTTGGCATCAAAGAAGTAGCTGAAGAAGAAGAAGGATCTTTCTAAGATCAAGTGCTTCCAGTGTGGCGAAATGGGACATTTTTCCAGCCATTGTGCAGAAAAGAAGGACAAGGAAGCATCTTCTTCCAAAGCAGCGGTGGCAGATGATGGGTCAAGAGATGATGTAGTCATGAGTGCTCATAAACCACGGAGGTGGGGTGACATGGACATGTAGAGGAGCTACATGGAAGTAAGGCGGGATCCTTGAGCGGCTCATCTCTTGGATCACAAGCGAGCTACAACAACCTTAAGACAGTAGCGGGACAAGTGGAGCAGTGGGTGCATAGATCAAAGATGAGGCATAAGCAGAGGCAGATCTGGAGGCTGGGAGGAGCAATGCAGAGCATAGCAACAGCAGCGTAAAAGCAGTAGCAACGCAAAGGCTGATGTGACTTCAGCGACGCAGTGCAGAGCTGTAGTAGCGCAGAGAGCTTCAGAGGGACAGCACAGTGCAGCAGTAGCGTGATAGATTTCAGCACAAGGAGCTAATGTGATTTGTAGCCTATGGAGCTTCAATGATGAGAATGCAGCCCATCTGACTTTTCTGTCAAAAATTGGGCAGGAGATTCAGATGTTTCTCTCAACAACTAAAGTTGCAGTGCAGCAGATCAGCAGTGGCAATGCTATGAGCAGCACAGATGCAGCAAATTGAGAGGGAGTTGTAGTACAGTGGTTGCAGTGGCAGTGGCAGAGTCATGGGTAGCAGTACAGAATGGCAGCAGCAGTGCAGAGTTGAGTGGCAAGAGGCCAAGCTTCAACAGCACAGAACCAGTGCCCAAAATCATGTAATGCATAAGTGTGATGTATTACTAGAGCACACCCTTGATGCTAAGAGGGAGTGTTGAGATTTTGTATATTTGGGGTAGCATCAGTTGTGCTCTAGGTCCCAAATTTTGAGGAAGGACTAGAGTTCACCTGATATACAAGACCCAGAAATGGATTTGGGAAATTTCATCTGGTTTAGGAGATATTAAATTACTTAATTATTTTAATGAATTTCCTAAGTTAAAACTTAGCAAAATAAAATAATTAAAGTGAATTAAATTAAACATGTGATGAAATTGTCTTTAGTCACATGGATCAAGCTTTCTTTTAATCTTAGCCATTGATTAAAGATTTAATCTTGGTCGTTGATTCATCAACGAGAAAAGTATAAAGGAAAGGCTTGGGGTCATTTGTAAGACACACAGAGGCAGAGCACTGAAGCTAAGCTGAGATTCTAGGGCAGAGTTGCTAAGAATTCTCAGAAGTGTTTCAGTTGCAAAGAGGGGAATTTAGACCAAGGGGATGATTTGATCCCGGAGTCTAGAATACATAAGAAGCAGAGAAGAGATCAGGAAAGACAACGGAGAGGAAGGCAACAGCAGCAGCAACAACAGCAGCAAGGACACTTGATTTTTAGGAAACCCTTCAGGGGTTACGCAAAGACCCTTAGGGGCAGCGTAGTGACTGCGTCACCCAATCTGGGGTAACGCAGTCCCTTCCAATGACAACGTTGAGCATTTGGAGGCCTTCAGAGGCTGACGCAGTGTCTTTCAGGGGCAGATCTAGGGTTTATAAGCCTAGATCTGGCTAAGTTCTGTAAATCCCGTTTGAGGTTGTGGATCAGTCATTATTGTTGGTCTTAGATCAGCCAGGTGTTGCAGATCTAGAGTTTTCTCTATAGGGTTTTCCAGATCTGGAATCCAGAGTTGTGTATTCAGAAATATTCTTAATAATAGAGCCCTCCAGCAGCCAGAGATTGGTTTTCCCACATTGGGTTTTTCTGGGGACAGTTTGTCCAGAAATAATTGTGTCACTTTGTCTATGTGTGCATGTGCTTATTCTAGATCTGAATTGGTAGAGATCTGTTATGTGTTTTTCTTTGATGTTAACTTGAATTTATTCATTCGATAACTTGTATAAGTAGGAGAAGCTTTTCTGGATTAACAGAAATAATTTTTTCATAAGAATTAAGATTCAGAAATTTCTACAATCTACACCATGGAGCTCTGAGAGTACTCAAAGAAACTGTTACGAGAGTTCCAGTCTTGAGTACCAAGCACGATGACGTATGCAAAGGTTGTGTACTAGAGAAGTATGCTAAAGCAGCATACTCTAGAAGCAACAATAGGGCTCCAAGTGTATTAGGGCTAACACACTCAGATATCTGCGGACCAATGTCTACCAGACCTCTTAGCGGTGGTGAATATTTCGTCACCTTTATTGATGACCACTCCAAGAAAACTTGAATCTACTTCTTAAAGACCAAGGATGAAGTCTTTGATCGATTCAGAGAATTTAAAGCTCTGGTTGAAAACCTGACATGGAAGAAGATAAAAGTATTGCGGTCAGATAATGCTAGAGAGTACAATGACAAGGACTTTCACAGAATTCTGCACAAGAGAGGGCATCAAAAGAGAATGGATAGCTCCATATAATCCGGAGCGGAATAGGGCTGCAGAGCGGAAGAACAGGACTATTGTTAGGGCAGCAAAAGCAATGTTGTATGACCAGGATCTGCCTATATTCTTATGGGCAGAAGCATGCAACACAGTTGTACATATCCAGAATAGGACTCCTCATAGGACCTTGGGCAAGAGAATGCCTTAGAGTATCCTCATAGGGAAGAAGCCAGAAGTGAGTCATTTCAGGATATTTGGAAGTGTGGCATATTGTCACACATTCCAGATGAAAAACCGGAGCAAATTAAATTGAACTGCAGAGAAGGGGCATCTGGTAGGATACAGTGAGACCTCGAAGGCATACATAATCTACATTCCAGGCAACAGGAAGATTGTAGTTAGAAGGGATGTAAAGTTCATGGAAAACAAAGCTTTCAGGAAATACTGAGAGATGCCTCCTGGAGTGAAGTTTGAGGATGATCCTTGTTATCACTCCACTGGATCTCTGAAAGCTGAGAAGGAGACCAACAAAGGTAACCACAAACCACTTTGTCCTAGACTCCTAGTAGCTAGCCCTACTAGGCTAAGAGGGCTCTCTCAATGAGATTCACAGCCAATTTTGACTGGATCACAGAGATTTTAGGCTAGATATGCAGATTAGGGTTTGGTTGAATTGGATATTTGTGCTGGATGAAAATGGACCTTTAGGGCTAGGCTTGAAACTCTGATAGGGTTACAAGAGCAAAAATTGTAGGGTAATAAAGGGGCGAGGTAGGCAAGCTTGAATGACCCTTTAGGTTTTATGGTTATGGTGTAGGACGAAAAGAGAGATCATGAACAAGCATATAAGTATGAATTCATTCCTTAAGAAGAAAATAAGCACAACATCATCATCTCATCAAAACAGGGCATGTATTACTCATGAATCCTATTTAAAAACTTTAAAGACAATGAGTGAAAGCAGTAGATATGTAATGGAAAGAGAAAGCATTCAATGAAATGACTTACAAAAGAGAAACATAGCCATACAAGCTCACCACATGAATCCCTAAATTTAAGCTGCAACTTTTCTCTGTATTCAGTGTATTACTTTGTCAAACTGAAATACACTAGTTCAATGTCCAATGTTCCAACATCCAACCCTTGAAAATGATTACAAAAGGCCTCATATAGCTGCTGAGGTCGAAATCCTCCCTTGGAGGTCGAATTTTCCAGCAAGAAAGTCAAATACATGCATCTATCTGAAGTCAGTTACACCCTAGGGAGGTTGCACAACAAATTCCTCCTTTTCCTAACCCCTAGAGACCTATCCTCAATGCAATAAATGGAGGATAAGACACCTATTTACCTCTATATTTACCATTTACATTTACATTTTGATTTTTACATTCATCCACATTCACCTTATGACTTTTACAAAAGTCACTAGGAATTGTCAAAAATTACACAGTGAAAATTTAATTAAAATCTCAGAAAACTAGAAAAAGTGCAACACCCTGTTGGAGGCCATTTTTGGGCACCTTCTTGAAGTCAAAATTGAAATCTGAGAGAACGGTAAACTAGCCATGTCTGTCTAGTTTCCAGAACATCTTGAATTTTTGAAAATGACCCATGGGAAGGCCTTCAAAAACTCATTCTCCCAAGACTGGTCAAAAAGCGTAGCATGGCCTCAAAAAACAAGGCAAAAAGGTGTTTTGTAGGTGGTTTTTGGCCATTTCCTTCTTGTAAAAGCTGATGACTTGGGTTGCCAAGTGTCCAAAGTTTATGCAGGGATCATAAGCTATCCAACCATGTAGAGTATGTGTCATTTGGAGCTATCCAAAAAAAGCGTCGGGTGGCCCACGCTACATTTTTTGCAAGGTGACTGTGCCAAAAATTGCCAAATTTCTGGGTTTTCTGGAAAACTAGGGCTCAAAGATGGAACGATATCTCATGAACCATGAATGTTTGTGCACAAATGAGAGAGGTTTGTGTTCTTTGGCATGTTAGGAACAAAAACCTCCTCTAGTTTCCCAAGATGATACTCTAATTGTCCACAATCTTCTCTGAAAAAAGGTGACATAAACAGGACATTGCACAGTCAGAAAAATAGGCTGTGAAGATGTTAATGGATCCCTCATTCTGTAATACCTGTGTAAAATCTGAAGTAGGTTATTGTACTTTAATATCTTAGGAACAAAAACCACCTCTGGTTTCCAGAAATTCATCTTTGTTTGGCCACAATATGTCCTGCAAAAAGATGACTAAACAGGACATTTCTGGAAAATGTACCTTGAAAGATTTTTTCAAATTTCCCAAATTTCCTCAAAATTGCTCCAGAGATGCAAAATAAGGTGTGTTATGCTATCATGGATGTATCAACAAGTAGGTCCAACTTACCCTTCTCCTTTTTACTAATTAGGGTTTCCTTTGTACTGCGATTTCAAGTAGGGTTTGTACTGCTCAAGGTCTAGGTTCATGCCTTTGAACCAATACTCACCATGGTTTGGTATCCCTGTAGCATGAGTTATGGTATCTACTAAGAACATGAAATCAACTCTTGCAATGATGGCCTTTTCTCCTTTCAAAGTGGAGGGAAACATATCTGTGCGCTGCTCATGAAAACCTACCTCCTCCACTCTTTGACAAAACCTTAAATAATTGACATCTTCAAAGCACTTTCAGAAGAATGGTGAGGAGGTGATTTCATTATAGTTGGAGGGCTCAAACCTCAATATCTTTCCCCCTTTATTGTATTTTCTATTCTCTGATGGTGATGAATAAGCTTCCATGATGAAACCCTAGATGATAGGAGGGCAAAACAGGGAAGGGAGTAAAGGGATAATATGAGAGAGTTAGGGAAGGGGGATGGGAGTAGGAAAATTTAGGGAGATGGACAGGGATGTTAGGGACCTTAGGGAAGTGGAGGGAGATTAAAAGGATGAGGGAATAGGGCTAGGGAATTTTTACACGGGCCTATACTCTTGGCTGCCCAAAAAACACAACGAGTAGGAAAATATGGCGAAAAACTATTGATCCTCCTTATATGCAAAGCCTTCCACTACCTCAAAATCGATTTTTAGGGAGGCCATGAGCACCTTTAGGACAGCAGCAACATCATCTTGGTCGTGGGCCCTGGAGCCTTGTAAAATTTATGTTTTGAAGGTTTTCCCCATGAGCTTTGGTTGTCATCTTTGAGGAGGAGATCTAGCTTTTTTCCAACCTCTATCTTTGTAAAAGGATCTCCTTTTGGGAAGCCTTCTTAGAGGCTCTTTTTTCTCATTTGTAACCGCTAATAAAATAGCATTTTTGCTTGAGGGAGCTTGGGATCTTTTTCCCATGGTATCCCCTTTCCTTAGTTGAAGTGGAAGGAACTTTTTGAGTGGATTGACTCATTTTTTTATTTTCATTTCATGCATGCTAAAGAATTAACAACTACTGCACTCTACATCCATATCACTAAATCTTGGGTTAATTAACTTACATGCATGAGCTCCTAAGACATCATTCTTGAGGAAATCTCCTTTCATATGTGTGAGAAATTTACATGGTTGGTGAGTTTCAATTAAGTTAATGTTTATGCTTCATTATTTAGCCCATGCATGTTAATACATTTGAGGAATTATTGAAGCATTTTCCTCAAGTAAAGAAATTGTATCTAAATGAGAACTTATTTCATTTCACTTGCCCATTTAATGCTACAACACACATAAGTTTATTTGTCTCTCAAGGTTTGGTTCATTATTGCAAGTAAGCACTATCTCATCTCTTGTGGAACATTGCATGTATCATTTAATTGGGATAAGTCAACATCGCTCTCCTACCAACACTCATTAAAACTTTACTTCCAACATAAGTTGGTTGTATAGACCTTTAGGGACCCTCTACTCCCCTATCGACTCCTCACTGTGAGATCCACGTGATTTGAGCGAGGGTGAGGTCTGCGGATTGAAGAGTTGATTTGAAATCTTTGTTGTAGAGATAGTATTGTGATGCTTTCGTTCCATTTTTGCAAAGTCTAATTTCATATTTATCATCTCACATTTTTAAGTTGTTTCTAACTATGGCAAGATATGTTTCAATGCTGTGATTTGGTTATCTCATAAACATTTTTATTTTGCAAATATCTTGTGCTAACAGATTTTTTTTCCATTTCAGGATTACTGTGTTCTCATCTTTTTTGAGCATTACTTTTACTTTTGAGCGAGTTGTTTTTAAGGCAATAGTTGAATGGTTTATCATTATTATTTCAAAGCTTCTCATAAATCTCTAAAAAAGTAATCCATGTTTCACTCTAACAAAGTCTCCTAGAACCTCATATCCTTTTAACTTAGTTTCTTCACTTTAGGGATCACCCCCCTTAGCTGACCTAAGAGAGAGCTAAAATGAAGAGAGTCGGGATCAGTGTGACAGCTCCTTCTTTGAGATCCTTGCCACCAACCACACCTTGTGGGGTTGAAAGCTTTTTCCACTGACTTGTAGGTAGTGTAGGTGGCAAGGAAAGCAATAACATTTTTGGCTCTGTTGTTGGGACAAGTCATCTTGTACCTGGGAAATCAACTAGCTTTTGACTTTTACATGTTGGATTTTAGAGCTAGGTTCTTGTTGAATTGGCGACTCAACTTATTTCATTTTCTGCAAGGATTTCTACTTGAAGTCTTTCTTCTTGTAGACTTCTTGCTAATCTTGGACAAGAGCCTCTCTCTAATATCCATTTGCTCTTTCAGGGTCAAGTGAGCATGACATCATGTATGATCTGTTCGCCCCTTGTGATTTTACTAACATTCCAGGCTATCCGAATTTTATTCCGAATGAAGCCATTGAGGCTATTGATGAGTTGCCTAGTTTTCTAGTTGACAATGCCATTAGTACTGAAACTCACCTTAGGAATTTCCACCTTTGTGTGAGCAAATGGTGCCATGATAATAACCATGAGGACCTTAAAATGAGACTTTTCATTTTTTCATGAGATGTCGATGTGATGGATTGGTTCATAGACTTACCTACTAACAGTTTTGACTCTCTAGAATCAATCATTGATGTCTTTGAAGAAAAATATGGAGATGAAAGAAAGATCGAAGAGAAAGCTAATGAGTATAATAAGGATTTCATCAAGGAGTTGACTTGAATGATCAAGGATATGCAACTCAACCAAGCTCAACTCATTAGTACCATGGAGGTAACTCATGCACAAGCACTAAAAGACATGGAATTCAATCATTCTAATCAAATGGCCGCTCTTCAAAATAGGTTGCTCACCATGGAAGAAAAGCAAGTGCAATTAATCAACACCATGGAAACAAATCATGTCAGGGAGATAAGTGTTATGAAGGCTAATTAGGTCACTTTTCATAATAGGTTGGAGGAAATGGAAAGGTCAGAGATACAAAAATTCCAACTTAGGTCAAATGACGAATGGAAAGAGAACAAAGAAACAGATCACAAGCCTCCTGGTCCACTAAAGCAAGATTCATCTTATTATGAGGAGGTGATTTATTCCATTGAAAAATGGCTAATTGAAAGTGACCTGGATAGAAAAGAAACTGAGAGGAATAATGTTAATACTTATGAGATTGATCCATCACCCATGTTAGTGCAGATGTAGAATGGAGAAAGGTAGGTCAAAGAAGTCTTGGATACTTCGAATTTTCCATCTAAGTATCTTCAAGATTGTGCAGAAAGGTCTAATTTGATCACATCAACATCACAATCTATCAAGAAGAAAAGAAAAAAGCAGAAAGGACTTGGTAAATCTGATGGCCAATTACAACACAGTGTTGGGACGGATCAAAGACCTAAGATATTCAAAATTGGACAAGGTACATCAGAAAAACAACCCATGGATCTGTCGGAAAGTAGGCAGGTTCTCAGCATGAACTTCATTGAAGACATCTGATGCCATAGGGAATCTTTTTGTATCATATTTCTAACATCATCCCTTGTCAATTTTGGATAAATAGATTTCTTTCATGAATAAATTGTTATTTTATGCTCTTAGAATAAAATTTCCATTTTTGTACTTGATTTTATTCGATGTTATTTTGAATGGATACTACTAATATATATCTTTGGTTGGTGGATGCAAATTCAAGGTCCTTGCACACTATCTATTCATATCTAGCATGCATCCCCATATGGAGCCAAATGTTGACCATTGGAGTGGCACCTGACGATAATGAGAAGAGTCCACGCCCAAGGACGAAACAAAAGACATTTGTACCATCAGATATCATCAGTTCAACAAAGTTTTTGAACTCTATGTCTATTTCTCACCATCTTTCTCTTGTACCCAGATTCCACACTCTACGGGGAATTGCAATAAGCGATGCTAGTAATGATGAATTTGGATCAATATTGAGACTGTAACAGGCCTAGGTAGCTTGGGACCTTGCCAACAAGTGAGTATAAATCTGGGAGGTTTTTTTCACTAGGTTAATTATCATCTCCCTACCAGGACTTAATAATTAATTGTGTTTTTTCCTCCAATTTTACCCCAAAGCCGGAGTAGGCTTGATGGTGAGGCCTTGGGTGAGTCCTAGTGTCTAGAGTCATTGTATATTACCATACTAGATCACACAAAACATTTCGTGCAATTTGGTTAGGTCTAGGTAGTGATTTTTTAATTTTTTTGATTTCTCACAAATCGAAAATTGCAATAAAAATTGTAATTAAATTGTAATAAGTGTTGTCTGGAGAAGTTGTATGGGTTATCAGTAATCAAAATTACACCTTTCACCCTCAACTTTCTACTATGACACACTTTGAGGGATTAATAATGAGTTTTGGATGCTCAAAACCCACATTTCCTAAGTTTAGTGGAAATTGTGGCATTTAATTAGGCTAGAATTAAATAAAATAGAGAGAAATAAATTATTCCATGTGACAAAATGACATGGAAATGACTTCGAAATTATCCTAAGTCAAAGAGTTGAGCCAACGGACATGTGGAGGATGATTGAGCACACTGCATCATTAATTCATCATTTATTTTATCAAAATCGAATTTCCCAGAGATAAAGTGGCAGTTACACACAAGGAAAATCGAATTTATTAAAGGAAATTGAGCATAAAAAGAATATTCTACAGGATCAGTTGACTAAAAACCAAGTGGGGACCTCTTCTCATGAGCTATCTGAAGTGCAACAACACTCAACACTTCACTCAGAGGATTTAGGCTATTCCTTGAGCTTAAATTGCGCAGTTACTTAGAGGAAACACGCAGTTCTCAGAGGCCTATGCAGAAATTCACTGGGATCATCTATAGGTAAGATTTCAGTTTCCTCGAGTTTGCAGTGGTGGACTTGATGTAGCACATGACTTCATTTGGCTTATGGATGAGTTCACTGAATCATATGGGGAATTCCATTTCCCTTGGTGTGCACAAAAGAAATTTCATTTTGCTCTGGGTGTCTCAGTCTTCTCCACATCGAACTTGGCTTATCTTTCCTTGGGATTTGCTCCAAGTTCAGTTCTCATATGCATTCGTCCTTCGGAATTGCTCCCAACTCTCTATATAACAAAGCCATGGCCTATTGTATTGTATCATGTTATGAGCTATTGGACTTGAGGAAACTCTGCCATTTTGAAATTGCATATTAATAAAATCAAGACCTTGGGGTTACGAAGCAGATGTTCTCTTGGCGTAATGAGGTAATTCCTTTCCGTGTTTGTGTTTATTATTCTTGCATTTCCTTATATGTTTGATCTACGTTAATTCATATTTGTCATATAGCGTGGATTGGTGCATGAAAGCTATCTTGCATGTGTGATTGTTTTAGAGCGTTATCGTAGAAGTAAGCTTGCTAAGGAATTTTAGGTGGAATGCTTAGTTATCTTGTTTCATTTAATGTTCTAATCCTCTTGCGAGTTAACGTTTGATTTCAAGTGTGTAGGAAAGATCCATTTTTACATTGTGTGCAGGAATTCCATCCGGGCATGGCAAATGTCTCAAATAGACTAACTCATTCTTGGAATCACAACGATCCAAGCCTTGGTTTCCCCAACTCCAAGTTATGCATCAATCAAGAATCAAAAGGGAGTGTCATTCTCCTCTAATCTACTTGATCATTAAAATTTAAATTTAAAAAAAATATCCATTTTTTTTTCCTTTGTAAAGCATTTTAAAGTCATATTTTCTACATCAAGAGCGTTTTCTACACTAGGAAAGAATGGAGGTTCACTTCGATATATTGGGCTAGCATCTTTGTATATTAATTTGTACTTTAGATCTTGTTTATTTCATTCTAACATTCAATTTTCTTTCGTAGCCTATAAGCTTGAGCGTGGACAACAAGGAGTTTGAGGAAAAGATGGCGAAAAGCTATTGATCCTCCTTGCATGAAAAGCCTTCCACTACCTCAAAATTGAATTTTAGGGAGGTCATGAGCACCTTAGGACAACAGCAACATCATCTTGGTCAAGGGCCTTGGAGCCTTGTAAAATTTATGTTTTGACGGTTTTCCCCATGATTTTTTGTTCTCATCTTTGAGGAGGAGATCTAGCGTTATTCCAAGCTCTATCTTTGTAAAAAGGTCTCATTTTGGGCACGCTTCTTAGAGGCTCTTTTTTCTCATTTGTAACCGCTAATAAAATAACATTTTTGTTTGAGCCAACTTGGGATCTTTTTCTCATGGTATCCCTCTTCCTTGGTTGAAGAGGAAAGAACTTCTTGGGTGGATTCACTCGTTTTTTTATTTTCATTTCATGCATGCTAAAGAATTAAGAATTTAGGAGAGGGTGAGGTGTGGGGATTGAAGAGTTGGTTTGAAATATTTGTTGTAGTGATAGTTAATTAAAATTAACCAAGAGCACTTTTCATCACATTTCCTTTTACTTGTCTTTTGATGGTTTTTTTTATTTTATGCAAGTATTGTGATGTTTTCGTTCCATTTTCGCAAAGTCTAATTTCATATTTATCATCTCACATTTTTAAGTTGTCTCTAACTATGGCAAGATATGTTTAAATGTTGTGATTTGGTTATCTCATAATCATTTTTATTTTGCAAATATCTTGTGTTGACAGTTTTTGTTTCCATTTCAGGATTATTGTGTTCTCATCTTTTTTTAGCATTACTTTTACTTTTAAGCAAGTTATTTTTAAGACATTGGTTGAATGGTTCATCGTTATTATTTCAAAGTTGCTCATAAACGCTCATAAATCTCTAAAAAAGTAATCCATGTTTCACTCTAACAAAGTCTCCTAGAACCTCATATCCATTTAACTTAGTTTCTTCACTTTAGCGACCACCCCCCTTAGCTGACTTAGGAGAGAGCTAAAACGGAGAGAGTCGAGATCAGTGTGATAGCACCTTCTCTGAGATCCTTGCCACCAACCACACCTTGTGGTGTTGAAGGTTTTTTCCACTGACTTGTAGGTAGGTGTAGGTGGCAAGGAAAGCAATAACATTTTTGGTGCTATTGTCAGGGACAAGTCTTCTTGTACCCGGAAAATCGACTAACTTTTGGTTTTTGCATGTTGGATTTTAGAGATAGATTCTTGCTCAATTGGTGACTCCATTTATTTCGTTTTTTGCAAGGATTTTTGCTTGAAGCCTTTATTCTTGTTGACTTCTTGCTAATCTTGGACAAGAGCCTCTCTCTGATATCCAGTTGCTCTTTCAGGGTCAAGTGAGCATGACATCATGAATGATCTATTCACCCCTTGTGATTTTAATAACATTCTAGGCTATCCGAATTTTATTCTGGATGAATCCATTGAGGCTATTGATGAGTTGTCTAGTTTTCTAGGTGACAATGCCATTAGTACTGAAACTCACCTTAGGAATTTCCGGTTCAAACCGGCCGGTTTTTAAAACTATGATCAGAACAAAGGGAAGAAGACAGATAGACATTGCAACTTTTGCAATCGAGATGGCCATATAGAGTCCAAATGTTTTAAGAATATGGAAGCCTTAGAAGCAGCAATGAAGAAGCACAACATCAATTTGGAGCACTCTTCACCTTCATCTTCAGGCATGGCACTTTCTGCTTGTGGTTGTCAAGCATCAAGATCTGGTTATGCGTTAAATGTATCTTCTTCTTCTCCTTCTCATGAGTGGCTCATTGATTCTGGAGCTTCTTACCACATGGCTAAAAATAAATTCATGTTTTCTTCTTTAAATGATTGTAACACCAAACATATTTATGTTGGCGATGATAGATCTCTTAGTGTTGTAGGATCTGGAACCATTCATCTAGATAATGGTCAGTTTAATGATGTACTATGTGTTCCTACCTAGTCATGCAACCTTCTATCCGTTTATCAGATAACTCATTCAGGTGAAGGGAAAATAGTAGAATTCTCACCTCATGATGTTGTAATAAAGGACCTCAAAGATCCTAAACATATTTTAGCTACTGGCATTGTTGATGATTCCACAAGGTTGTATAAGTTTGACAACTTTGGGTCATCATCTCTTCCCTCTGTTTTTGTTGCTCATAATGATGATGTGAGCAAACTTTGGCATCAGCGATTTCGTCACTTAAACTATCGCTCTCTTCAAACTCTATGTAAGGAAAATATGGTGACGGGCCTTCCTATGGTATCTTGCAGAGATGGTGTTTGCTCCGGATGTGTCCTCGGAAAACATCATTGGGACAGTTTTGACAAACATGCCTCTTGGCACGCTTCAGCCCCTTTGCAGCTTGTGCACAGTGATTTATGTGGTCCACTTCCTGTTGTTTCTCTCTCTGGTTGCAAGTACTTCTTAACCTTCATTGATGATTTTTCCAGACACACTTGGGTATATTTCTTATAACTCAAGAGTGAAGTTTTTAACATGTTCTTGGCCTTTAAGGCCTTTGTTGAGAAACAATCTGGACATCAAATTCTTAAGTTAAGATCAGACAATGGCGGAGAATATGTTAACAACAAATTTATCAACTTCTACACTTAGCATGGCATTCAATTGCAACATATTGTTCCATATACTCCACAACAAAATGGTGTAGCTGAAAGGAAGAATCGCACCTTAAAAGAAATGGCTAATTGTATGCTTCAATCTAAAGGACTTGGTCTCAATTTTTGGGCAGAAGCCATTAACTGTGCAAATTACATAGTAAATCACACTCCTAGGAATTTACAGGTTAAGTTCCATAGATCAAGAACCAAAGGTCACCACTCACAAACAGATCACAAATCAGTACACTAGTATAATCACGTGGTTAAAACCCTCAAAGAGGGAAACAGTCCACGCCCTGAGCCAACGCGGCCACTTCAGGGAATTTATTAATATAAAAAGAAAAGTTACATATGTTTCTCTCATAAACGGTTACCGAACAAATGACCCTCCATGCTCTTTAAATAGAGATCATGGACCAATCGGGTGTTAAGCCACAGATCAAGTGTCGTTAATACCAAGGTCAGAGATAACCGTCGGATCACTACAAATCGTGACCGTCGGATTATAAGTTACAAATGTACATGGTAAAGAAACACACTTTACCTAACTCTACACTAGACTAAGTTATTCTTAGCTATTTCCTATGTGTCGGAATATCCTAACAATCTCCAAACAACTCGTGACTCATTCTTCGAACTCAAGCTATCTTCTGTAATTCCTGGGATTTGTCTCTTGGAACTCATGGCCCCTCCTCTAGAAATTCAAATTGCACATGTGCTCCACTTTTCTTGGCTTAGGTGGAGTCCACATCAATTTAGAACTTTAATTTAACTCTTGTTGAATTTCCTCCTCATTTTGTAGCATCTTTGACTTGGAGAGAATCTTTATTTTCTCTCATTTATTTAATTTCTAGCTATTTTATTGCCACATTTTCCCCTAGACTTAGGAAAAGTGGGTTTTGATGGTCTATAACTTATTTTTTACCCCTCAATGTGTGTCTTAGTAGAAATTTGAGGAGGAGAGGTGTAATTTCGAGCACTCATACCCCGTACAATTTCTCTAGACATCACTTATTACAAATTAAATAGGCAATTTATTAAAATTATTATTCTGCGGAAAATATAAAAAATTAAAAATTGACCCCTAGACCTAATCAAATTCCGTGAAATTTTACAAGTGATCTAACATGGTAATATACAATGACTCTAGACACTAGGACTCACTTAAGGCTTCACTATCAAGCCTCTCTCCAACTTTATTACACGCTGAAAAGCACAAATAATGTTATGAATAAAATATATATATAAATAATATAAATAAACAATAATAATAATAGTTAATTACACAGTAATTATTATTGAAGAGGCATGTCTCTAAGGACATGACCATTCATTAAGGGACACCTGCCTAGGTATATAAGCAGGCCTCATTTGTAACATTCTAATTTCTCATCATATTTCATATCAATTATTTTATATAATATTCAGTATATATTTTATCCTCAATGGATGTCTTCGCGTACCAAGTGTTTTGAAGAATATGGCAAAGTACAAACATTGTTTGTAACATTGGTATCAGAGAATTTACAAACTATGTTTGTAACATTGGTATTAGTGCACACTGCAATCGAATATAATTAAAACAAATTTTGTTGAAACAAGTGACAAACAATACAACATAAGAAATCTACAACTAAGTATTGGGAATTATACTTTTATCTCGCAATTCACCTTGAAAACCTTATTTTTTGACGATAGTGACATTATTTTGGGTCCACCCTGGATGGAAACTCTAGGGTCCTTCATCCTAAATACGAAAAATAAAATTTTGACATTTTCATACAAAAAGAAAAAAAATACTATGAAATATGACATTGAAGCCAAATTCAGTAACATCACAAGACATATAAGATATTTCAAAAGTAATTTTTCAAAAAGGTAAAAAAATACTAAAAATATGCAAAGAAAATTTAAAAAATTACCACTGACAAGAATGAAGAAGTTTCTCAGCTTAAAGACCATAGTGAAAAATTACTAACGCAATTTAAGAAGCTTAAGAAGGACAAGAAACCGTTGTAAAACAAGGTACAACACTTTACAGAGAAAGAAGTGTCAAAATTTTCAAATGTAGAAATTCAAGTTGAAGAGAAAGGAATGAACACTAATCCAATGAATATCACATCTCAAGAAGAAGACAAGTCAGTTGAAGAACAAACACATTCAGATGTTGCGGTTCAGACGATGAAAATTCTATGTAAATATTTTGTAACCAACTCAACAACATTAGTACTGAAGTAAATCAAGAAATTGGCACACACATGATAAGGGAGAGTCAAACCAAAAGAACTCCTTATCGACATCCAAATCACAAGAGTAGACTACTCAATCAATCTACATATCTGTATCACTTAGAACATAAACAAAACACTTATGTTCCAAAGAAAATCGAAGTTTGCACAATTTCGTCTGATGATAACAATTCAATACAAATTTCCAATAATCAAAAGATTCCACAGATTATTGATTTAGGATAGTCGGATCCCTTCTCAATTCGACAATTTTATTTATCACTCAAAGGATCCTATCATTTTGTATCATTGAAGATGACAATTCAAAGAACTCTGAAGAATGCGAATAGATTACGAGACGAAGAAACAAATGATGCGCCCTATCAGCAATAAGGCAATGTTATGAATAAAATATACATAAATAATATAAATAAACAATAACGATAATAATAATTAAATAAACAGTGATTATTATTGAAAAGGCATGTCTCCAAGGACATGACCGTTCATGAAGGGGCACCTGCCTAGGTATATAAGCAAGCCTCATTTGTAACATTCTGATCATAGGCTTAGTATCTAGCTCAAAAAATGAAAGTGCTCAGAAATGCTCCAAACCAGAACGAACGGATAGAGCTCGTCACCAAGATTCCAACGCAACTCGTTTCATCAAAATCCGAGTTCGTATGAGTAAGTTATGGTCTGTTGTTTGTTTTCCCAAACAGATAAAAAATGTGCAAAACAGGACAAACTGATGACTTGACAGTCCAGTCATCACCTCAGGAATCTTCAAGGAATATTCTCCAATTTTCAGCTAATGACACTGTGACAAGTGTCACAATCAGAGTCGCCAATGTTGCTTGGGGAAATTGAAATTGTCATCTTAATCCTAAGGTTGGAATTTTTTTACATATGGTGGATTATTATTTTTAATTTGGTGAAATTTTGGGCCAATGGAGAAGGGCCACGTCGCGCAATCGGAGGCTGCCACGTGCCCTCCCACATGGCAAGGTTGGATGGCAATATATAATTCAAACCATAGTCAAAGTGGGCGCATTATTTTAAATCCAAGGTTCAACAAATATCAATAGGTGCATATATTATTCGCAGATATTTTTTATCCAAAGTCCAACTCTATGGTCCGAATTCAAAGTTCTTTTCAACAAAATGTTTATGACCAAGGAGGGGTGGAGGTCGTGGTCGACCCCGCAACCTCCCCCAGGGTAGCCCCCGCACTTACCACCATACCATACACCAAGTTCTTAACCATATGAGGAGATCGCTTATACTTAACGTTTGTCCACTCCAAAGTTGGGGGCCCGGAGGGGGCCAACCCTCCCATGTGATCGACAGTGAAGACCGAAGGCCAACACTAATTCCGGAAAAGATTTAAACAAGATTTAAGCGATGTTTAGTAACTCGCTAATTTGGATTAATCTCATGCTAATCCCCGATTAGTTGTAAAACGCGCTTTGCGCTAAACTGCTCTTTAATCACACTTATCTTAAATTAAGTGTGGGTTTATCTTAGCGACGGATTTGGCGGAGCCGCCAAATGGGGCCGAAGCTCCACTTTTAGTGAAGTTAACTGGCGGAATTCCAGTTTTAGTGCAGAAATAGTAGGAACATTTGGTTTTGCCATAACTGAGACAATTTTCGCCCAATTTTGGCTCAAGAAGAGTCATTCTTGGGAGATTTTGATGTTTTGGAGCCATTGGAGCATGTTGCAGAGGCAACAGGAGACTGTAAACAACACTTTTGCACAATTGAAGCTAATACAAAGACACATGCCATGGAAACTGGACCAAGGAGATGTAGCCCAAGAGGAGTGAACTCCTTCATCAAAACCATGTGTATTTGACTCAATTGTCTATGTTTGTTGTGCTTTATATGTTGTTGTTCAACATTTAGTTTCCACGCTTTTATGTTCATGAAATACACTTAATCTCATCAAGTTTATTGAATTGTCAATCATAAGCACATGTATAAACCCTTGTATCAGAAGCAAATCAAAGCACTTTCATGTTAAATCTGAAACTGATATTAGCACAACATTAACTAACAATCAATTTCAGATTAAGTTGGTATCAGAGCACAAGGTTGCTAAAGGTTATTTGTTTGCTTTGCTTGAGATTATGCAAGAAGGGTTTTAATAGTTGCAATTTTATGATGCTTACAAGGTTGAAGTTGCAGAGAGGAGAAGGGAAGCTATTGGTTGTTAGTCCTGAGCTTAGGAGGAGACGAAAGAGAGCTGAGAGAGCATCACCTTCACCCAAAGTTCCACTCAAAGCTGCACTTGAAGCACCTCAAGTTCTATCTCCAGTAGTTGAGATTGAAGAGGTAAAAATTGCACACGACGCTGAGGTGATTGAAAAGGTACAAGCATCAGAAGTTAAGCTTGAATCCTTAGCCATTATGTCAGGTGTTGGAGAAACTCATGAACATTCAGAAGAAGAAGATGTCAAGAGAGACTTCAAGGACATTCAAAGAATGGTTAAAATCATGCTTGATTCATTTACTGCAGAAAGAGCAGGAGAAGGTTCTAAGCCTCCACCTAGAGAAGGATCTTCAGATGGTAAGAAGGATGAAGAGAAGAGTTCGAAAGGCAGTGGAGGAAAGCCACCTCCATCTCCACCATCCTCAGCGTCATCATCTTCATCTTCCACGTCCACCACAAAAACCACCCACACTCATTCAAAAATCCCAAAAGGAAAAACTCCATTACTCAAGTTGGACATCAAGTTTGAAATTCCCATGTACAATGGTGAGGTAAATGCAGAGAAATTAAACAATTGGATCTGTCAATTGGAAGTATACTGCAAAATTCAGAATCTACAAGAGGACGACATAAAGATCTAGTTGGCTTCATTAAAGCTAGAAGGAGCGGCACTAGTTTGGTGGGAGGCAAAGACTCAAAAGGAAATGTAAATTCATGGTAAGATATCCATTTCTTAGGTTGAATTCATTTCTTCCATTAAAAGACAGTTTTATCCATTAGCCTATATGCATAAAGCAATTATGGGTTGGCAAAGCTTTAGGCAACTCAAAGGCCAAACAGTTCAAGAGTACACCCAGGAGTTTAGAAAGAGGGCTTTATTGTTAGGAGTAAACTTAAATTCCCAAGACACACTCTTGAAATACATTGGGGGTTTATATTCCTACATGAAACATACTATCCTTATGTGTAACCCAAACTACTTATAGATGAAGTATGTGTGCAAGCCACGCATCTTGAAGCAGCGGGAAAGAACATTCTAGAAGAGGGTAGTAAGAAGAAGCCATTCAAGGGTAAGGGAAAAGGGAAAGGAGGAAAATGGAAGGGAAAGAAGAATGCAAGCATCAAGAAAGAAGGGGAGAAAACTACATGCAAACATTGTTCCAAAGAGGGGCATGATGAAGCCCACTGTTGGAAACTACATCCCGAACTAAGGCCAAAGAAACCAAATAACAAAGGGAAACAAAAGATGACTGCCACCACACAACAAGATCTTGGATCCAATTCCGGAGATGAGACCAAGATTGTAGCTATGGTTAACAAAGGAAAGGAAGCCATAGCATACTAGTTCCTTAAACAGTCACAACAACACTCCAAATGAAGACACAAGGATAGAATTGTTCCATGTTAGAGTGATTTCAAATCATACAAAGATTGATGCATTGTTTGATAGTGGGTCACAAGCAAACCTGATTTCAGAAAACTTGGTCAAAAATCTTAACCTTGAAACCGTACCACATCATAAACCATAACCTTTGGGTTGGATAGTTAAGAATGCCAATTTACAAGTTACAAGAAAATGTATACTTCTATTTGCTATTACTGCAAACTTTGTTGATGAAATCGAGTTAGATGTGGTTCCACTTGACATTTCCAGGATTATCTTGGGAAGTCCATATTTGTATGACGGGAAAGCAGTGTTTTATCGCCATGAGAACAAATATCATTTACTTAAGGATGGGGTGGAGTATATTGTGAGAGCTCATCGCAAAAAACTAAATATTTCTTTAGTTAATGCAGGGAAAATGAAGAGGCTAGTTAATGTAAGTAAAAATTTCTCATGATCAAGAAAAAAGATGATGTTGACTATGAATCTCTTGAAGGATGTGATGACAAATTAAAATCTGATTTGCTTGATGTGGTGAGTCAGCATGGCGAGATGTTTCAAGAACCTGTTGAAATTTGGTTACCAGAGGACAAGTGGTTCCCTAAGGCTTTGATCTTTGGCCTAGGGAATAGCGTCCAAAAGAATTTAATTTTTCTCCTAAAGTGACTTTATAAAGTTATACAGTGAAATCTAATTTAAAAGTGACTTTAAGTAATAAAGTTACTAAAGTCTAATTTTAAAGTGACTTTAATAAAGTCATTGTGAAATTAGAAAGGAAAAGTGACTTTGGAAATAAATGACTAAGTGGATCTTTATTAAAGTGGGGTGAATTAAAAAATAGAAAGTGAGATTTAAATGAGCATTTAATCCCAACCCTAGATCTAAAGCTATCTCAGCCATTGGACTTAGGGATTCCCCAAAAGTCACTTAGGGTTAGGTTAAAGGAGGAAAAGGAGGGAAAAGGTCATTCATTCTTTCATGAGCAGATTGAGAGAAGAAGAAGAAGAGAATAAAGGAGATTTCTGAGCAGTGGGGAGAAGGAGAAGAGAACCTTGGCACAAATACCAAGACAACACTTCAACAAATCCATACAGCAAGGAGAGGCACACAGTTCAAGGCAGTTTTGGGCACGAGTTTCAAGGCAAATCGTACAACAGCTTGGGCACGTATTCCAAGGAGGTCGTACAGCAGTTTGGCACAGATTTCGAGGAGCAATTTGCTGATTTTTTTGGCACGGTTTTCAAGACAGTCCGTATAGTAAGTTGTTGTCCCTGTGCATGAAAATCGAGGCAGAAAACCATACATCATTTATTATTGTTTCTCTGCACGCATTTTGAGGAATTCATACAGCAGCATTTATTGTTGTTTGCACGCTTTTCAAAGAGGCCGTACAACAACATTTAATGTTGTAATTTCTGGGCACGAAATTCAAGGAGGTCGTACAGGATTTATTGTTGTTTCTGTTTTGTTGTTTGCACATTTTCTGAGGCGGTGGCTAAGCACGGATAACGAGATAAGTTGTATTTATTACTTGCTGAAATTTTTCTGAGTATTTCTCTCTCATTGTAAAAGCATTTTCCAAAAATAAGAGCTTTCGAACTGGTTTTTCCCAAGAGTTGTAGGGGGTTTTTCCAGGGTCACATTGACCAAAAATCAGCGTGTCAAAATTCTATGTGGGGCTGATTTATTTTT
The DNA here is from genome assembly GCA_034641835.2 of Pinus albicaulis. NCBI lineage: Eukaryota > Viridiplantae > Streptophyta > Pinopsida > Pinales > Pinaceae > Pinus > Pinus albicaulis. Next base: position 57,964,992 of record CM076583.1, on the reverse strand, counting down.
CTGGTTTTTATTTCTGCATTTCAGCATTGTGAAATTTCCATAATTTGTGTTTTCATAAAATAATTATTTTTCCAACGTGTTAATGTATGGCTATGGGAATGGGCATTTAACTATATGGGAGAAATAAGGAGAAACTGAAAACCGGAGTTGGGTTGTCAAATTTCTACATGGTATCGGAGCTATTTTGTTGAAAAAGTGCAGTTTGGGACAGCAAAAAGAAAAATCACAGCAAGCTGATTTTTCACACAAAAAACAGTGCCTTTACTACAGCAGTGTTATTTTCAGTTTATTAGGACAGCAAGCATGTCTTTGGGCTTGAGGGTGGAGGATAGGTTGGATGGGCATAGTAACTACAGTGTTTGGAAGAAGAGAATCCAGAGCATCTTTGAGGAGGGAGAAGTCTGGGATATCATGGTGCATACTGCACAGAACTCGGTTAATGTGCCTACTGATGTTGTTCAGTTGGCAGCCTTTAATAAAAAGAATAACAAGGGTAAGACTCTGATTCTAGATGGAATCAAAGACCATTGCATTCTTCATGTGAGAGGAAAGAGATATGCTCATGAGATGTGGACAGCATTGACCAATCTCTACCAGAGTACCAATGAGAACAGGAAAATGGTCCTAAGGGAGAAGTTGAAGACCATTAAGATGGCTAAGACTGATAGTGCAGCTGGATGTCTCACAAAAATTACTAATGTGAGAGATGCATTGGCAGCAATTGGAGAGGTCATTTCACCCACTGAGTTGGTGCGGATTGCAGTGAATGGCCTTCCCAATTCATGGTTGAACTTTGCTGAGAGGGTTTGTGCAGCGTGAGACCCTTCACTCTTGGGAGAGGTTCTGGGACAATTGCATACAGACAGAAATCAGAAAGAGTCAACTTGGGGCAGCCAAACTAGTTCAGCAAGATGAGGATGTAGCACTATTGGCAGGAGGCAAGAAAGGCAAGGGAAAGAAGCAAGCTTCCACAAGTGGTGGTGGGGGCAAAGGAAAACGTAAAGGTAAACAGGGGAACACACAGAAGGACTATTCCAAGGTGAAGTGTCGGAATTGTCGGAAGATGGGACACTATGCGGTTAATGATAGGAGGAGAAGAAGAAGAAGGGGAAGAACCGGAGGCATGGCGACATCGGCGAGATGGGGACTGCGGATGGCTGCGGCGGGAGTTTGGGTTCATTGCGTGTGAGTCTTCTAGTGCAGGATTATCTGCCATAGAGGTTCAGAGGGAGCATGCATTTCCCTCGATTAGAGGAGCATCTTCGGGTATCTGGTATGTGGACAGTGGGGCTTCACGTCACATGACAGGAGTCCGTGAGTACTTCTCAGAGCTTTCAGAGAGTGGCACTGATGTAGAGGTAGTACTCGGAGATGACAGCGTTGTTAGAGCGGTCGGTGTGGGAACATTGACATTTTGATAGGGAACCCAAACCTCCCCGCGAGAAGGTATCGAGATGTTCTATATGTGTCGCTTCGAGGGGATGAGGAAAGACCTCATATCGGTCTCGGCAGCAATGAGACGAGAGGATATGAGATATAGTTGGGGAGAGGGCAGTGTGATATATCCCGAGGGCACTCCGGTCGGTTCGGCTAGAGTGATTGGTGCACACCATGCAAAGGTGCTAAGTTTGCATTTCGGCCGGAAGTGTTGGTGGTGTGTATGCGGCGACGGAGCTAACCATTTGTTGTGTGAAGTTGTGCCGGATGGGGCACATGTATCATGGAGCCTTGAGGACATTGCGGGAGATCATTACAGGTGTGCCAGATTTCAGTATTGATCACTTTGATACATGCAAAGGATGTGTGATGGGCAAGTTTGCCAAATCCCCTTTTCCCTGCAGTGACCGCAAATCGACTGGGATACTTGATTTTGATTCATTCTGATGTGAGCGGTCGGATGTCTCATGTTTCCTGGAGTGGATATGAGTATTATGTATTATTCATTGATGATCACTCTTGGAGGAACTGGATTTATTTCTTGAAGACCAAGAGTGAGGTCTTCAAGCGGTTTCAGGAGTTCAGAGCTCTTGTGGAGACCCAGACAGGTCGGACAATGGAGGAGAGTACACCCTTGGTGAGTTTGTTGACTATTGTGCGGAGGCAGGCATTAGGTGGGAGTTCACAGTTCCTTACAACCCCCAGCAGAACAGGGTTGCGGAGAGGAAGAACAGATCCATCGGATGGGCTGCCAAAGCCATGTTACATGTTCAAGGGTTGCCATTGTTTTTGTGGGCAGAGGAGTTCACACCTTAGTTGGTGGCCATATTTGCGGAGAGTCCCAATTTCTCGTGCCTTGGGGCATATGACTCCGAAGAGAGCTTTTGAAGAAACGTGTTGGTCATCTTTGTATCTTTGGGTGTATTGCATACTCCTATGTACCCAAGGAGAAGAGGAAAAAACTTGAGCCCACCATAGAGAAGGGTGTCTTTGTGGGCTATAGTGAGACCTCGAAGGCCTTTCGGATTTATATTTCCGCATAGAAGAGAGTTGTTGTCAGGTGGGACGTGAAGTTCGAGGAGGACAAGGCCTTTAGGAGGTCATGGGACTTAGAGTATCTAGATCATCCAGACCCTCAGGAGCAGCTGAGTCAATCGCAGGGATCCAATGGGAAGGGATTAGGAGGATTCGAAGGTACATCGATTACGGTGTCAGGTCCGTCAGTGAGCAGTGGCTCACAGAGTCAAAGGGGTGGTGCTTCGGGCAGCATGCGAAGCCGATCCGCGGAGCGGTTCAGGGAGTCAACGATGGACGAGTTCACATGAGCCTTCGGCGTCAACGGGTTCGGGTTCGGGCAAGAGGACGGCGGACGGCCGGTCGGGGGTTCGAACTCCACGATGATGATGAGGAGGAGTTTCATTCTCCGGTGGGAGAAGTGTGCTTAGGGAAGAGGAAGCCCAATTGGATTCAGGATACTTTGAGAGATGCCACATCTGTTGTCGGGCCTAAGAGGCTGGTCAAAGAGAGCAGACCACCTGATAGGTTTTGTAGCAATATGGAAATGGTTGCCAACATCATTGACTCCGAGCCTTCTAGCTATGAGGAGGCAGCTAGCCAGCAGGTCTGGAGAGAGGCCATGCAAGAGGAGTATTCTTCTATCATGAAGAATGATGTTTGGGAGGTGGTGCCAAGGCCTATGGGCAAATCTGTGGTGACTTCTAGATGACTTTACAAGGTAAAGCATGCTGCAGATGGCAGCATTGAGAAATTCAAAGCGAGGTTTGTGGCTAGAGGGTTCTCCCAAGTAGAGGGAGTAGATTATGAGGAGACCTTCACTCCCGTGGCTCGATATACTTCGATTCGCTCCATATCGATAGCAGCAGAGATGGGTTGGAAGATCCACCAGATGGAAGTGAAGACCGCATTTCTCAATGGCTTCATACGGGAGGAGGTGTACATTGAGCAACCACAGGGCTTTGAGGTGCAAAGGAAGGGTCCCCATGTGTGCGGGGCCAAGAAGGCCCCTTATGGCCTTTGAAGCAGCTCGAGCTTAGAAGCACTCCCGGGATAGATACGAGCTTGCCGGGAGATGGGTTTCACAAGTGATGCGGTTCGAACCTTTGCTGTTGTGATAGGTGAGGAGCCTCTCATTCTGGTGTTGTATGTGGATGACTTGGTCATTATGGGTGCAGAGAGACTCATAGAGAGCTGCAAGAGAGATCTTGCGTAGGAGTTCGAGATGAAGGACATTAGCTTGATGCATTACTTTTTGGGTTTGGAGGTGTGGCAGGAGGAGGGGCATTTCTTCTTGGGACAGGGGAAGTATATTGTGGACATCCTTGGCAAATTCCACATGGAGGATTGTAGACCTATGTCGACACCGATGATCACCAACTGGAAGAAGCTTCACGCTTCAGATTCCAAGTTGGTGGATCCCACATTATATAGACAGCTGATTGGTTCCTTGATGTATTTGGTCAACACTAGACCAGATATATGTTTTGCAGTCAACATGATGAGCCAGTTCATGTGTGAGCCCAGGAGGGTGCACTGGGTTGCTGCAAAACACATTTTGTGGTACTTGCAGGGGACAGTGGACTATGGTCTGGATTATAGGCAGGGGGATGGAGAGAGATTGGCAGGTTACACTGATTCTGATTGGGCAAGTTGTGCTTCTGATAGGAAGAGCACTTCAGGGTGTTGTTTTGGGTTAGGTTCGGCAGTGGTGTCATGGTTCAGTCAAAAGCAACAGTCAGTAGCATTGAGTTCAGCGGAAGCAGAGTACATGGCAGCCAGTCTAGCTAGTTGTGAGGCCATATGGCTTTGCAAGATGTTGTTTGGCTTATTTGGTCAGCCGTTGAGACCTTTAGTGATATATTGTGATAATCAGAGTTGCATTAAACTCACGGAGAATCCAGTATTTCATGACAGGTCAAAGCATATCAGGATGAAATATCATTTCATCAAAGACAATGTTCTGAAGGGAGCTGTGAAGCTCGAGTATATTCCCACTGATGAGGAGGTTGCATATATTCTTACCAAAGCCTTACCATGGGGCAAGCATGTCTACTTCAGAGACAAGATGGGTGTGGTGAGGAACACCTTCCTCAGTAAGAGGAAGTGTTGAAATTTGGTTACCGGAGGATAGGTGGTTCCCTAAGGCTTTGATCTCTGGCCTAGAGAAAAGTGTCCAAAAGAATTTAATTTTTCTCCTAAAGTGACTTTATAAAGTTATAAAGTCAAATCTAATTTAAAAGTGACTTTAAGTGATAAAGTTACTAAAGTCTAATTTTAAAGTGACTTTAATAAAGTCAATGTGAAATTAGAAAGTGAAAAGTGACTTTGGAAATAAATGACTAAGTGGGTCTTTATTAAAATGGGGTGAATTAAAAAATAGAAAGTGAGATTTAAATGAGCATTTAATCTCAGCCCTAGATCTAAAGCTATATCAGCCATTGGATTTAGGGATTCCCCAAAAGTCACTTAGGGTTAGGTTAAAGGAGGAAAAGGAGGGAAAAGGTCATTTATTCTTTCATGAGCAGATTGAGAGAAGGAGAAGAAGAGAGCAAAGGAGATTTCTGAGCAGTGAGGAGAAGGAGAAGAGAACCTTGGCACGCATACCGAGGCAACACTTCAGCAAATCCGTACAGCAAGGAGAGGCACACAATTCAAGGCAGTTTTGGGCACGAGTTTCAAGGCAAATCGTACAGCAGCTTGGGCATGTATTCCAAGGAGGCCATACAACAGTTTGGCACAGATTTCGAGCAGTTCACTGATTTTTTTGGAACGGTTTTCAAGACAATACGTACAGTAAGTTGTTGTCCCTGTGCACGGAAACAGAGGCAGAAAACCATACAGCGTTTATTGTTGTTTCTCTGCATGCATTTTGAGGAATTTGTATAGCAGCATTTATTGTTGTTTGCACGCTTTTCAAGGAGGCCGTACAGCAGCATTTAATGTTGTAATTTCTGGGCACGAAATTCAAGGAGGTCGTACAGCGTTTATTGTTGTTTCTATTTTGTTGTTTGCACATTTTCCAAGGCAGTGTTTAGGCACGGAAAATGAGATAAGTTGTATTTATTACTTGCTGAAATTTTTTTGAGTATTTCTCTCTCACCGTAAAATCATTTTCCAGAAATAAAAAGAGCTTTCGAATTAGTTTTCCCCAAGAGTTGTAGGGGGTTTTTCCAGGGTCACATTGACCAAAAATCAGCGTGTCAAAATTCTGTGTGGCTGATTTATTTTTCTGGTTTTTATTTCTGCATTTCAGCGTTGTGAAATTTCCAGAATTTGTGTTTTCAGAAAATAATTATTTTTCTAACTTGTTAATGTATGGCTATGGGAATGGGCATTTAACTATATGGGAGAAATAAGGAGAAACTGAAAACCGGGGTTGGGTTATCAAATTTCTACAAAACCAAATGGGTTAACTCCCAAGAGGGGAATTCAACATGAAATTCAGTTGTCGCAGGTTGTTCCTTTGTATTGCATGTCAATTATGGAGAGTTTGGAAATCAAGAAGCAAATTCAAGAATTGCTAAACAAAGGTATCATACGCCCATCTACTTCGTCATGTGGTTCACCAATTGTTTTGGTACCAAAGAAGGACGGGACTTGGCGCATGTGCATAGATTTCTGTGCACTGAATAAAATCACGGTAAAGAATCGCTACCCACTCCCACGCATTGATGATTTGCTAATTTGCTAGATCAGTTAAAGTATGCAAGATATTTCACTAAGTTAGACTTGCGAAGTGGTTATCATCAAGTTAGAATAGCTGAGGAGGACATTTGGAAAACTGCATTTAAAATTAGACAAGGATTTTTTGAGTGGCTAGTTATGCCATTCGGTCTAACAAATCCTCCAGCGACTTTCATGAGAGTCATGAATGATGTACTAAGACCATTTCTAGATGACTTCGTCATTGTTTACTTAAATGACATACTTATATTCAGCGAATCAAGAGATGAACATGTCATGCATGTGAACAAGGTACTTGTTGTCTTGAAAAAAGAGCAATCATTTTTAAAGATGTCAAAGTGTGAGTTCAGCAAGACTTCTTTAGTGTATTTGGGACACATTGTTGGAGAAGGTGAGTTGAAGATAGACCCTTCCAAAGTAGAGGTCATTCTGAATTGGCCCAAGCCCAATACAATTACAGAGGTAAGAAGCTTTCTTGGGGCAGCACAGTATTGGAGGAAATTCATTGCTAATTTTTCTTCCATTGCAGCTCTGTTACATGCATTGACAAGTGTAAAGAAGGTCTTCCATTGGGGAGATATGCAGCAAAACGCATTTGATGCTTTAAAGCAAAAGACAAGTTCAGCACCGATATTGGCTCTTCTGGATCTTAGACAACCATTTGAGATCCAAACAAATGCAAGTGATTATGCTATGGGAGCAGTTCTCATTCAGCATGGTAAGCCTATTTCGTTTCATTCTAAAAATTTTAATGGAGTTGTGACTAACTATCCCACCTATGACAAAGAGTTATATGCATTGGTACAAAGTGTAAATAAATGGAAGCACTATTTGATGGGGAAAGAGACCATTATCCATACCGATCATCAGCGATTGCAACATTTACAATCACAGTCAAAATTGCAGCAATCAAGACATTTCAGATGGATGGGATTTCTACAACAATTTCATTTGGTTATCAAGTATAAAAAGGTAATCTACAATAAGATAGTTGATATGCTCTCTAGGCCTATTGTAAATTCATCTATTATACTCAAGCACAATTCAGTTATGCATGAAAGTTACATTGAACAATATGCATATAATAGTGATTTTCAAGATGTGCATGAAAGCTTGAGTCAAGGGAACCAAAATGAAGAGTTAGATTATCATGTGCATAACAGTTTGTTGTATCACTTGGGCAAGTTATGTATAACACAAGGAAAAAGAAATAGTATCATAATGGAGGCGCACACTTCATTGATTGTTGGACATTTCGGTGTAGGCAACACAATAGCGAATCTCCAAAGGTATTGTTATTGGCCACGCATGATTGATAGTGTATCTCGTTTTATTAGAGGATGTTCTTTATGTGCAATAAGTAAGCCTAGTAATTGGAAACTTGGATTGTACACTCCAATTCCGGTTCCTTAAGGTCCATGGGAGAGTATCTCAATGGATTTTGTAGGTGGTCTTCCAATGTCAAGCAAAGGTCATGATTACTTGTATGTTGTTGTAGATAGGTTCAGCAAAATGTGTCTTATGATACCATGTAAGAAAACAATTATAGCTGAACAAACAGCTCATCTTTTCTTTCAAAATGTATCGGTTCATTTTGGTCTTCCTACTTCTATTGTAAGTGATTGAGATTCCCGATTTGTGGGAATTTTTGGTCAAAATTATGGGACATGATGGACACAAAGTTGAAGAAGAGTACAACATTTCATCTGCAAACAGATGGTCAAACCGAAGTGGTAAACAGGATAGTCATTCATCTTCTTAGAGGTTATTGCAGCAAACATCCCAAGTTGTGGGATGAATAGTTGCATTACCTCCAGCATGCATACATGTAAATTTTGTAGATGTTCTATGCTTGATGCAACTTTACTTTTTATCCCAATATCAGTGAGAAATCACATAAACAATAAAGTAAAATGCTGATAAAACATACCAGTAGATCGACAGAAGACAAGCCAGAAATATATAAGTGTTGGTGCGTTACGGCGATCAGCAGGATGCTTCAACTAGCAAAGTCTCAATATGGTCAGCCAACCAGCAATGTCACACAACCCTCTAGGACAGCCAAAACGGTCAACTCAAAAGTCAAACCAAAAGTTAACCCTGTCAGTCAACAGTCAAAGCAAACAGTAGCAGAAGCTAGGTCAACACAGAAAATTCAAAGTCAACGTCTAGCCTCCGAAATAGTGCCAAAAAATGCGGATTTGGAAAATCGAACTTTTGGGAGAGTTGTAGGTCCGTTTGACCTTGCGTTGACCAAAGTCAGCGCTAGTCAAAGTTGCTGCAGAAACCCTAGACTGAAAACAGAAAAGTGCAGCTGCTGAAATTTTCCCACGTGTGGAGAGAAGAGCCTCCAAGGTCATCGAACCAATCAGATGAGGAGAGAGAAATGTGTGAGGATGAGATGACTGAAAATGTCCTCCATCGTTGACCAATATATATCCATCAATGAGGGTGTGTGACACAATTGCTGGGGCACAAAGCGTTAAGGCCGAACTGCACATATTTTGAATAAATTCAAAATAAATGTTCTGCTCATCGGATTAAGATGATCTTTAGATCGATCTTGCACCTCTCTGAAAGAGGAGTCCAATAAAAATATTGGTATCTTCATCTAAGCATCAAAACATGGATTTTGGACCTCGTTGTCCAAAATTAACATTCCCTCTCAACTAGGGAAAACTCCATCCACCTGTGCAATCCAAACATCATGCGTCATCCCGCCATAACTTGCTTTGCTGGCTTCTTTATTTCAAAACAGAAGTGGGTCAGTCACAAAGACATCATTCCTGGCTGACAGATTCAGCCCAGAGGTCCGAAACCTCTATAGGACTCACAAAGAGTCTCATACCAACCCGAAGTTGATTTACCTGACCCAAAGTCAGTTGGAGGTCTGAAACCTCACTATATTTGATCCCATATCCAGCGGTTGGACCGTGTTATCCTAGATAGAGAGTACGGAAATCTCTCATGCGTCCATCAGTCTTTGCTACTAGCCTCTAGCTTTTCCCACCTCACTGGCCAAATGAGAGGTACTTCCCATGAGCCCTGAACTCAATGGGTAGGATGCATACGAGGCACAGGTAATGAGAGGTGAACCAATTCTATCATCATAACGATGGGGCAAAAGCACACCAACAAGGTTCGGCAAGCCTAGCCTTGTGGTTGCTTATAGCTCCGAGAATCTATCCCCAGAGTTCCCAGAGCTCATCATCCAACAAGACCCTCAACATGGGGTCGTTCCACGATACCAAGATTCTCACGAAAGGTTAGGAACTTGACCTTCCCCAGGGGCTTTGTGAGAATATCCGTGACCTGCTCTTCAGTTCCTATATGATCGAGCCTTACGGCGCCTCGTTGTACCATATCCCAGATAAAGTGGTACCTGATATCAATATGCTTGGATCGATTGTGGAATACGGGATTCTCTGACAGCCGAATCCCACTCTGGTTATCATAGAGTATCATGGTGGTATCTAGCACATGCCCGAACAGCTCACTGAAGAGCTTTCGCAACCAAACTACTTCACAACAAGCCATACTTGTTGCAATGTATTCGACCTTCGCGGTGCTCAAAGCCACCGACTTCTGCTTCCTACTCATCCATGATATCAAAGCAGAACCAAGTGTGAAGCAACATCCCGATGTGCTCTTACAATCCACCACACTGCCAGCCCAATCGGCATCAGTATATCCATGGAGTGTCACGCTCTCAGCAGTGTATCTCAGCCCATGGTTTACCGTGCCCCAAAGATATCTCAACAAATTCTTGGCACCAACCCAATGAATGTGATGAGGCTCAACCATATGTTGACTCAAAGTGTTCACTGCAAAACCTACGTCCGGACAGGTGTTCACTACGAGCATCAGGGCCCTAGGAGTTGACGATACTCGGTAGGATTTGCTAGTATGGGCCCAACAGCGCTGCCACTCAACTTCTTAAAGTTGAGCTCCATCGATGTCGACATGGACTTACAGTCCACCATACCAAAGCTTTCCAGAAGCTTCACAATGTATTTTCCTTGACAAAGAAAAATCTCGTCAGGTCTTGCCAAACTTCCAGGCCTAGGAAGTAGTGCATCAGTCTTAGGTCCTTCATCTCGAACTCAGCAGCGAGCTCCCTCTTGCATTGATGAATGAGAGGGTCAACCCCTGTTAGGAAGAGGTCGTCCACAGACAACACTAGAATGAGAGGCTTTTCTCTATAAACCTTGAAGTAAAGGTTCGGATCAGCATTACTATGAGTGAAGCCCAGCTTCATCAGGTAGCTATCTATCCTCTCGCACCAAGCTTTGGGTGCTTGCTTCAACCCATAGAGGGCTTTCTTCAACCTGCAGACATGGGTGTTGTTATCGCTTGCCGCCTACACCTACCTACAGTTAGTGGGAAAAGCCTTCAACCCCACAGGTGTGGTTGGTGGCAAGGAACTCAGAGAAGGGGCTGTCACCTATTCCCAACTCTCTCCGTTTAAGCTATCTCCTAGGTTAGCTAAGGGGGGTGGTCCCTAAAGGAAAACTAAGTTAAAGATGTGAGATTTCTAGGAGAATTGATTAGAAGGGATACTTATGTCAATACGGGCCCAGCAGCGCTGCCACTCAACTTCTTGAAGTTGAGCTCCATCGGTGTCGACACAGACTTGCAGTCCACCATACTAAATCTTTCCAGAAGCTTCACAATGTGTTTTCCTTGAGAAAGGAAAATCTCGCCAAGTCTCTGCCAGACCTCCAGGCCTAGGAAGTAGTGCATCAGTCCTAGGTCTTTCATCTCAAACTCAGCAGCGAGCTCCCTCTTGCACTGATGAATGAGAGGGTCAGCACCTGTCAGGAAGAGGTCGTCCACATACAACACCAGAATGAGAGGCTTCTCTCTATCAACCTTGAAGTAAAGGTTTGGATCAGCATTACTACGAGTGAAGCCCAGCTTCATCAGGTAGCTATCTATCCTCTCGTACCAAGCTCTGGGTGCTTGCTTCAACCCATAGAGGGCTTTCTTCAACCTGCAAACATGGGTGTCCCGATCTTGGACTTCGAACCCCAGAGGTTGCTCCACATACACCTCTTCCTTTATCGCACCATGCAGAAATGCGGTCTTCACATCCATCTAATGAAGA
>CM076583.1:57670689-57953647 GCA_034641835.2 Pinus albicaulis | reverse complement strand
ATCAAGATATAATGACAATAATCCCACAAAGGAAGTGTTAGACCAAGATCACAATATGCAATTAAATTTGCAACACCAAATAAGGGTATTTGCCAATGAAACGAGATATATCAATTATCCATAAGCATAATGATCTTTAAAATGACAACATGCACTGAAATTGTATGTAGAAGCAAATTTCCAAGTACCATAGAATTAAACTTGTTGCAAAATTTAAGGAATTTAAAAATGATTGCATCAAAGTGCTTCTTGAGATAATATTTGCACGTGAATCTTTAGACCGTCAAGATAGCAAAATAAAATTTGAGAACTTTGCAATGTAAATGTGATGAGATAGTGCTCTTGGTTTATTTTATTAATTAGTTCTAAAGCAATGTTACAATTGAACTCCTGTCCCCAGACCTCACCCTCGCCCGAAATTTGGATCTCACAATGAGGGGTCCATAGGGGTGGAGGGTCCCTAATGTCTATACAACCAACTTAAGTTGGAGGTTAATTTTTAGAGACGCAAGTCTAGCATGCAAAGTGAAATGCCTAAATGATATGGAAATGAGTTTGCAAGTGCTGTGTAAAAGATGAAGATGATTCAATTAAATATGCTTCATAGTTAGAACAATAACTCAAGTTGCCATAAATTGAAAATGTTATGCTTCTTTACTTGTAGTATATTGTGAAACTTATCCAAATGAGAAATAGATCACAAAACATAAGTAAGTGATGGCAAATGAGATTGCAAATTATGAAATTTAAAGGACTATGTGATCTAAGCAATTAATGAAATAAAAATATGAGTTACTCACATGCAACTAAATTAGATTAGCAAATGAAATGATGAATGCAAGTGATTTAGTTGAGAAAATAAAAAAAGAAAGAAAGTTAACCACTCAAGAAGATTTCCTCCCTCTAAATGAGTAGGTGAGATACCATGGGAAAAACTTCCCAAGCTCCCTCAAGAAAAGTCAGCTCTTTATTAATGAAAGTGAGGCCCTCTTATAGAGATGAGGGGATTGGGAAGAGCTTACAATATGCGTTTTAAATTTGCTCCTTCCCAAAGTTACAAGTGTAAGATTTAAAAAAAAAATTACTTGTGAGATGTTTACAAAGTAAAGGCTTAAAGCCTTGAGGTGAATGGCGGTTACAATTCCTCAAAAGGATGAGGCTTTAGAAGTAGAGGTGAAGTGATAAGGCGGAACTTGGATTTGAGGTTCCAAACGGAAGAGTGTTCCTTAGCCTATGCTTTAGCTCCCTTTCTTCAAAACTTAGATTGCTTCCAAGAACACCTATAGGCAAACAAGCAAAAGAGTTAGCATGCCAAAGAAATAGTGCTGAAATATGTGAGAGGAAATCACATGCATGCGAAGGAAAAAGTTAGAATCTCAACGCAAGTATAAAATACACTTTATGTTACAAATTCTCTCACTAAGATCAGCTTGAAAGAGTTGATTTAGTGAGTGAGAATTAGGATTTAAACCCAACAACTTAGCCTCAAATGCTAGATAAAATAGATATGTGCACAAATGAGAGAATAAATATATGAGATTTTTTTTAGAGATGGAATAGAAGAAAAAGGCTCATGAAACCCCCTTTTAGATAAATCTCTTGATGTCTTATGAGATTGTTGGCTTGAACCACTTATGAGACCTCTGATATCCTTGGAGCTGACTTATTCGAATCGAAAAAAGTCTTCACACTCCAATGGACTTGGCAACCTGTCCTTTGAACACACCAATTTCTGCAAACCAATTGTTAGTGCAAAAGAAACTTGGCATATAGAGGCCACGTTGAGCTTGTCATTTCATCGAAATTAACAAGCTACAACAAGAGCGCAAAACATACCAAGTCCAAAGGAGATCTGAGATAGCTACAAATCTCCCCTCCCTAGACAATAGTGCCTTCAGGCAAATGCGAAGAAAAACAACTAGATTGCGATAAATAACAATATCAAATGAAACAAGTATACCTCATCAACCAAAGAATGCACCACAAGAGAAGCTAGTAACCCCAAAGACTTTTCTTTATTCAGCTCAATAACAATTTCGGCATAATAACAATAAGCACAAGCTTCAAAAATCCACACTCTACAATGAGAGCCCAAGGCTCATTTAAATAGGAAATTGGTAGCCAATCCCAATGAAAAATTAAATGACAAGTGGAGAAGGGAGATAATCCCAATGCAAAAAACGAATTTGTACAAGTGGCTGATATGACTGATGAAAACTGATGTCTAATGCTGAAAGTGGCAGTGAGTTACACTATTACTGTTCATCAAATATCCTCAAATCTCTTGTACGTATGCTCTTGAGAAACATGTATGAGAAGAGTGGAAGTAAGTGGGAGCAATATCCCATGAAATGTGCAGCCCCAAATTACCATGTCATGATCCCAAAATACTGTATATTCATTACTTGCGTTGAACTCAGAAATCAGACCTGCGTATGACTTCAAACAGCTGATATATTGCTTGCAAACTGTTCCTTAACTGGTGTATAATATCTGTGACTAACCATGTGTGTATTCTCTGTTGTGGACAGTTATGAGATGAAGTGGAGAAGGTATGGGACAAATCCCCATCAAATCTGGAAATATCTTTGACATAACAGCCACCAAAAATCTGCTCTGCGTGCTTATTGGCAGCATGTAGCTGTTATGGACATACGCTGATTTCCTTCCTCTAATTGCTGCGTACATGTTGGTGTAGATTGTTGCGTATTGGTTGAAGGTGATAATAGCGTACAAGTGGATAGTTAAGCGTAGATTGCTGAAGACATACTCAACTGAAGCTTCCTGTAGTTGAATTAGCCTTTCAATCTGCGTGGATTCTTGTTTTGACATGTGCGTATCATCCTTCACGTGAAATTTTCCTCAGCTGCCTATACGTGGATTATGAAGGTGGGGTCCTCTAATTATCTTTCTTTAACATTATAATTCACTTTGGACAATACTCCAATCACATTAATAGTTTTCTTTCACTTCAAAAATTCGTGGGCCTTCACAATTTCCACGTGATTCTTTTTCACTTGATTGTTGACTTGGTAAGTTGACCTCCAAGGTGGCTGCCATGTCACACCTTTTGCCCCCCATTAACTTTTAATGTGCCTTCCCTTTATTTTCAACATGCTTAAATTAAATTCAAAGTGAATTTTTTGCCATACGTAGCATTTCATTCAACCAACATGATACTCTTGACTTGGTTTTGAAATGCTGTCTTGACCTTGCTGTACCTTTATGTGGTGGGCCCCACATTGCTGCTACATCACCCTTGACTTCTCCTCTTAATTCCCATGTCAAATTTTGACTTATTCTGACTTTGGAAAATTTTCTCAATTTTTCCAATTATTAATTTTTTTTGAATTTTTTCTCATTTTTTCCACTGACATCAAGAAAATCGGCTTTTGAGGGACCATCAGTTGTTTTTTGACCCTCAAAGTGGGTCCTAGGATAATGTTGGGTCTCTGAGGATGAATTTCGACTGGTCACACGCCCCAGAGATTTCCGAAGACCACTTATTTACATCATTACTTAGAAAATAATTAAAAAATCCCATTTTGCGGGAAATTTTTAATTATTAAAAAATCCTACTTAGACCTAGTCAAATTCCGCGAAATTTCAGAGATGACCTAGCATGGTAATATACATTGACTCTAGACACTAAGATGTGTTAGGGGCTCAACCTTCAAGCCGTCACCCCGGCTTTGGGGTAATGCAATGAGTGAAAAAACCTAGAAAATTATTCGCCGCTAAAAAGAAGGAATAATTAACCAAGTAAAAAAACACTCCAAGGTGTACTCGCTTGCTGATCGAGTCCCGACATCCTAGGCCTGTTACAAGGCTTTATTCATCATGCTAGTGACATTTATACAATATCCCCGAAGGGCTGCGGAATCTGAAGACTAAAGAAGAAAGTGATGAGAAGAAGAAGTAGAGTTTAAAAACTCTGTTGAACATGATGATATCTGATGATATCTGCTGGCACAAGTGTCTTCTGGTTCATCCTTGGGCATGGAGTCTTCACATTATCATCAAGTGCCACTCCAGTGGTCAACATTTGGCTCCATATGGGGATGCGTGCTAGATATGAAGTGATAGTGTGCAAGAACCTGGAATCTGCATCCACCGACCAAAGATATATATTAGCAGTATCCATTCAAAATAACATCAAATAAAATCAAGTACATAAATGGAAATTTTATTCTAAGAGCATGAAATAACAATTTATTCAAGAAAGAAATCTATTTAAACAAAATTGACAAGGGATAAAGTTAGAAATATGATACAAAAGGATGCCCTATGGCATCAAATGTTTTCTTTGTGGAACATCTTGAGCAGTTGGCCATTCACAGGTAACTCCAGTGATTCTCCGTCCAAGGTGCTCAAATGGTAGGAATTTTGTCCCGCTGCTTCTCTGATGATATACGGTCCAAGCCATAAATTGTCAAACTTACCATGGTTACCGGGCTTTTCATTCCTGCGATCCCAAAGTAAAACCATATCACCGTTAGAAAAAACTCTATTCCTAGATGATTTATCAAAATGTCTTTTTACCTTAGATTGATTTTTACAACAATTTTCAAAGGCTCTTCTCCTAGTTTCATCCAATTCTACAATTTGATCAATCCTATGTTGCACAACATCCTTATCAGATGTAAAACTCTGTAGCAATTGGTAAGCTGGGAGTCTCAAATGCACAGGAAGGGTAACATCCAAGCCATACACTAGTTCAAAGGGACTCTTTCCAGTAGAACTCTTCTTTGTAATCCTATCAGCCCACAAAGCATATTTAATTTTGCTATCCCATGCTCTCTTATTATCCCCTACTATCTTCTTGATTATGGTTATCAAATTTTTATTGCTAGACTCGGCTAGACCATTAC
This sequence comes from Pinus albicaulis, assembly GCA_034641835.2. Lineage (NCBI taxonomy): Eukaryota > Viridiplantae > Streptophyta > Pinopsida > Pinales > Pinaceae > Pinus > Pinus albicaulis. Next base: position 57,948,776 of record CM076583.1, on the reverse strand, counting down.
CCTGAGGATAGTAGTTTGATGAATGGGATAAGACAATGCCATACTTAAAGCAGAAAGATGAGAATTCGGCAGAGCTAAAAGCCTTGGCATTATCCGTTGTAATTTTAGCAGGGACACCAAAACAAGTGATAATCCTATCTTCAAGAAAATCCATCACTACTTTGTCGGTGGCGTGTCTTGTAGGGATGGCTTCTACCCATTTAGTAAAATAATCAGTGGCAGTTAAAATCCATGAGTAGCCATTACTAGAATTTTCATTAAACTTCCCTATAAAGTCAACCCCCCAATATTGAAAGGGAGCTTCCACGACCACAGGTTGAAGAGGCAAAGAAGCTAACTTTTGCTTCCCAGTGAAAAGTTGACAAGCTTGGCAACCTCTAACATACTTGTGCACATCGCCAAAAATAGAAGGCCAAAAATAACCAGCTCTCAAGATTTTATGGGTAGTAGTCTTAGCAGCATAATGTCCTCCACAAAATCCTGAATGAAACTCAGATAGAAGCTTTTTGGCCTCAGCTTTCATCAACACATCTAAGTATTACCCCCTCCGGATTTCTCCAACCCAGACCATCCTTCATAATGCAATACTTAGTTGCTCTAAGCCTTAACGCTCTTCTTTTATGGCCAACTAAATGGTCAGGACATGACAAATTTTGCAAGTAATAGATAATGTCTTTATACCATTCTAGTTGAGTCAATATTTGAAGTTCCGATGAAGTTAATTGCAGATCATTTTGACAAATCATTCCTAACGCTTTCTCATTCCCCTCAGTCAAGATCTTAGCCAATCCTTGGCCTTTTACCAGCTTGGTAGGTCTAATATCTAGATCGTATTCTTGAATTTTGGAGACCCATCTAGCTCGAGTTCCTAAGCAATCAGCTTGAGTTAAGATATCCTTTACTGCAGAGTGAGAGACATACGCGATTATTCTTGAATACCCCACATAAACTCTAAATTGTTTAAGGGACTTGACTAAGGCATAAGCCTGCTTTTCCAAGGTGCTATACTTCAGCTCAGAACCTTGAAGTGATCTACTCATGAAAGCAATAGGTTGTTCATACCCTTCATTGTTCTTTTGCAGCAACACACCAGCAATAGTATCTTCACATGCGAAAGAGAAAATCAAAAAATCCTTCGAATAATCAGGGCTCACTAGAACAGGTGCCTTACCAATAGAATCCTTAATTTCCTGAAAACCTATTCTCCCCTCTTTCCCCCAGACAAACTTAACATCTTTCTTTAAAAGGGTTTGAATGGGTTTAGCAATTTCAGCATAATTTGGAATGAACCGCCGAAGGAAATTGATCTTTCCTAAGAAGGATTGGAGGGTTTTGATATTGTGAGGCAGAGGAATCTTTTGAATTGCCTCAACTCTCTCAGGGTCAATCTTGATTCCATCCTTCGAGATGATGTGACCAAGCAACTTCCCTTCAGTCACTCCAAAAATAGATTTAGCAGGATTTAAAGATATCCCATACTCTCTACACCTGTTAAATATCCGCCTTAAATGGCTAATATGAGAAATTCCATTTTTAGAAAAGACAGTTAAGTCATCTTGATAAATCTCAATGAATTTCCCAATTAGACCCTTAAAGGCATAGTCCATAGCCCTTTGAAAAGTTGCTCCAGCATTTGTCAATCCAAAAGGCATCCTTAAATACTCAAAAGTACCCCAGGGTGTGGTGAATGTTGTCTTATGCCTATCTTCTTTCTTCACCGTGACTTGGTTATATCCTGAAAATCCATCTAACAAAGACACCATTCCAGACCCTGTTACCCTTTGCAACAATGTTTCCATATTGGGTAAAGGGTAATTATCCTTTTTACAAGCTAAATTAAGATTTCGAAAATCTACACATAGCCTGATTGATCCATTCTTTTTTCTCACAATAACCAAATTTGAGCACCATGTGGAATGCCTAGTGTGAGCTATAATTCCAGCTTGAAGCATCTTTTGCAACTCCTTTTGCACCAAGGGGGCTAACTTAGGATTTATTTGCCTAAGTTTTTGCCTGAAGGGTTTGGCATTTTCATCCTTAAGCGGGATTGTATGCTCCATAACATCCTCCCTATAACCTTTTAACTCCTCATCTGAAAAGGCCAAAACATCCCTATATTCTTGAAGTAAATTTATTAATTTTTTCCTTTCCTCCTCGGTGGTGCCCTTCCCTATTTTGATAATCTTTGGGTCATGAGAGGTACCAATGTTTACTTCAATAAATTCCCCTGGGTCAATTTTCTTATCCTCTTTTCTCTTTACAACATCATGTCTGTCAAACATTTGTTCCATGGCTATACGATCCCTAGGAGTGGGATTTGACACAACATTACACTCCTCATATTCACAACCCTCTTCCTTGTAGCCAACCTTGAAACCAGAGAATTCTTCCATATTATTTAAAAAGCGAAACACTTGGTTTTCTTCATTAAAGATTTGCCAATGCTCAACATTATCAGGAACCGATGGTCTAAAAATAACCTCCATCTTGACCTTATCATCCATCAAGTTCTCTCCAAGCTGTAAGGTAGATGCAGCAACAGCCAACTCATCAGCTTGTTTATTTCCTTCTCTCGGAATTGCTTGAAGATCTAATGCGTCAAAATATTCCATGCTATCCCAGACAGCATTTCGATACTTCTTTAATCTATCATTCTTACATGCAAATTTATTCTTTGTTTGAAGAATGACTAGATCAGAATCCCCCTTAATACTAAGCATCTTAATGTTCAAGTCTTTTGCCAACTCTAGACCTAACAACAAAGCTTCATACTCCGCTACATTGTTAGTTGCATCAAATTCCAACCTAAAGGCAAACTTGAATATATGACCAAGGGGGGAGGTAAAGATAATTCCGGCACCCTTACCAAACCTTGAATGGGCACCATCAAAATTCATGTGCCACACCCAATCCTTCTTACTTTCCACCTCCTTCTCCAAAGGAGCAATAGAATTAGCCAAGATAGCATAGTTTCCCAAGTCATCAGATTCATATACAATTTCATTATGAGGCTCCTTGGGATTTTCCACGTGAAACTTTCTCTCCAATTCCCTATCCAACCTAACCATGATGCCCTCACTATTAGGGATGGTAGCATAACTTAAATCCATTTGCAAACTACCCCCGATATCAGCTCCCCACTTTCTAGACAATAACATCCCCCATGCATCAGGTACATCAATTAACACAATATCCATGGTGATCATAATATCAGGATGAACTGCCAAGTGGACTTGAAGATCCTTTATCAAACCACAAACCTCAATAATTTTCGAATCCATAGCACAAATGTTGTGGTAAGGTCTAGAAACCCTCAGGTTTAACTGATTCATGACTTTCTTAGTCATGACACACGATGATGCTCCAGAATCAAACATACAATTGTGCAAAAGCATTCCATTGACCAACATAGTGATGAAAAATGGCTGATGGTCTCTGTTATCTCTACACATATCACTACTTTGCAAAGTGATAGGGGCATCCTCATATCTATCTTTAGAAAAATTTGACATTTCTTTTCCATTAGGGGCATCAATGGCTTTCAACAACTTATATCTTTGGGAGGGAATCTTCATGATTTCAGTCACCGGTACCAAAATCTTTGCATTATTTATCCATCCTCCCAAATCAATATTTAACTTAGATGTAGGTGGAGTGAAAGTTTTATGGGCATTTTGATTTCTTTCCTTGTTTCTTGCCCTTTCTTTATCCTTGGCTATCTCTAAAATCTGATTTGATGAAGGCTTCTCTCCATATAACTTAGTGATCCTATCCAACTCTTCAAAATTATTCACACTATAGGAGGATGGGGACTTCTGACTTATCTTTTGACTATTTTCCATAACTCCCATCCAATTATCCAAGGACAAATGATGCTCTTTTCCAACTACATTGATTTGTTCACTTGTTCCAGCCATTTCACCATCTAAGATCCTTTTTGCGTAAGGAAAAGTGAGTTCATCATGTAAGTCATCACATGGTCTACAATAAGGCATTGAATCATCAACTAAGTTAGTAGACTCAAGCGGATTTGGTGGCCTATGTTCATTAGGGGGACCCCTCTTCTGCCATCTATCATTTCCTCGATTTGGGAATCTCCCTGCCTGATTCCTTTCCATGGCCACCAACCGATTTTGGATAGCATTCATTTGATTCGTGTGATTCGTGTGATTCATTAACAATCACTTGTAAAGAATCATACGAGTTTGCAGGTTGCTCAGTGAACCAATCAAGAGCATCCTCTTCTAAAGAGAGAACAAAAAGCCTCATCTTTACATCCTCATAGTTAGCAACGTTACACCACTTAAAGATGCAAACATTAAAGTTCTTCACATGTGATGCGGCGCTAATGGCATTGTTACCTTGAAAAGAAGGCAACTTTTCAATAGCCTTGTCAGGGATATTGTGAGGATAGCCATTAATGTTATTAAAGTTACAAGGAGCAAAAAGATCATTCATGATGTTAGGCTCAACTTGTCCTTGAAACAACAAATGAATGTCAGAAATAGCCTCTTGCCCAAGACTAGCAAGAGCTCTACTATGAGAAAGTCTATTTAACCTCTCTCTAAAAACCCTTTCAGGATCAGGAGAGGGGCCAACTAGACCACTTGAATTTCTCCTAGTAGAGACTCTTGCAAAATTAGGATTGAGTGGAGTCGCCACTTGAGCAAGAATCTAAATCTAAAATTCAAATATGCCAAAACTAAAAGTTAGTCGTTTTCCCAGGCACAAGAAGACTTGTCCCTGGCAACGGCGCCAAAAAATGTTATCGCTTGCCGCCTACACCTACCTACAGTTAGTGGGAAAAGCCTTCAACCCCACAGGTGTGGTTGGTGGCAAGGAACTCAGAGAAGGGGCTGTCACCTATTCCCAACTCTCTCCGTTTAAGCTATCTCCTAGGTTAGCTAAGGGGGGTGGTCCCTAAAGGAAAACTAAGTTAAAGATGTGAGATTTCTAGGAGAATTGATTAGAAGGAATTACTTATCAGAGATGACTTGATTTCTAATATGTAAGCAAGCATATAAGTATATGAACAATATTCAATGACGTGTTCAAAATATAGACCAGTGCTTTAAAGTAGATAACAAATGCTTGCTCAAAAATAAAAATCAAGATATAATGACAATAATCCCACAAAGGAAGTGTTAGACCAAGATCACAATATGCAATTAAATTTGCAACACCAAATAAGGGTATTTGCCAACGAAACGAGATATATCAATTATCCATAAGCATAATGATCATTAAAATGACAACATGCACTGAAATTGTATGTAGAAGCAAATTTCCAAGTACCATAGAATTAAACTTGTTGCAAATTTTAAGGAATTTAAAAATGATTGCATCAAAGTGCTTCTTGAGATAATATTTGCACGTGAATCTTTAGACCGTCAAGATAGCAAAATAAAATTTGGGAACTTTGCAATGTAAATGTGATGAGATAGTGCTCTTGGTTTATTTTATTAATTAGTTCTAAAGCAATGTTACAATTGAACTCCTGTCCCCAGACCTCACCCTCGCCCGAAATTCGGATCTCACAATGAGTCCATAGGGGTGGAGGGTCCCTAATGTCTATACAACCAACTTAAGTTGGAGGTTAATTTTTAGAGACGCAAGTCTAGCATGCAAAGTGAAATGCCTAAATGATATGGAAATGAGTTTGCAAGTGCTGTGTAAAAGATGGAGATGATTCAATTAAATATCCTTCATAGTTAAAACAATAACTCAAGTTGCCATAAATTGAAATGCTATGCTTCTTTACTTGTAGTATGTTGTGAAACTTATCCAAATGAGGAGTAGATCACAAAACATAAGTAAGTGATGGCAAATGAGATTGCAAATTAGGAAATTTAAATGACTATGTGATCTAAGCAATTAACGAAATGAACATATGAGTTATGCACATGCAACTAGGCTAGATTAGCAAACGAAACGATGAATGCAAGTGATTTAGTTTGAGAAAATTAAAAGAAAAACTAAGCAAAAGAAAGTTACCCACTCAAGAAGATTTCCTCCCTCTAAATGAGTAGGTGAGATACCATGGGAAAAACTTCCCAAGCTCCCTCAAGAACAATTATCTCTTTATTAATGAAAATGAGGCCCTCTTATAGAAATGAGGGGATTGGGAAGAGCTTACAATATGCGTTTTAAAATTGCTCCTTCCCAAAGTTACAAGTGTAAGATTTCAAAAAAAAAAAATTACTTGTGAGATGTTTACAAAGTAAAGGCTTAAAGCCTTGAGGTGAACGGCGGCTACAATTCCTCAAAAGAATGAGGCTTTAGAAGTAGAGGTGAAGTGATAAGGCGGAACTTGGACTTGAGGTTCCAAACGGAAGAGTGTTCCTTAGCCTATGCTTTAGCTCCCTTTCTTCAAAAAAACTTAGATTGCTTCCAAGAACACCTATAGGCAAACAAGCAAAAGAGTTAGCATGCCAAAGAAATAGTGCTGAAATATGTGAGAGGAAATCACATGCATGCGAAAGAAAAAGTTAGAAACTCAATGCAAGTATAAAATACACTTTATGTTACAAATTCCCTCACTAAGATCAGCTTGAAAGAGTTGATTTAGTGAGTGAGAATTAGCATTTAAACCCAACAACTTAGCCTCAAATGCTAGATAAAATAGATATGTGCACAAATGAGAGAAGAAATATATGAATTTTTTTTTTTAGAGATGGAATAGAAGCAAAAGGCTCATGAAACCCCCTTTTAGATAAATCTCTTGATGTCTTATGAGATTGTTGGCTTGAACAACTTGTGAGACCTCTGATATCCTTGGAGCTGACTTATTCGAATCGAAGAAGTCTTCACACTCCGATGGACTTGGCAACCTGTCCTTTGAACACACAAATTTCTGCAAACCAATTGTTAGTGCAAAAGAAACTTGGCATATAGAGGCCACGTTGAGCTTGTCATTTCATCGAAAATAACAAGCTACAACAAGAGCGCAAAACATACCAAGTCCAAGGGAGATCTGAGATAGCTACAAATCTCCCCTCCCTAGACAATAGTGCCTTCAGGAAAATGCAAAGAAAAACAACTAGATTGCGATAAATAACAATATCAAATGAAACAAGTATACCTCATCAACCAAAGAATGCACCACAAGAGAAGCTAGTAACCCCAAAGACTTTTCTTTATTCAGCTCAATAACAATTTCGGCATAATAACAATAAGCACAAGCTTCAAAAATCCACTCTACAATGAGAGCCCAAGGCTCATTTAAATAGGAAATTGGGAGCCAATCCCAATGAAAAATTAAATGACAAGTGGAGAAGGGAGATAATCCCAATGCAAAAAACGAATTTGTACAAGTGGCTGATATGACTGATGAAAACTGATGTCTAATGCTGAAAGTGGCAGTGAGTTACACCATTACTGTTCATCAAATATCCTCAAATCTCTTGTACGTATGCTCTTGAGAAACATGTATGAGAAGAGTGGGAGTAAGTGGGAGCAATATCCCATGAAATGTGCAGCCCCAAATTACCATGTCACGGTCCCAAAATACTGTATCTTCATTACTTGCGCTGAACTCAGAAATCAGACCTGCATATGATTTCAAACTGTTGATATGTTGGTTGCAAACTGTTCCTTAACTGGTGTATCATTTCTGTGACTAACCGTGTGTGTATTCTCTCGTTGTGGACAACATAGAGATGAAGTGGAGAAGGTATGGGACAACCTCACCTCCAAATCGGGAACATTATACAAGCAATGTGCCCACCAAAAATCTGCTCGCGTGCTTGTTGGACACACAAATGCTATGGACACACGCCGATTTCCTTCCTCATCGTCGCGATTGGTTGAAGGTGATAATAGCGTACAAATGGATGGTTAAGCGTAGATTGCTGAAGACATACTCAACTGAAGCTTCCTGTAGTTGAATTACCCTTTCAATCTGCGTGGATTTTTGTTTTGACATGTGCGTATCATCCTTCATGTGAAATTTTCCTCAGCTGCCTGTACGTGGAGTATGAAGGTGGGGTCCTCTAATTATCTTTCTTTGACATTATAATTCACTTTGGACAATACTCCAATCACATTAATAGTTTTCTTTCACTTCAAAAATTCGTGGGCCTTCACAATTTCCACGTGATTCTTTTTCACTTGATTGTTGACTTGGATAAGTTGACCTCCAAGGTGGCTGCCATGTCACACCTTTTGTCCCCCATTAACTTTTAATGTGCCTTCCTTTTATTTTCAACATGCTTAAATTAAATTCAAAGCGAATATTTTGCCATACGTAGCATTTCATTCAACCAACATGATACTCTTGACTTGGTTTTGAAATGCTGTCTTGACCTTGTTGTACCTTTATGTGGTGGACCCCACATTGCTGCTACATCACCCTTGACTTCTCCTCTTAATTCCCATGTCAAATTTTGACTTATTCTGACTTTGGAAAATTTTCTCAATTTTTCCAATTATTAATTTTTTTCTCATTTTTTCTCATTTTTTCCACTGACATCAGGAAAATCGGCTTTTGAGGGACCATAAGTCGTTTTTTGACCCTTAAAGTGGGTCCTAGGGTAATGCTGGGCCTCTGAGGATGAATTTCGACTGGTCACACGCCCCAGAGATTTCCGAAGACCACTTATTTACATCATTACTTAGAAAATAATTAAAAAATCCCATTTTGCGGGAAATTTTTAATTATTAAAAAATCCTAGTTAGACCTAGTCAAATTCCGCGAAATTTCAGAGATGACCTAGCATGGTAATATACATTGACTCTAGACACTAAGATGTGTTAGGGGCTCAACCTTCAAGCCGTCACCCCGGCTTTGGGGTAATGCAATGAGTGAAAAAACCTAGAAAATTATTCGCCGCTAAAAAGAAGGAATAATTAACCAAGTAAAAAAAAACACTCCAAGGTGTACTCGCTTGCTGATCGAGTCCCGACATCCTAGGCCTGTTACAAGGCTTTATTCATCATGCTAATGACATTTATACACTTTATACAAAATATCCCCGCGGGCCGGAATGGTCCCAAGAATCAATAAGGGAGAATTGAGAAGGAAGACGTAGTTTAAAAAAAAACTCTGTTGAACATGATGATATCTGATGGTACAAATGTCTTCTGGTTCATCCTTGGGCATGGAGTCTTCTCATTGTCATCAAGTGCCACTCCAGTGGTCAACAGGTGTCATGATCCTGGACTTCGAACCCCAAAGGTTGCTCCACATACACCTCTTCCTTTATCGCACCATGCAGAAATGCAGTCTTCACATCCATCTGATGATGACTCCATCCTTGCGTAGCAGCAAGGGCTATGATAGATCAAATGGTGGTATATCGGGCCATAGGTGCAAATATATCATCATAGTATACGCCTTCCTTTTGAGAGAAGCCATGGGCAACGAATCTTGCCTTGAAATTTTCAACACTTCCATCAGATCCATGCTTGATCTTGTAGAGCCATTTCGAGGTGACAACTGCTTTGTCCTGCGGTCTTGGAACCACATCCCAGAAATCATTCTTCATTATGGACTCATACCCTTCATGCATAGCATCCTTCCAGACATGATGCTTTACGGCTTCCTCAAAAGATCCAAGCTCAAATTGTACAATAGTACTCATGGCTGCTAGATACCCTTGGTATCTATTCGGCTTCTTGCTTTCACAGAATGTCCCCCTTGGGGCCATATGTCCCTCGGCATCCTCGAGAGTGTCCCTGAGCCATGATGGTCTCTTCCTCATCGAAGGAGGTGGATCAATCGGGTCCATCGGTCCTTCAACATCGGGCATTGTCTCATGCTTCGGTTCTTCTTGATTTCCAGGCCTTGCTTCATGATCTTCCTCAGATCTCGGAAGATTTACTACTTTCCTCAGGGAAGCATCTTCATCAAAGGTAACATTGTGGCATATCTCCACTCCCCTTTGACCAGGCACAGACTCTATAGGCCTTCGAAGTTTCGTTGTAGCCCACAAACATTCCCTTCTTCCAAGAAGCATCCAGCTTGCTCCTCTTCTCCTTCGGCACATGAAAATAAATAGGACATCCAAAAACTATAAAATGTGAGACGTCAGGTTTCTTACCAGTGAAAACCTCTTCGGGAGTTTTGGAGTCTAGAGCAGAATGCGAGCATCGGTTTTGTATGTACACATCAGTGTTCGCAGCTTCTCCCCACAGAAAATTCAGTAGACCCTGGTCACATAGCATGGCACGGGTAGCTTCCACAATGGTTTTATTCTTTCGTTCAACAACGCCATTCTGCTCACGAGTATAGACAGTTATGGTCTCCCTCTTGATGCTAGCTTCTCTGCAAAAGTTCTTGAACTTGTTCATCTCATATTCAGTGCCATTATCGGTCCTTAGTATCTTGATCTTATTCCCTGTCAGATTTTCCACCAAGGCTTTGAAGGTATGAAACCACATGAAAGTCTCATCCTTCTTCTTCAAGAAGTATATCCAGGCTTTGCGATAGAACTCATCTATGAATGTCATATAATAAGAACATCCTCCCAAGGATGTCACGGGCAGCATCCCAGATAGATCAGAATGTATCAATTGCAAGACATCAGATGTCTTTGTGACACTTGAGGGGAAAGGTCCCCTTGTATGCTTTCCTTCGACACAGCCCTGACATACACCTTCATGATTATTTGAGCACTCGGGCATCCCCGTCACCACCTTCCTTGCTTCAGGAAAGGCTTTGTAGTGAAGTTGTCCAAACCTCCGGTGCCATAGTTCAGTCTGTCGAATAGTATCACACGTCATCACTCCCAGTGGACTTCCTCCAACCTGGTAGAGTGTATCAACTCTAAACCCAATCGTGATAGCTTCCTTGAAGCTCTTCTTCCAGATACGCACCTTCCCATCAATGAATGCCACATTGAAACCTTTGACTTCCACGGTTGAAATAGACACAAGGTTCTTCTTCAAATCGAGTACATAGAGTACATCCTGCAAGTGGAGGACTTGACCTTGAGACAAGTGGAGGGTCACAGTCCCTGTCCCTTTCACGGGATATGTGGCATTATCTCCAAGGATAATTTCCAAATTAGTATCTTTCTCAACCATATCAGAAAGTGTTTCCTTGAACCCAATGATGTGCCTTGAGGCACCACTATTTATCAACTAGACATCCATAGTGTCGGGTGGAGATGCAGCAGAGAGGGCAGATACAAGAATGAATTCATTTCTTTTATCAACAACATTTGATTCCTCATACCTGGAATTTCTCGACCTTTTGAAAGGTTGACCATTTCCGCCAGAGGGAGCCTTCCTCTTCCCTTTGAACCTATTGTTCCTTTGATTGCCATTCCTCCGGTTGTTGTTCTTGTCGTCATCATCAGGAGAATCCTTCTTGAAAGGGCATTCTCTAGCATAGTGACCTGGCTTGTGACAAGTGTAACACTTGCCCTTCTTTCCTTGGGCCCCTGCTCTTCCTTTGTTCCTTGGACCACCAAAGTTCTTCTTTCTAGAATGAGCAACGAAGGCAGCATTTCCTTCATTTTCATATTCCTTCATCCTTGTCTATTCTTGTACGCATCTCGATAGTACTTCGTCAAAGTTAGGTATCACATTTTTACTGATAATGGTGGTGTTGAACACATGCCATTCGGATGGGAGACCTCCAAGTGCAGTGAGAACCATCTCTCGTTCGGCTATTGTCTCCCTAATAGCCAGCAGATTATTCTTGATCTCGGTCAGCTTCAGAAAGTATGATTGAACAGACTCATCCCTGCCTTTCTTCAAATTCTTCAATTGATTCTTGAATAATAGGACTTGATTCGCATTGTTGGCCTTGAACATGTTGACCAACCTATCATACATCTCCTTGGATGTGCCCAGCTTAGAGATGTAGGAAACCAAACTCTTATGAATTGAGTCCCTGATCATCAGCTTTGCTTTGATTTATCCCTTCTTGTACTTTGTTTTGGCAGCAATAGTTGCAGTGGATGGAGGCTCTTGAATTTTACCCAGTACATAGTCCATGACATCTTGGTCTTCCAAATTAAGATCCAATGTCATCTTCCAAGCATAGAAGTCATTCTTCCCAGTCAATTTGTCATTAGCCTTAAAGCCATTGTAGTTTGAGGAACCCATCATCTTCTTCGTCGATTGCTACAAACTAGGGCCTTGTCTTCACCTCAGCACTGATACCATGTAAATTTTGTAGTTGTTCTATGCTTAATGCAACTTTACTTTTTATCCCAATATCAGTCAGCAATCACATAAACAATAAAGTAAAATGCTAATAGAACATACCAGTAGATCGACAGAAGACAAGCCAGAAATATATAAGTGTGTTGGTGCGTTACGGCGATCTGCAGGATGCATCAACCAACAAAGTCTCAATATGGTCAGCCAACCAGCAATGTCACACAACCCTCTAGGACAGCCAAAACGGTCAACTCAAAAGTCAACCCAAAAGTCAACGCTATCAGTCAACAATCAACGGAAACAGCAGCAGCAACTAGGTCAACACAGAAAAGTCAAAGTCAACATCTAGCCTCGGGAGTAGTGCCAAAAAATGCGGATTTGGAAAATCGAACTTTTGAGAGAGTTTCAGGTCCGTTTGACCTTGCGTTGACCAGAGTCAATGCTAGTCAAAGTTGCTGCAAAAACCCTAGACCGAAAACAGAAAAGTACAGCTGCTGAAATTTCCCACGTGTGGAGAGAAGAGCGTCCAAGGTCATCGAACCAATCAGATGAGGAGAGAGAAATGTGTGAGGATGAGATGAGTGAAAATGTCCTCCAACGTTGACCAATATATATCCATCAATGAGGGTGTGTGACACAATTGTTGGGTGATGTATTAGCAAAGAAAGATTGCAAGGGGAAGGTAAAATGCTCAAGCCAGTCCTTTATGGTGTATTTAAAATTCTAGAAAAGATTGGTACTAATGCATTTAAGCTAGATTTGCCTCCTTATATGCAAATATATTATGTCGTTAATGTTGAGAATTTGAGATTGTTTGAGCCTCCTTTGATTGATGATCAAGGAGAGCATGTTCAGCTGCCATCAATAGATAATTTCTCACCAGCGTATCTTGATGAACTTCAGCAAGATCTCATACTTGACAGAAGAATCAGAACTTCAAGGAGAGGGAATGTCGAATACCTTAGGGTGAGACTCAAGGGACAAAATCCTTCCAAGGCTAAATGGATGGAGAGTGAAAGGGTGAGGGATTTGTACCCTCACTTGCTAAACAATTGATAGTATCTTTTGGGGTCCAAAAGGCTTCTAGTGGGGAGGAATGATCAGAGGCTCAGTATTTAGCTCTGTTGTCGCACAGAATGTCCAGGCACCGCGACAACGGCTCAAATCGGGGGCTGTCACCCTGATCTCCAATCTCTCTATCTAAGTTGTCTCCTTGCAAGCTAAGGGAGGTAGACTCTATTATAAATGAAGAGGAAAAATCTAGGAGACACAGCTAAAACACCAAATACTTGATAAAACTAACGAGATTTCACGGATTGATTATGTTAAAACTAGTGCCTTATAGAGTCAAACAAAATCCCGTTATGCAATTAAAGAAATAAGTAATTGTCGATTAACTGTTGCTATGAAAACACGATTGATCACAATGATATCCAATTAAAAACACCACAACCATGAAACACTTAAACCCACAGCAATATAAGATGAAAATGCCAGATGTTTAAGATGTTTCAATTATAACCCAGTTCAAAAATTAAAATGTTCCACAGTCAAATCTTAGATAAAAAATTTAGGCTCATTTGACTATAGGACTTAGAAATTTTTTCAAAATTTTGAAATTTTTATATTTTTTATTTTTAAATATTTTTAACAAAATCTATAAATTAAAACTAAGGCTAAGCCTAAAACTTTAAAAAATTAAAAGTTATAAAATTAAAAAAATTAAACTAATGCTAAACTAAACTAACGTAAAACAAAAATCAAAATCTAAAACTACAAACTAAAAAATGAAATTAGAAATCATACTAACGCTAACTAAAATTAAACCTAATGTTACCAAAATTAAATCAAATCGAACGTAAGAATGACGCAGGGCCGTCGTACGACCGTACGAAAGCAGATGAACAGATTTAGCGCTGAATCGTACGGACGCAAGGTTGTTTGGATCGATTGCACAAATTTTATTTTATTTTTTAAAGCGCTGAATCGTACGAACACAAGGTTGTTTGGATCGATTGGACAACTCTCTCTCTCTCTCTCTTTTTTCTTTTTTTTTTGGTAGCGCTGAATCGTATGGACGCAAGGTTGTTTGGATCGATTGGACAATTTTTTTATTTTTTTTTAAGAATGACGCAGGGCCATCGTACGACCGTACGAAAGCAGATGAACAGATTGTAGCGCTGAATCGTACGGACGCAAGGTTGTTTGGATCGATCGGACTTTTTTTTTTTTTTTTTTTTTAAGCGCTGGATCATACGGACGCAAGGTTGTTTGGATCGATTGGACTTCTTCTTCTTCTTCTTTTCAAGCTAAAGCTCTGTCATACGGCCGTACGGACACGAGGCTCCTTTTTTTTCTTTTTTTCTTTTCTTTTTTTTCTTCTTTTTTTCTTTTTTTCTAATGCAGGTGCAAGCTGAAGCTCTGTCATACGGCCGTACGGACACAGAGGCTCGGAATCGTACGGATTTTTTTTTTAATTCACTGTTTCGTTGTATGAAAGTACGGACGCAGAGGTGCAGAGATGAATCGATCAAACCATACGGACACTGATCAGATGGGACAGAAATTTCGATTTTCTCTGTGCAGATGCAGAAATCCGCGATTGCAGGAGGCAAATTCGGGCAAATTGGTCAATTGATGATAAAGTTGCAGATCGATGGAGCAGCGAGCAGAATGGGAGATCGAAATCTAACAGATAGGCAAGTTGATAAATTTGCAGATTTGTAATTTGTAATTTCTACCAATGTAATTCGATTTTTTCATAAATTTATTGAGCTCAGAGATCCACATTCCTGTAACCCATAAAACCCGTCAGATCTAAAAAGCAAATAACCCTCAATTCCTAAGAAATAAATACAAACTTACAACGCTAATTTACAAATCAGGAGGCCCTCATAGCCAGATTTAAATCCATTTCAGCAAAATTTTAGAAAATGAAATTTTTTAAAGAGAGGCACAAGCCCTAGAAAAACCCTGCAAAACCACCAATTTCGTAAGATAGATTTGGAGTTTAACAAATAATGAGCTTTTCAGATTTATGTTATATGAGAGTTGGCTGGTCCAACCAAAGACATCCCCAAACGCTCAATCTTAAAAAAAATTCCCTGCACATTTAGATCTGAACCTTAGATCGATAGAGATTTAAGAAAACAACATGAGATCCTTTAGAAAAATCAAAATGTCATTTTATGAACCCAGAAAACTGCACAAGATACCTGTATGCAGATTAATCCATGAAGGCCATCAACCATAAAATGCAAAAACAAAGTAGCAGAGTTTAGAAATGAATCACCACACAGATCTGGAAAAGGAACACTAAAATTTGTAACCCCAAAGTCTTTATGCTTTATTCCTCAAAAATTTACAAGAGCTTCTAAGAACAAGTGCACGATCCTGAGATCGGATGACCTAAGACTGACAAAGACCTCTAAATTTATAGGACAAAATCTCCAAAGACTAGTTCGGTTGATCCACGTCAAAATAATCTCGATCGTCGATAAGATTTGATTATCTTTTAATCTGGACGGTCGAAATTATAAATTTGGAGAAAAAACGAATTTATCATTTAAATTCATTTTAATTAACTCAAAAATATTATTTTTGAGTTAATTACCCCAAAATTTTGACTTTGACTTAACCACCTAGGCCCAAGGGTCCAAAATTTCTTAAAATTCTCAATATTCCCTTGACCTGGGGCCTTTAAAAATTCATTTTTTAAGGATCAACGAATTTTGCCTTTGAAGAATTTCATCCTCACTTAGGACCCTAAATTAATTAAATTTCTGACTTTTGATTTTTTATTAATTGACCAGAAAATTTAATTAATTAATTGAGAGGGGATTTTAGTTATTTTTTCCAACCCTCTTTACATAAGATAATACATTTAGACACATGAAAGGGGAATACCCATTCGTATAGACCCTCAAACAAATACCCAATTCTGCGACTCAAAACATGATCTAGTAGACCAAGTAGTTCAAACTACTTTTACAAGGACTCGATAGAAAACACTAGGACTCACCTAGCATGATGATGACAAAATCCACCCTAGCTTTGGAGTGAGGCTAGAGGGAAAAACTCTGCCGATCACTTTCATGAATCAGTGAGACAAAAAACCTCCTAAGATAGAGATCACCAACAACATACTAGGGTTACCTTGGTTGTTACATACATTGACGGTCATACTTAGATCATTTACATCATAATATGCAGAATGGGTTTACATTATTCATAAAACTGTCGAATGATGATGGAATCTGAATGGCGCGACCACGTCAAACATGACGAATCTCATTTGAAAAAATAGGGGTGTACTGCTATGGGGTAGTTGACAAAGTGTGGTCAACAAGCTCAAAATTGAAAGTGCCCAGAAATGCTCCAAACCAGAATGACCGGATAGAGCTCGTCACCGGGATTCCAACGCAACCCGTTTCATCAAAATCCGAGTTCGTATGAGTAAGTTATGGTCTGTTGTTCGTTTTCTCAAACAGGTAAAAAATGTGTAGAACAGTGACAGACTGCTGACTTGGCAGTCCAATCAGCACCTCAGAAATCTTCAAGGAATATTCTCCAATTTTCAGCCAATGACACTGTGACAAGTGTTACAATCAGATTCGCCAATGTTGCTTGGGGAAATTGAAATTGTCCTCCTAATCCTAAGGTTGGAATTTTTTTACATATGGTGGAATATTATTTTTAATTTGGTGAAATTTTGGGCCAATGGAGAAGGGCCACGTGGTGCAACCGAACGCTGCCACGTGCCCTTACCCATGGCAAGGTTGGATGGCAATATATATTTCAAAACATAGTCAAAGTGGGCACATTATATTAAATGCAAGGTTCAACAAATATCAATGGGCGCATATATTATTCGCAAATATTTTTTATCCAAAGTCCAACTCTATGGTCCGAATTCAAAGTTCTTTTCAACAAAATGTTTATGACCAAGGAGGGGCGGAGGTCAGGATCGACACCGCGACCTCCCCCAGGCTAGCGCCTACACTTACCGCCATACCATACACCAAGTTCTTAACCATATCAGGCGATCGCTTATACTTAACATTTGTCCACTCCAGAGTTGGGGGTTCGGAGGGGGCCAACCCCCTCCCATGTGATCGACAGCGAAGACCGAAGGCCAACACTAATTCCAGCGGAGATTTAAACAAGAGTTAAGCCATGTTTATTAACCCGCTAATCCGGATTATTCTCATGCTAATCCGCGATTAGTTGTAAAATGCGCTGTGTTAAACTGCTCTTTAATCACACTTAAATCACACTTATCTTAAATTATGTGTGGGTTTATCTTAAATCACACTTATCTTAAATTAAGTGCAAATATGGTGGAGCCACCAAATGCAGCGGAAGCTCCACTTTTAGTGGAGTTAACTAGCAGACTTCCAGTTTTAATGGAGAAATAGTAGGAAAAATTGGTTTTGCCATAACTGAGGCAATTTTCGACCAATTTTCACTCAAGAAGAGTCATTCTTGGGAGATTTTGATGTTTTGGAGCCATTGGAGCAAGTTGCGGAGGCAACAGGAAACTGTAAAAAACACTTTTTCACAATTGAAGCTAATACAAAAGCCCATGCCGTGGAAGCTGGACCAAGGAGATGTAGCCCAAAAGGGATGAACTCCTTCATCAAAACCATGTGTATTTGACTCAATTGTTTGTGTTTGTGTGTTTTATATGTTGTTGGTCAGCATTTAGTTTCTATGCTTTTATGTTCATGAAATACACTTAATCTCATCAAGTTTATTGAATTGTCAATCATAAGCACATGTATAAACCCTTGTATAAAAAGCAAATCAAAGCACTTTCATGTTAAATCTAAAACTGATATTAGCACAACATTAACTAACAATCAATTTCAGATCAAGTTGGTATCAAAGCACAAGGTTGCTAAAAGTTATTTTCTTGCTTTGTTTGAGATTGTGCAAGAAGGGTTTTAATAGTTACAATTTTGTGATGCTTCCAAGGTTGAAATTACAGAGAGGAGAAGGGAAGCTATTGGTTGTTAGTCCTTAGATTAGGACAAGAAGAAAAAGCACTGAGAGAGCATCACCTTCACACAAATTTCCACTCAAAGATGCACTTGAAGCACGTCAAGTTCTATCTCCAGCAGTTGAGATTGAAGAGGTACAAATTGCACAAGAAGCTGAGGTGATTGAAAAGGTACAAGCATCAGAAGTTGAGCTTGAATCCTTATCCATTATGTCAGGTGTTGGAGAGACTCATGAACATTCAGAAGAAGAAGATGTCAAGAGAGACTTCAAGGACATTCAAAGAATGGTTAAAATCATGTTTCATGCATTTACTGCAAAAAGAGCAGGAGAAGGTTCTAAGCCTCCACATGGAGAAGGATCTTCAAATGGTAAGAAGGATGAAGAGGAGAGTTCGAAAGGCAGTGGAGGAAAGCCACCTCCATCTCTACCATCATTTTCCTCATCATCTTCATCAGAATCTTCATCTTCCACTTCTACCACAAAAACCACCCACACTCATTCAAAAATTCCAAAAGGAAAAACTCCATTACTCAAGTTGGACATCAAGTTTGAACTTCCCATGTACAATGGTGAGGTAAATGCAGAGAAGTTAGACAATTAGATCTGTCAAATGGAAGTATACTTCAGAATTCAGAATCTACAAGAGGACGACATAAGGATCTAGTTAGCTTCATTAAGGCTGGAATGAGAAGCACTAGTTTGGTGGGAGGCAAAGACTCAAGAGGAAATGTGAATTCATGGTAAGATATCCATTTCTTCGGTTGAATTCATTTCTTCCATTAAAAGACAGTTTTATCCATTATCCTATATGCAAAAAGCAATTATGAGTTGGCAAAACTTTAGGCAACTCAAAGGCCAAACAATTCAAGAGTACACCCAGGAGTTTATCTCAGCGGCGGATTTGGCAGAGTCGCAAAATGCGGCGGAAGCTCCACTTTTAGTGGAGTTAACTGGCGGACTTCCAGTTTTAGTGGAGAAATAGTAGGAAAATTTGGTTTTGCCATAACTGAGGCAATTTTCGACCAATTTTGGCTCAGGAAGAGTCATTCTTGGGAGATTTTGATGTTTTGGAGCCATTGGAGCAGGTTGCAGAGGCAACAAGAGACTTTAAACAGCACTTTTGCACAATTGAAGCTAATACAAAGGCCCATGTCATGGAAGCTAGACCAAGGAGATGTAGCCCAGGAGGAGTGAACTCCTGCATCAAAACCATGTGTATTTGACTAAGTTTTTTGTGTTTGTTGTATTTTATATGTTGTTGTTCAGCATTTAGTTTCCATGCTTTTGTGTTCATGAAATACACTTAAAAGTTAATCTCATCAAGTTTATTGAATTTTCAATCATAAGCACATGTATAAACCCTTGTATAAGAAGCAAACCAAAGCACTTTCATGTTAAATCTAAAACTGATATTAGCACAACATTAACTAACAATCAATTTTAGATCACATTCCCATCATATTTCATATCAATTATTTTATATAATATTCAATATATAATTTATCCGCAACGGATGTCTTCGTGTACCAAGTGTTTTGAAGATTATTGCACAGTATAAACATTGTTCATAACATTGGTATCAGAGCATTTACGAACTTTGTTCATAACAAATAATTAACCAAGTAAAAAAAATTCCTTAGAGTGAACTCACTTGATAACGAAGTCCTAAGCTACTTAGGCTTGTTACATGACTTTATTTCATTCTGCTGACATCACTTTACAATATCCCCGCAGGGCTTGCGGAATCTGAGTACAATAGAGAACAAGAGAGAGAAGAAAGAGCTTAAAAGCTCAAAGGATATCTGAGCTCTGCAGGTGCAAGAATGCTCTAACATATCCTTGGGCATGGAATCTTCAAGTGTAGTTCAATGGTCAACATGACCTACTTGAAATTGAATAAGGAGGTCAAAATTCAAGTCGTTCTCATCATTAAAAACATTTTCATCACACTATAGTATGCATTATCTGTAGTACCTGACAACCTAAGGCAACATAGTAATCAAGAAAGCGTGTTAAGTCTAAAATGGGTAAAGGCAGAAAGCGTCTACAAAACACATATCAAGAAATTAAAGCAAGAGTGCAACCATGAATTACACAACAAAATCAAAGTACTTGAGTGAAAGCTACAACAAAATAAAAACATAATTGATCAAATGGTTGGCACACTAGCAGCAACAAAGGATCTTCAAAAGAAAATAAATATGAAAGAACAATTGATTGATGCACTAAAGATAAAATTAAGGCAAAAACAAGATCTCCTTGATGATATGATTGATGCAAGATCTATAGCAAAGATAGATGGGATATGTAACACAAAAGATCTCATTCAAACAGTAAATGAAATTTGTGAAATAGATGAACTCATCCAACAAGTTGATGAAAGTTGTGGCACAGAGGAGCTAATAGAGCAGTGCGATGCAACATGTTGTACATGGGATCTTATTCTAAATATTGATGCAACGTGTGATATAGATTAATTGATAACAAAAGTTAATGCAACTTGTGATATAATAGAGGTGATTGATGCTCAAATGTGATAATAGCAGCAGTGGCAGCAACAACAATTGTGAAGAAAAATGAGAAGAAAATGCTCTTTCCAAGATGGTTATCAGACCTTGGAATCGAAATGGCTTGGGATACACCAAAGCAAACAACCTTTATATTCCATGTTTCTCCAAACCATTTCAGTTTGAAAGTGCAGGATTCCTTGAAGATATTCAAAATTATGTTAAAAAAAGTCAACATTGTCAAAGAGATGGTCATATGGAGAGTCAATGTTTTAACCTCCATTTTTGTCTTCATTGTGGAAAGACAAATCATTTATCAGAAAAATGTCGAAAGCAAAAGAAGGCTAAAAAGATAGTCAATTATGGATGGATAAACCCTTGGAAATGGAATTAAGAAGTAAAGAAGTTGCCCAAGCCCTACAGTCTAGTCAAGACAGAGGTAAAGATTAAGTTGCATGAATAAATGAACAAAGTAAAAAGTTTTCAACTAGTTATTTCACAAAAAGATGGTACTCTCATCACCTTGGGGGGAGCACACTAATAAAAGAAACTCTCCTACACATTTAACAGGGGAGTAAATTGATAAATTAATGAACTGAAGATGGTTAGTGGTAACCCATAAACCACCACATTGTTTAAATCAAAGCAATATGGTTAGTGATCATCCAAAAACCACCACCTAATTCAAAGAAAATTAGTTACTGGTCATCCAAAAACCACTGCATTATTCAAAGTTGTATGGTTAGTTGTAAAGCATGAACCACCAATACCAATGGAAGATGGTCAGTGGTCAACTGGAAAAACCACGACCTAAAGAATCCAAAGCCTCAGCTTGGATCCTTTTCAGAATCAACTATTGAAAGACTTTTCTCCTTGCACTTGATAAAGGGGGAACATCAGATATTAGGCTTCATGTTTCGAAGTCAATTAGTCAAATCAATCAACATTCACATTCAGTCAACAATGGAGAATTCCATCATAGCAACTGGTTTCCTCGACAACCATTTTAACATATATGTTCCGACATAGTAGTTGATCACCTCCAAACATTCAAATATGTTGATTTCTGGTAGCATCGGATGTGCTCTAAGTCTCAAAAATTGCAGGAGGCTTAGACACATGTATTCCAAAGAACCCAGAAAGCGTATTGGGAAATTCCACTCGGATTGTGTTTTATGAAAATATTAATTATTTTTAATGGAACCCTAAGTCTAAACTTAGGAAATTTAAATAATTAAAGGATATTAATTAAAACAGAGTGTGAATATTCTAGAAAAGACGGAGATTGAGTCAAGTTAATCTTAGCTGTCGATTAACGATTTAATCTCAGTGGTTGAAGTCTCAACGAGAATATTATAAGAAGGACTTGACGAGGCATTTGGACAACACACCGAGAGACCAACAGAGTCTAGAGATCGGAATTCTTTAGTGAGCAGTGCTCAGGGAGAAGATTGATCGAGAATATTCTTGCAAAGAGGGGCAAAGATATTTGTCGGTTGGAGATTTTCCCGAGTCAGGAATACATTGCAGAGAAGACAGAGGGCAGTACACAGAGAGGCAGCGTATCAGCTATGCAGAGGCAACGGAGTGCCATGCAGAGGCAGCAGTGTAGCCTTAAGGAGATCCGAGATTCAGTTGAGGATCAATCAGATCGAGTACCGGAGTGTCGAGGAGTGAGACTGGAGAGGCCATAGATCAGTATCTAGCCAACAAAAGAGCCAACAAGCAAAGGTGATGCAGTCCCCACGCAGAGTGAAGTAGAACTGCACAGAGACTGCGAAAAGGCAGCGTAGGGCTCATTAGCTCAGTGTTTGGTTAGTCAAGATTTCCCAATGTCAGTGTGAGGTACCCTCACTAGCTCTTTGTCAGTTAGATTCTCTATGTGGATGGCCAATAAGGCATCCCAAATTGTATTCAGAATTACTGCATAATAAACAAACCCTCAGTTGCTGCACCAGTTTTCCCGCATTGGGTTTTTCCGAGGACTTAGTCCAAAAATAACGGTGTTGTGTGTCTATTGTCTATTCTTGCTCAGATCTTGTTTCCACGCTTATTTATTTTCTGCAATTTAATTTTGTGAAGGTTGTAGTGTATGGGTTTCAATAGTTACCGTAGAACACAGTAAATAATTTGTTCAGAAATTAACAAATAGAAGAATTCTCATCAATTGCTGCAGTAGGATTCCGATGTAGGAATTTTCACATGGTATCGAAGCTTGTTTAGCAGTGCAGGAGGAGCAAGAGAACATACCAGAAGGATCCAGCGTTGAAGAAGAAGTAGGAGATCAAAGAGTTGTGTAAGCAGCAGATCGATTTCCCTAGTGATTGTGCAGTCCAAGCTAGGAGAGCTAGATCTGCAAGGAAATCTCTCTCTGAGTGAGCTGGCAGAGAGGTAGGATCTTCCAGTTTGCAGTTTGTCAGAGGCAGAGGGAGCAGCGCATCAGATTCAGTGCAGATCAGTAGCTGGTGGGACGCAGTTTTCAGTGTAGCGGCAATTGCTAGTGCAGAAAGCATCAGAAGAGAGAGAAGAAGACACATTTGGGAGATTTCTTAACTTAGAGAATTTCTTGCCCAAGAATCTTTGATTTCCCACGCAGAAGCAGTGAGATCGTGACTTATTTGGATTGCTCCAGCAGGGAGTGCATAGAGCCAGCTGCGCAGAGGGTTAGAGGCAGCAAATCAACATCTAATTTGGTGAGATGGCAGCCAGTGGGTTGCAAGATCAAGATCAGATGGAAGGTGCCCCCAACTATGTAATCTGGAAGGCAAGGATCTCCTTCCTTCGGGATGAGCATGAGCTCAAAGCCTTCATCGACAGTGCAGTAGCTGAATCGATG
Source organism: Pinus albicaulis (assembly GCA_034641835.2). NCBI lineage: Eukaryota > Viridiplantae > Streptophyta > Pinopsida > Pinales > Pinaceae > Pinus > Pinus albicaulis. The sequence continues at coordinate 57,925,319 of CM076583.1, read as the reverse complement.
GATGCAGCACCATTGAGAGCCTTCAAAAAGGGCATGGCAAAAGCCAAACGGTTGATCCTCGATGGAGTGAAGGATCACATAGTTTCACACATTTCTGGCAAATGGACAGCCAGGGAAATGTGGGAAGCGTTGGCTATGCTGTATGAGGGGTTTTTTCGAGCAGCAGAAGATGTTCTTGGAGGAAAAGTTGCATTCTACCAAGATGCAGAAGGAAGAACGCGTTGATCCATTCCTTTCAAAACTTCACGAGGTCCGAGATCAACTGGAAGTTGTGGGAGCAGCTCCTCAGGCCACATAGCAAATTTGCCTTGAATTTCGTGTTCGAAGAGTACCAAGTCTTTGTCCAGAGCATCCTGGGCAGAGAGAAGTTGTCGACCTGGGAAGGAATGTGGGCAACTCTTCAGCAGGAAGAGATGAGGAGAGACTTACTCAAGTGCAAGCTTGATGGCAGCAGCAACAGTGGGACGAAGCCCAAGGAGGAGAATGCAACCCTTTCATCAAAGGGGCAGTAGGAGCAGCGGAGATGAAAGAAGGACGTCTCAAAGATTAAGTGCTTCTGGTGTGGCGAGATGGGACATTACGCTACATAGTGTCCTCTGAAGAATAAGGACAAATATGAAAAGCATGATCCACAGGTCGCAACTGCGAAGATCGAGGAGGAGGAATTCGTGATGATTTCCCACATATCTCCAGGGGAGAATTGGGATGATCTAGAGTTGTAGTTCAGGGGAACTGCAGTTGGGCAAGATCCTTGAGGAGTCCACCTCTCGGATCATCACCTCGTGACGAGTACCTAAATCAGAAGTAGCAGGATGGACAAGTTTCAGTTCATGCAGAGAAGTGCAGAAGTGACAATGCAGTAGCTAGTGAGCGCCAGAGTCTGAGCAGCACAGAGCATAGTTGGCAGCAGTGCAGAGTTAGCAACAGTGCAACAGCTTCAGAGGGACAACGCAAAGACAAGCAAAAGTCAAATCTTCAGTACGAGATGCATCCTACTAAACAATTAGTTCAGATTTTGGATGTTGTTTTGTTGCAGTGAGCACCAGAGTTGTAGTGCAGTGGCAGTTGGCAGCAGTACGCAAGGTCAGCAGTAGCGAGGATGCAACAGCGCAGTGTTGGTGGGCAGTGGTGTCAGACATCAGTAGCGCAAAAGGAGATGTTGCATAATCAAAGCAATAAATCAATTGGATGTATTGCTAGAGCACATTCCTTGCTAAGAGGGAGTGTTGATTTCTAGTAACATCGGATGTCGGAGGCTTAGACACATGTATTCCAAAGAACCCTAAAATTGTTTTGGGAATTTCCACCCGGATTGTGTTTTATGAAAATAATTAATTATTTTGAATGGGACCCTAAGTCTAAACTTACGAAATTAAAATAATTAAAGGATATTATTTAAAATAGGGTGTTAATGTTCTAGAAAAGACGGAGATCAAGTCAAGTTAATCTTATTCGTTGATTAACAATTTAATCTCCGTCGTTGAAGTCCCAATGATAAGATTATAAGAAGGACTCGATGGGGCATTAGGAAAACACACCGAGAGACCGACAAAGTATAGAGATCGAAATTGTTTAGTGAGCAGTGCTCAGGGAGAAGATCGATCGAGAAGATCCTTGTAGAGAGGGGCAGAGATAATTGTCAATTGGATATTTTCTTTAGTCGAGAAAACTTTGCAGAGAAGACAGAGGGAAGTAAATAGAGAGGCAGCGTAGCAGCTACGCAGAGGCAGTGCAGTGCCACGCAAAGGCAGCGCTACAGCCTGCAGCCTTGAAGAGATCCGAGATTGAGCTGAGGATCAGTCAGATCCAGTGCCGAACTGCCGGGGTGTGAGATCGGAGGGGCCAGACATCAGTATCCAGCCAGCAAAAGAGCTAGCAAGCACAGGTGACGCAGTCCCCACGCAGAGTGCGTAGAGGTAGTGTAGGGCTCATTAGCTCAGTGTTTGGTCAATCAAGATTTTCCAGTGTCAGTGTGAGGTAATCCTCACCAGCTCTTTATCAGTCGGATTCTCTGTGTGGATGGCCAGTAAGGCATCCCAGAATGTATTCAGAATACTGCATAATAAACAAACCCTCAGTTGTTGCACCGGTTTTCTCGCATTGGGTTTTTCCAGGGACTTAGTCCAAAAATAACAGTGTTGTGTGTCTATTGTCTATTCTTGCTCGGATCTTGTTTCCGCACTTATTTATTTTCCGCAGTGTAATTTTGTGAAGGTTGTAGTGTATGGGTTTCAATATTTACCATAGAACACAGTAAATAATTTGTTCAGAAATTAACAAATAGAAGAATTCTCATCAGTTGCTGCAGTAGGATTCTGGTGTAGGAATTTTCACAAAATATTGGTGGGTTTTCAGGGATATCTTCATCAAAACTCAGTTCAACAATTTCAATTTGAAGATAATAAAAGTTATTGGTAAAATTATTCACACTTGTCATTTGGGGGGGGGAATGTTACACTGTGAGTCCCTAGACAATCACAAGTTCTGAGTCCGTGAATTATATACCTTATCTTTATGAGGTGTCTTCATGATGTACTGAGTTGTCAGTGTGATCTATATCTAGAAGATCTAGTGTTGAGAATTTGGTAGCGCTAGGTTTAATTCAAATTCTCTTCTTGATAATTACTTGTTAGCTTACTTCTTTTCTTAGCTTATTATGTCTTTCATCATGTCAATTACCAAAACACAGGAGACACAAATTCAGGCTCTTCGAGCCAGGGCCAAAACCTCTCCCTCTTGGAGTGGAAAACCCACTAGAAATTCTTCTTATAGACTTTCAGATGACAAGCACCATAACCATGACACGGACCCTTGAACCTTGTATGCCTCCAAGACCTTCTCATTGCTTCTTTAATGACTCCTTGGGCTGATCCTTCTTTTCTGCACCGTCATGCACCTTTCTACATCGTCCTGCACCTTTCTGCACCAGGACTAGAGAGCTAGGTCTCTTTCACTTTATTTCCCTTCTTTGGTTGTGTGTGATCCTTACTGAGATATCAACATCTTGACTTGGACAGTCCTGTGCACACCTTGCATCTCCACTTGATCTTGTTGGCTGGTCTTTAATGTACACACATCCTATCTCAGTCCATACTATAATGATGTCCTTTCTCTATGACAGATATGATTCTACTTAATTCTTCTTTGCTGAGCAGACTTATTGTATTACTCACTTCTATTACTTCTGGGCTTACGGTGATGTAGTCCGAGAAACTTATTCCCAAACCTTGTATATGTGACAGCCTTATTCCTTTGCTTTTTTGTCTTCCTTTTACGGAGTCCTAAACTCACACTTATTGCAGATAGATTTACTCTTGAATACTTCGTTGTTCCACTTCGAATTCCGCACTTGTATCTCTGTCCTTTCCTTTGCATTTCATCACAGAATTATTCCTGAATTTACCACAATCTTATCACTGAGACCTTGATCGAAAATCACATATGTTCGAGATTATATTCCTATCTTTTATGTGCAGTACACAGGCGTATATATAGTGGTCAGCCCCTATATTAGCCGACCTGACAGTCAATAGATGTGATTGTTCATTGAGCCGACCTGTCTATTAATTGTAAGCCCACTTGTACACTACACATAGGCCGACTTGAGGAGGCATTTCAAAGTTGATCTTGAGCCACATTCTGAGCCATGTCTTCAAGGCTTGTATGACAAGGTCTTGAGGCATACTTCTTTGACTTGACTCTTCAGATACATGAGTCTTAATTAGTACATTTATGACAAGATGACAAATCCCTAAAAGACATCAAGAAGAAGTCTTTTGACCTATAATAAAAACCTTGCTCATGAAACCCATGAAGCAAGCATAACAAAAATACATTTTATTATCCTTGTCTTCTTCATTACATAAATACATAATTACATGGTCAATATGAAGACCGAACCTAGTTACACTTTCCAACACTCCCTCTTAACTAGGGAGGTATTCATCATGGTACATGGTCACTTTCAATCTAAAGAATCTCATAAGATGAATCAGATTGGTAATCGCATCTGTATAACATCATATCAACCAGCATTGTCCTAGTGAAAGGCCTTGATCTCTCAACGAGACAATGGGCGACAATTCTAGCGAGACACATGACTTATAGACACCATAGTCATTGTCTCTCCAAGGTATATGCTCTACCCGAGTGTTCCTAGAGTATGACCTTCTCGGACTATTCTTCTCTTAGGTAGCCAGCCCTCAAAGAATATCGGTCCCCAACTAGTTTTATCTTGAATGCCCTATCTCATTCTCATAGAGTATTGGATGCCAGATGATTACCCAATCCTCCATTTTGTCTTCCCAGTTGAAGACCAAAATGATGTGTCTATCTCTCCCTCTTAGCCAGGGAGGACCTATTCCACAAGGGAATGTACTCATTCCTATAAAAGGAATGTACCTAAGCTCATTCTTAGGAATTACCAAGTTTCTTCCAAGTAAGAAACTTACCACCAGGTTCCCTCTTAACCAGGGACCTGCAGCAGCAACGGTGAGACACCCAGCTGCTCATGAAGAATTCCTCCCCTCGATGTCATGGATTTCGATATTGAGTAATCTTCAACTTTTGGCTTCATAGGGCATAGATCATCCATCACTTTCATCCATGAGTCATGTCATCCACCAGAAAGTGATTCATCAGTCTTTCTCATCTGGTCCACCTTTATGCCATGCTGCTTTCCTTCGAACCATCTCCCAAGGATCTTACATCCTTCCACATGCTTGGCAGCCCTGCATAAACTTATCCAGATAAACATATACATAAGACCTTTTTAAATCAAAAGTTACCTCAGTGATGATCTTTCACCATGTGTTGGCTTGAGGGGTCCTGACCTAGGTTCGGAGTTAAGGCTTGCCAACAAACCCCTATACTACTGGCCCTTTTGGCAATGACCTACTTTCGCAGGCCAAGGTCTCACCCGAATTAGTATGGGTGGGTGCTAGAACCAGGTTTCCACACCCTGAGAGAGAGTAGGTAATTAAGGCAGATCTTGTTGAGTTCTATCAGGTTCACACGGAAACAAGCCTATTATCAAGCCCTTAACAGTATAACCAACATGTAAACATAAACAAAGCCACTATTATTAAGCAGATCTTATCAACGCCTTCGCGTCCACGTGCGCATCAGCAATTATCATCACAGAATAACACAATCGCGCTAATTCATATACCATAGACACAATTGCAGCTAATCCAAATAACACAGAGATACTTCAGTAGTAAATAAAACCAGTTCAGATAACACAACAGATTCCATGTTCATTAGCATCCAAAACCAAGTTACAAACCCAAGTCACAACCCATGCACACAGCCAGCGAGGTCCACACACAGCAGGACTGAGGATCTCCGCGCACACAGCCAGCAGAAGTCCTTACCCAAAACAACCCAAAACAGATCTCAACAGTTCGCACGTAGCATCAATCTTACTTTCTTACTTACCCTTAGACTCAAACTATCCATCTATTTATATCAACATAGCCAGCGTTATCCTGTGGTCCGCAAACCGTGGTTTGCGAACTCTAGGTCTACCCTTTGACCCATTACAATACATTGGGGGCTTTGACCAACCCCAAAGCCCCTGCGTAAGACCAATTACTACAAAAATATATCAAAAACGCAGCATTGGAACATATCAAAACGCAGCTAGGGGACCCTGTTCCAGCAGGCCCCCAACACAATCTTGTGACTCATCCCAAGTCACAATGGCCGTGGGGTTTGCATCTTTGCCTGGAGCCGCTTAATGGCATCGACCAGAGGAGGCAACACTCCTACGCTCTACGCGGCAGCGTTCTATGTAATGTCCACCAACTTCTGCGAAGCGGGCCTTCAGTGGCAGTAGTGACACTTTCCAGGGTCTGATTCAGCTGTTTGACTGCAACATCCACATCCTAAGATATCTTGAGGGCTTCATCGGCCCATGGCTTGAGGTGGTCACTCAGAACCTTCTTCTTGTGGCGAAGCTCTTCCATGTCATCTCTGAGCGCATGGCTGGCTTGCAGACGTGTCAGGCGTTGAGCGGGGATCAGAGTGGGCATTGTAGCCTCCAGTTGCTCGAATTCTTCTTCCTTCTTGCGCAGTTCTTGAGTAAATTCGCGCAGGAGAGGGTCACGTTGCACCTTAGACCACAGCTGCATAGCTGTCTCAAGCAATTCGTCGCCCTGAGCGATCTAGGTTGTAATGGTATTCATGGCTTCTATGACCAGCGCAGCTCTCTGGGCTTGTACCTCGGGCAGAGTTTCCAGCTGCAACTTGGCCTGCACTGCAGTAATCAGCTGCTCCATCTCAGTCTTGACGTTCTGGATCTCGGTCCGCGAAGCCTTCAGGGCTGTGACGAGTCCCTCAATCTTGGCCTGGGGGGTGGCAGAGGCTGGAATGTCTTCAGTCACATCTGCGTAGAGTCGTTGATCAGACACTCCAACTCGGTCTGTTGCGTGGCAGCAAGGATGCATGCGGCCTATGCCTGGGACACCTCGGTAGTCTTTTCTACAATTGTCTGCTAGGTTGTACTTAGCTACTGCTGCACCCGGCGGTCTCTGTGTTGGATTTCCTCAAAGAGGGATGTGTGGAGAACCTGCAGCGGCTCGTGTGGAAGTCGGGCCAAGACCAGGTGCACTTCTGCGCAGGCCTGGACTTACACACATAAGGCAGGCGGATTGAGAGTGATTGCTGTGATTGGCAGGGGGCAGAGGCGGCTCTCGGTTGTGGAGCTCAACTCATTGGTGGTGGCTGGAGGCAGCCTTGCTTGAACCACGCTCGTCTACAGGGTATCGGCCTTGAGCTAAAGAGCTTGGAGCTTAGACTGTAATGCGGAGACAGCGGCCTTCTACTACTCTTCCAAGGCAAGCCATCTATCTTCTAAAGCAAGGATGACCGCATCTGCAATTTGCTCCAAATCTTCCTTGGTTAAGGTAACCTCAGTCTCCCTACTGGGCCTCGTAGCTCGTCGCTTCGTTCGCTGGCCCTTGAGAGGTTCGGTTGTCTGTTTCGTGCCATGCGGGGAATCAGCACCCTGCGCATCCAGACCCTCTGTGTCCATGTCCTGCTGCGATTTCTGCTCCACGCCCTGCACTGCGTCCTTCGTCCTGGTGGAGCCTTCCGGGCCTCGTCCTTCTGAATTCTTGGCGGTATCAGGTGGGGTGGGGGTCTTCGGGACTATGCTTGTACCAGCAGTGTCAGTCGCGGCCGATTTGAATCCCAATCTCCAGTGCGGTGGCCAAGTGGCGATGAGTCGATCGATTTCCTCATCGACGACCATGTAAGGCAGTAACATCCAAGCTCGATCCTTACGGCCCTGAATCTGCATGTTGTGCATCGTGACCTGGAATGTTGAGATGCTCTTGTATTTGTCGTAGACCATCAGCGACAAGCGTGGCCAGGAGTGAATTGCTGCTATGAGCGTCGCTCTGAAATAGTACCCAAAAGACTTTGCTCTCCTTAATCCGGTACTCATCCTTTGAATCCCATAAGTTCGTGTATCGTGCCCCTTCACACATGTCTGGTTCAAGCTCAAGGAGGACCAATCCTTCAGGTGCTTCCCATGCAACCAATGCAATTAAGAGCAACAGCCAAAAGTATCAAAACGCCCTCCCGTGATCCTGGGCCTCGCGCACGTTTTCCAAAAACTCATTGCAGAGGAACTGCGACCAGTTAAAGCAAACCCCTTTTTCGCAGCGTCCAGCAAGCTGAATCACATAAGCGGGGACAGTCGTGGCCTAGCACTTGCGCATCATTTTGCAGGCTAGCAGCAAGGTACCCATGCGCACTCCAGGGTCGTTAATGGTGTTGATTATGAATCCTCTAGTGTTGCGCTCGACATGGTAGTCTTCTCGCACCTTGTCGGCGATCTGTTGCTCGTACTTCTTGTCGATGCGCTCCATGGGATTCGGCCCCTCCATGGGGAGACCAATGATGCGGTGAATCAGGGCAGCATCAAGGGGAATGCAGTCCTGGATCCACAAGCTATCGTCATGGATCAGGGCTAGCAGTTGTTGCACAACTTGGTCAGTTACATTGTATTGGCCAAAGTGAGGTATCCGTAGCAAGCTCAGTAATCCAGATTTTTCTAACCCCCACGCCCACGGTATTGGTACGACCCTTAGCACGTCGTCCTCCAGTACTCTTTCGAGGTACAACTCAGGTGCCAATTCTGGGAAGGCCTCCAGGTTGGCAAGGTCGTGATCGTCGAACTTGATTGAGGAGAGCTTGCCGTATGCTTCTCCAATTATGGGGACTTCTCCAGGAATTAGTGGCATTTGCATATAGGAGCGCAGAACCTCTAGATTCTTAGGCGTGCGCACCGAGGGCCTTCGGGGCTAAACATAGGGCGATAGCCACGTGATTGGGGTAGCAAGTCGAGCTTCTTCCTGCGCAAACATAGGTCGCTTTGCCGGGTTAGGCGAACATGCCTTAGGCACCGTTCAGGGAGATTGCGCGTTCCGGGGGAGGTGCGCGGCTCCCCCCCCCTGCCCATTTCGTGGCCCTCCCCTGCCCTTGCTCCTGGCCCTTCCCTTTACTCTTATTTTTCTCGACCTGCTTCCCCTTGGTTGGTGTGGACACGACTTCTTCGACTTCGGGGGTGACCTCCAATACTTCATCGGATGCTAGCTCCGTAGAGGCCAGGTCTGCTATGATTCTGCGGGATTGGTCACAGTCATTCTCACTTGGAAGACGAACTCGGGGTTACTACTATCAGAGGGGGTAACACGCCTAGACATGAACAGAGCACAATAGTTACGGCAATTCTCAAGGCACAAGATTTTCAGCACATGCAGAACCCAATTCGGAGTTGCCCTCCTCCATTTATAGCATTGAAGAGTGAACAACGGTCGGATGAAACTTAGTTGAAACTTACCATCATGGAAACGGTAAAAAATCTTTGGAAATCGCCGCATTAATTGCCTACTGCCCGCTCCTTCCAACAGTAAAGTTGGCTTTTTACCTAGCGGTATTGTTCCAACAGCTAGTTTTCACAGCTGTGTATTACCCCTGCGCTCCCAGCGCACCTCCCCGGGCTTCCTAAGCTACGGTCGACCCCTGTGCGTATAACGGGCCTGCCTATGTTTTTCCTCTTACCTGTGCGTATTCCTCCCAATACAGCTACTCCGGCCATATAGTCATTTGATCTAGTATGGTTTGAGAAGACTACCATTAACATATCCTAGTACAATATCACCGCGCAATGTAGCTAACTGGACAGCTCCTCCGTCAGTGATTTCCTTTACCATAAAGGGGCCCAGCCAGTGCTGACGAAACTTCCCCGAGTGTTTCGCAAACTGGCTATCGTATAGCAGGACCAATTCTCCTTCTGAAAAGACCTTTTGCTGAAAATGTCTATCATGCCATGCTTTTTCCCGAGCCTTCTGAACTTGCTGATGAAAGTTAGCAATGAATCGATCTTCCTCCAAGGTGACTAGCTGCGCTAAGCGTTCCTCCATGATATCGGGCTCCGCCATGTTCGTAAAGGTTGCGATGCGCAGGCTAGGAAAAATATACTCCATGGGCATAATGGCCTCCTTTCCATAAACCATCTGAAACGGTGTTTTCCCAGTCAATTTCTTGCACGTGGTTTGATAGGGCCAAAGGACCGACGAGATGCGCACATTCCAAATGCTTCGATCAACATTACAGATCTTGGTCAGCGCCTGTTCCAGAATTTTATTAAAAGCTTCTACCGTTCCATTTGCCTGTGGGTGATATGAGGTACTTTTTGCATGGTGGATTCGAAATTCTTCAGTCAAAGCTTGTATTGTTTCATTAACGAAATGCGTACCTCTGTCGCTCATCAAGATCTTCGGGCAGCCAAACCTGATTAGAATATGTTCAAAAATAAAGTGCGCAGCGGTATCTGCAGTACAATCCTTCACAGCTTGCGCCTCTGCCCATCTGGTTACATAATCAGTCGCAGTGATGATGTAGCGGGCACCTGTCTTCTTACCTGGTGGGTTGATGGGCCTGACGAAGTCGATTTCCCATTTATCGAATGCCTGCAAGGCCATCTGTGGTTGTAAGGGCATTTCATCCCTGTACGACGGTCTTCCTGTCCTTTGGCATGTGTCGTAGGCTTTCCAATAGTCGTAAGAGTCACTATGCAGTGTGGGCCACCACAGCCCAGCGCTTAAGATCTCCTACATCGTCGCTTTCCTTGCGTAGTGACATCCTACTAAGCCTCCGTGGACTTCTACTAGAATGGCTTGTCTTTCATGCTCCAGAACGTATCTTCCCAGTACCTCATCAGCTCCCAGCTTATACAAGTGGCCCGCTATGATGGTAAAGTCCATTTCGCGAGTTACCAACTCTTTTTTCTGTTGTACAGAATATTCTGCAGGTGTCATCCCCGTAGTTAAAAATTGAATGATATCGGCAAAGTGCGCATCAACCACCTTAATAGAAAATAGCTGTGCATCGGGCAATCCTTCCTCTAGGTTGGTCAGTTCTTCACCACTCTCGATTCGAGACAAGTGGTCTAGTCCAGCATTTAGTTTCCCCGGCTTCACAATGATCTCAAAGTCAGATTCTTGAAATAGCAGTAACCATCGGCAAATCCTCCCCCCCAACACAGGCTTATTGACTAGGTACTTCAAAGCAAAGTGATCCGTGAACATCTTGAAATGCCCTCCCAGCAGATAATGTCGGTATTTCTGCAAGGAATATACCATGGCCAGCCCCTCGCACTCAGTAGTGGAGTAGTTACGCTCCGCACTAGAGGGTTTTCTACTAGCAAACGCAACCAAGTGGTCAATGTCCCCCTCCCCGGGCTGCATAAGGACAACTCCCAAGGCAATCCCTGAGGCATCTACATGGACATGGAAAACCTTCACCCAATCAGGAAATATGAGGATAGGTGCAGAGACCATCTTTTCCTTGTTGAGTAGCTCAAAACTCTTATGACACTCCGCGTCCCAAAAAACTAAACGTCCTTCTTTAGCAACTTTTCCAAGGGTGTTGTGATCAGTGCATACCCTTGAATGAACTTCCTGTAGTAGCCCGTGTGCCCAAGGATGGAGCGCAGCTGTTTCTCAGTTGTAGGGACTGCTAAGTTGATGATAACTGCTACCTTAGCGGGGTCAACCATCAGTCCCTGCCGACACACTATGTGGCCCAACAAGATCCCAAAAGGAGCAGAATATGCACTTATTAATATTTAAGGAAATCTGGTGCTTTCGACAGGCATCCAACATCATGCGCAGGTTCAAGATGTGCTTCTTTACCAATCCAAATACTGTCCAATCATCAAAATATACCTCCAAGAACTTGTGGATGAACTCTTTGAATACTGCAACCACTACCCGTGAAAAGCTGGCAAGGGCATTTTTGACCCCAAAAGGCATGACGGTGTACTGGAAGGATCCCCATTCGGTGGCAAACGTAGTTTTGCTGCGATCTTCTAGTGTGATCCTGATCTGATGGTAGCCCAAAAACCCATCAGTGAACGAGTACGCTTCCTGCCCTCCCACACTGTCGAGGATTTCATCAGAGAATGGCATAGGGAAGGGATCATGTACGCAAGCATCATTTAGCTTGCGCAAATCGACGCAGATTCTTATTTCGCCTTTAGTCTTTTTCTCTTGGACCACCATAGGGCTTACCCAATCTAATTGTTCTACTGGTTCGATGATACCTGCGGCTAGCATTTTGTCAATTTCTTCCCTGACTTTCTGCTTATACTTGGGGTTCGAGTGATAAGGTCGCTGCTTGATAGGGCATGCACCCGGTTTTAAAGTGATGCGCATAACCCCCAGGTCCCCTGTAATATCCTTGAGTTCTGAGAATTCCGTAGGAAACAGGTCCTGGTACTCCGTGAGAAGCTCCGCGACTTTCCCAACGATATCATCATCCCAGTAATCCCCAATCTTAGCTAGCTTAGGTTGTTCTTCTGTTTCAATGTTGACTTCCCTTAGCTTAAGAGGCTTGGTCACATCGACAGTCTGCAGTGGGGGTCCAGCAACTGCGCGTTCACCCTCCGATTTCGAGATAGTGATATTTCGCAGGTCTTCGTCACATTCCTCCATTGATAGATTGCGGCAGTCATATTGCGTATCCCAAGCTGGTGCCCCATACTCCATACGAAGGCATGATTCATCAAATACTAGGGCATCTATGTCCTGCAGGGCTTCGTCTAATGCCTCAATTCCGCCTATCAACCCGAACATCCCCACAAAATCATCCTTCATGGTCTCCCAGTGGCAGGTAAGCTGATGTAGCTCTGCATCCAAATACCATGCGGTGGGGATTGGCCCCAAGGCATGAATGAACAAGTGGACCCATTCGTCCCTGGTCCTTTCGCACCACACCTCCATCCATGAAGCCAAGTGCTTGCGAAGGTCCCCTTGGCCAAGGAAAGTCTCCACGCGTGGGTGAACCGAAGGTTCAAACCGTAGAATCATCATCTTGCAACATTCCTCCCAATCCTGGAACGTCCCCTTATGAGTTTCCCACCACTGCGCAAGGGTCGCACACATGGCTAGGTTAAGCGCCCACATTCTTCACTCCCTTGGGACCTCTGCTTCTTCAAATGCTCTAAGAAAATCCCTAATACTACCAGAACCATCAAAGTAAGGCATCTCTCTTACCTCTGAGGAGATACACTGGAAGCTCTTCGTGATCCTAAGACACCGTAGCGCAGATACATCATGTAACCGATTCTGCCAATTTTCGATCTCCCCATCGGAGTCAGAGAGGCATTCACTGTCTTTCTCCCAGCAAAGCACGCCATCAGCCGTAGGATTAATCCAATTCTCGTCCTGGGCGGTTAGTTTATAGATATGATCCACGACGGCTTCTTCGCGCACAGGTTCTGTATACCTTTCTCCTTCCGCTGGGTCTAGAGGAACTATTACTCTCGTACCCTCATTCTCAAAAACAATGCTCCTTTTCTTCAAGTTGATAATGCCTCCCATATTTATAGCCCAATCCAGTCCCAGGAGCGCAGGATAAGGGTCTGCATCTTCCACAATTTGAATTACCTCAAAATCCGCGTATACCTTAACCCCTACGATATCTACCATAATCTTTGATAGTCTCCCCAGCAGTATGATCTTCTGTTGGTTAGCCATGCGCAGCTGTATAGTAGACCATTCCAGCTTAGGTTCTCCCATCCTCTGCCACGTTTGTTTGGGCAGGACATTTGCATCGAATCCCAGATCCAGGATGACCTGATCCATTTCATAATCGCCAATCTGCGCAGTTAGCCGCATTTCCCGACCAATGCATTTCTTGTGCTTGTAAAGTTTCCGACCAGTTTTTTCTGCGCAGCTGTCTATCAGTGCTTGAAGATTCTCTACTGCCTTCTGGTTGCGTAGCAACTTCATACATGCCTGTAGGAATGGTTTAACTTCGTCGTCTACTTTTAGGTTTGTTGGATCCTTGGAAGTAGATGCCTCATCCTTGGTAAAGTCTTTGCGAGCTTCTATGAAGGTTTCTTTCTCCTTCTGTAGGTCCAAGCTTTCCTTTTTGATTGCAGCTTTTCGGATAAGGGGCTCAGCCACAGCTCTTTCCTCAGCTCCTCCAGTAGCCACGCCGCTGCGCGTTATGATATTAATACTGGGTCCCTCATCACATGGCTTTGCCTTAACCCTTTGCACATTTTGAGTTGGCGTCTGCTGTTTTTCCTGCATTTTTGCTATCAGTACTGGACAATCTTCGATCACATGATCCAATTGTCTACAATATCTACAAGATTGTCATGCAGGGTTTGGACAATCCCTTGCGAAGTGCCCACTTCTCCACAATTATAACAGATTAATTGCTCTCTTCCCCGACCTGCGCTTCCACCTCTTCCCCCCCGGCCTCTGGCGAGGGAGCCTCCTCATCCCGAGGGAGATAATGGTGAAGAAGGGTCAGCCTGTACCCTGTACAGGTTTCCTCGGTCTATCATTAATTCATATCTCTAGAAGTTGTGTTTGTCATGTCCCATAGATGAGCAGAATTGGCACCATTGTTGCTTCAACTCTGGAACATAAGCACCAAGACGAGCGCAGCAGTTGGTATCATGTAGTCCAGCTACTCGATAGTCAGCACACCATAACGTAGGACCGCTTGGTCCCGCAACCTCTTTAGGGCGCAATGGGTTGGGCCCCCCAGCCTGCATGTAGTCCATCAGCAGAGGGCACCGATCCTTGGTGTGGCTTGACACCCTGCATCTTATGCACCATACGTCTGGGCTAGCTTCTTTTCCTCACTCTTTCCGCAAATTCTGGATTTCGAGATGCATTGCCTCCAGCTGTCCCTGGATCTATTGTACCCCAAACTGGGCATCGTCTCTTGGCGCAGCTTCTAGCTTCATAGCAATCTCCAAGGCTTTCTCTTATGTCTCAATCGCTTGCTGACCCATAGGTTCGCGCGGGTGAGGTAATAGCATGGCGATGAACCAATCCTTGTGTTTTTTATTATCATACTGAAATTCCCCATCTCTGATAACCTTCTTTAGCCGTTGATCAGCCTCCCATACTGACTCAGTGGGTCCTTGTCTAAAGTCTTTCAAGTCAACCACCAGCTGAGCGTAGGACTTAGGCTTCTGAAACTGTTGTTTTAAAGCATTCTTAATCTCTTGAATAGATGGATCCGCATGCTAGCCTATGTACCCCATGTACCAATCCAGGGCCCTTCCCTCAAAGGCGAGGGATAACTACGCCCTTTTTACAGCATCGCTAGTAACATTCTGCAAAGTCCATACTGATTCCGCTACGAACCAAAATCGGTCCATGTCTTCATCTTCTACACCCTTAAAGGTGGGCAGCTTCATGTGTGTGGCCATATCTTCTTCCGGTAGTGGCGGAGGCGTAGGGGAGTTCTTGCCCTTATGTTGACTCAACGATGGTGTAGCCGGAGGACTAGTTCCTGCGTGCGCAACCGGCTCTCTTAATGGGCTGTAGACGGATCTATCCCCTTCTCAGTTAACTCGGTAGTACTTACCACTTCGTGTTGTACTCTCACTTTGATCAGAGGTCATTCATTCGGTGTGGCTGCACAAAATTCCTTTTTCGCACAGTAATATTTTAATTAGTAGCGGCAATGTTCGCAAGAACTTACCTCGGAATCCTTTGAAGAACCTCCGCTCCGCCTCAGAGTAGGATACAAACTGATCGACTGTGAATTCTGTTACAAATCCTCCTAGCACACTATCCACCCAATGATCTATAGTTTGGGTGATTGTGTTGTCAGCCTTTTCCAACTGACGAATCAATTATGGAGTCCACTGCGTAACCTAATCGTCTTTCTAACACGTCTGGAATTCTACTAGCCTTGCTAGCCACTCCTGGAGCTCGTGCGCAAAAGTCATGAAAATAATTTCATACACTTTGATGAAAATATATTTTTCTTCCACTTCTCAGCTGTTAGCTTCGTGTTGCGATTCTCCTTTACAGAAAATTCCTAAATCTGTCTTTCGAACCAGTCTTCGAGCTCCAAATTCTCAAGTCTCCAATGGCCTCATGGCATTACCGGATCTCTCTCTCAAAATGCTCCTAGTCTCGGCAACGAAACCATTTGTTGGCTTGAGGGGTCCTGACCCAGGTTCGGAGTTAAGGTTTGCCAACAAACCCTATACTACTGGCTCTTTCGGTAATGACCTACTTTCGCAAGCCAAGGTCTTACCCAAAGTAGTATGGGTGGGTGCTAGAACCAAGTTTTCGCACCCTGAGAGAGAGCAAGTAATTAAGGCAAATCTTGTTGAGTTCTATCAAGTTCACACAAAAACAAACCTATTATCGAGCCCTTAATAGTATAACCAGCATGTAAACATAAACAAAGCCACTATTATTAAGCAGATCTTATCGACGCCTTCGCATCCACGTGCGCATCAACAATTATCATCACAGAATAACACAATCGCAGCTAATTCATATACCATAGACACAATCGCAGCTAATTTATATACCATAGACACAATCGCAGCTAATCCAGATAACACGGAGATACTTCAATAGTAAATACAACCAGTTCAGATAACATAACAGATTCCATGTTCATTAGCATCCAAAACCAAGTTACAAACCCAAGTCACAACCCACGCACACAGCCAACAGGAGTCCTTACCCAAAACTACCCACAACAGATCTCAACAGTTCGCACGTAGCATCAATCTTACTTTCTTACTTACCTTTAGACTCAAACTATCCATCTATTTATATCATCATAGCCTACGCTATCCTGTTGTCTGCAAACCGTGGTTTGCGGACTCTAGGTCTACCCTTTGACCCATTACAATACATTGGGGGCTTTGACCCGCCCCAAAGCCCCTGCGTAAGACCAATTACTACAAAAATATATCAAAAACGCAACGTTGGAACATATCAAAACGCAGCTAGGGGACCCTGTTCCAACACCATGACATCTTCCTGTAGGTATCGACATCCTTTATTCAGATTGACACATCTCCTGAAGATATGTATTGTCAAGGGTCTTCTTCTTTACCATACTTCTATCAGAGTCCACATATCTTCCCAGGAGATCTCCTAGTCACATCTTCTTGGCTTCTAGATGATAACCGCATTTTGACATGGTTGCACTTCATGATCTCTTCCATTCTTTCTCCACACAGCTTCATTCCCAGGAACTTCCAGTATCCAGTTCCTTGTTTGTATACAACCACCTCATATTCCATATGAGGACATATTTAATTTTATTTGTTAGTGGTAACCTGTGCACCAGAAGAGATCCTCCTTCCATAGATCATACTTCTAAAGATAGAAGTTCGTCACCTGCAACCATATGACATGACTTCACAACATCCAGTGTCAGCATATAGATATATGTACCTCATCCTTTTCCTTTTGAGTCATCCTGCAGCAATTTACTAGAATGAAAAACTTCATTCCCTTGACCTGTTTCAATATTGATTATTGAATGTTGACCCTTGACTTCCTTCCATCAATGTTGTTATCAGAGAGGTTTCCAAGAGCTACTTCTTCAAGTGCTTCTATCATGATGCAATTAATATACACTACTTCCTATCATACTATTTTACAACCAACAAAAATCACTTAAAGAGGAAGATGATCTCAATCATAATAAAGATCTTTCGCTTCTTCTTTCTTAGATTTCTTTGCATCAGGTTCTTCCCTTTCATCCGTGACATGGGCTTCTTCCTTTTTCCTCTTGTCCTTCCCATATTTTAGGACAATCTCTTTTATAATTCCCATGTTCATTACATCCAAAGCATCATACTTTGTCCATATTTCTTCTTTTATTCCGAGGATCAAATTTACCAAATCTTTCTTTCTTCCTGGACATGGTTGCAAAGGCTTGATTCCCTTCACTTGATCCTGTATCAGCTTTGGCTTTCAATCTTGTTTCCTCTATTTTACATAGAGACCATAGATCCTGGAATGGTGTTGCTTCTTTCTTTCCGTATAAGCTTGAAGTGAAGTTTCCCCATTCTTCTGGTAGAGCATTCAGCACCACTGTAGTCATCTCACTATCAGACATTACTTCTCCCAATTCATGTAGTTAGTCTCTTATTTCAAAAATCCTCATAATATATGAAGTGATTCCTTCCTCTCTTGACAATTTCATCTTGTATAGTTCTCGTCTCAGAGATTGCTTCTCCTGTAGTACTCATAGAGAATAGTTCCACCAGTTTCTCATATATTTCTTTTGCAGTTTCCAGTTTTGATACATAGGGTATGAGTGAGTCCTTAATGGATTCTATGAGAATCCTCTGGGTTCTGAATTCTCCTTTCATGTACTTGGCATGAACTGGAGCATCTTCTTTTGAGGGTTGAATTGTGGATCTTTTGATGTAGCCCATAACTTCATCTTTGATTAGATTGAAATCTGTCCTCTTCTTCCATGCACTAAAATTTAACAATCCAACCAATTTGTTGCTCTCTTTGCAATAAGTCATTTTGACAGAGTTAGATGAGGTTATAGATACTTACTTGAGTAGAGTGACTTCCAACTTCTAGCAGCTTCCTTGATGATGATGAAGATGAATGTAGGAACTCACTCTTAGATTGAATTCTCCAATCTAGATGTCTTCAAAGGTGTTGGATAATGTTGGATGGTGCTAGATGATGTGTCTTCCAACAATGTCTTCAATGTCATAAATCTATGATGGCAAATATTATCTCCTTGATGAGTGGATCCTTTGAATGAAATTGAAGGTCTTCTTGAAATGGCTTGAGAATCTTTCTTGCAAACTGATTTGACTTTTCAACGCAACTTTTGATCTTGACTTTGATTGTTGCTTCTTTAAGTGTCTTCTTGTCAAGTAGCCCTTGTCTTCAGCACCTTAGCTCTGATACCATATTGAGAATTTGGTAGGGCTAGGTTTAATTCAAATTCTCTTCTTGATAATTACTTGTAAGCTTACTTATTTTGCTTATGTCTTCTCTTCTTAGCTTATTATGTCTTTCATCAAGTCAACATGTTGAGAATTTGGTAGGGCTAGGTTTAATTCAAATTCTCTTCTTGATAATTACTTGCGAGCTTACTTTTTTTACTTATGTCTTCTCTTCTTAGCTTATTATCTCTTTCATCAAGTCAATTACCAAAACACAAGAGACACAAAGTTAAGCTCTTCGAGCCAGAGCCAAAACCTCTCCCTCTTGGAGAGGAAAACCCACCAGAAATTCTTCTTATAGACTTTCAGATGGCAAGTACCATGACCATGACACAGACCCTTGACCCTTGTATGCCTCCAAGACCTTGTCACTGCTTCTTCATTGACTACTTGGGCCGATCTTTATTTTCTGCATCGTCCTGCACCTTTTTGCACCAGGACTAGAGAGCTCAGTCTCTCTCACTGTATTTCCCTTCTTTGGCTGTGTGTGATCCTTACTGAGATATCAGTATCTTGACTTGGACAGTCCTGTGCACACCTTGCATCTCTACTTGATCTTGTTGGCTGGTCTTGAATGTACACATGTCCTATCCCAGTCCATACTATAATGATGTCCTTTCTCTATGACCGATACGATTCTACTTAATTCTTCTTTGCGGAGCAGACTTATTGTATTACGCACTTCTGTTACTTTTTGGCTTACTGTGATGTAGTCCGAGATACTTATTCCCAAACCCTGTATATGTGACAGCCTTATTCCTTTGCTTTTGTCTTCCTTTTAGGCAGTCCTAAACTCACACTTATTGCAGATAGATTTACTCTCGAATACTTCGCTGTTCCACTTCTAATTCCACACTTGTATCTCTGTTCTTCCCTTCGCATTTCATCACAGAATTATTCCTGAATTTACCGCGATCTTATCACTGAGACCTTGACCGAAAATCACATAAGTCCGAGATTCTATTCCTGTCTTTTCTGCACAGTACACAGGGGTATATATAGTGGTCAGACCCTATATTAGCCGACCTGACAGTCAATAGATGTGACTGTTCATTGAGCTGACCTGTCTGTTGATTGTAAGCCGACTTGTACACTGCACATAGGCCAACTTGAGGAGGCATTTCAATGCTGATCTTGAACCACATTCTGAGTCATGTCTTCAAGACTTATATGACAAGGTCTTGAGGCATACTTCTTTGACTTGACCCTTCATATACATGACCCTTAATTAGTACATTTATGAGAAGATGACAAATCCCTAAAAGACATCAAGAAGAAGTCTTTTGACCTATAATAAAAACCTTGCTCATGAAACCCATGAAGCAAGCATACAAAAATACATTTTATTATATTTGTCTTCTTCATTACATAAATACATAATTACATAGTCACTTTGAAGACCGAGCCCAGTTACACTTTCCAACATCTAGAAGGATTATTGATGTAATATATATTCAGATTTTGAGATCATTCAAATACAACAAAAGGGCTTCACGCCTTTTCGCCAAATTTGCTTGCTGTCTTGCCCATGTTAATTTTTAACATTAGGTTCAGATACCAAATGAGACGAACAAAGTTCTCACGCACAAAATATTCACAATATCTAAAATATGAAATTATCCATAAGGATGAATAATAATATATATAAACACTCGAGTACAAAATGATATGATGGAATATAATGAGGGCCCTGTATATATACCTTGCCAGGATGCCTTTTCATAGATAGTCATGTCCTTTAATACATGTCATTTCATTATACTAATTTTTAGTTAATTATGAATTATTTAATTATATTATTTTATATTTTTATGTTCAAAACAATCAAAGAGTAAACCAATGGAATATTCAACTATTTTTGCATGCGCTCCTTGCTAAGACTGTTCTTTCTTTGCCTTTTCCATGTCTATTATTAATGGCATTTAAGAAGACTTCAAAAGATATTGTAATGTGCCTTCGCTCATGGCTGCAGCAGTACAAAAGATAATGTGCATTCACTTGCTTGTGCATGGATGCATTTACGAAAAAGTTTAGACTGTTTACAAAAAAATATTATTTGAGCTCTCTAAGTGCAAAGACAGACAAAATATAAAATTAAATCAACTTTGACTGCAAGAACTTACCGGCATGCATCTGAAGGCCTTCCCACCAAACCCACCACCTACTCTTCTTGTTATAATACGTATATTATGGAGAGGAACCCCAAGACATTTTGCAATAACTTTCTGCAAAATACTGGGATTCTGGCATGAACTGTAGACATCCATGCACTGATCTTCATCTGGTATAGCAAGTGCAGTTTGGGTCTCTAAATAAAAATAATATTGAGAACCCATCCTGACCTGTCAAGATCAGCATCCTTGTAAGAGAAGATTTATAAGAATATATTTTCTCATATTTATCTGGAACCTGCGTTTATCACTCCTATGCATATCTTAACATTTTTAATATTAGGTCTTGAATCGCATAACAAACACTACAGTGGCAAAGAACAGCAAGAAGTGTTGAAACAGTCGCAGATTGTAAATAGGAAAAGTCACCTCAGCAGATTTGATCCTACAGTGTGCTTCTGACATTCCTTTTGCAAGATCCCCTACTGGTGTTGGGGAGCACCATCCAGGTACTTGAAAATAGTTTTCTTTTGCTACTGCATCTTCCACAGACAGTATAGGAGGGCCCAACAGCTCACAATTATAATCTACCTTCACTTTATCAGCTGCCTTTCTCGCATTATGCCAAGTATTTGCAACCTAACCAAATGGGGCCACAAAAGGTAAACTAGAGAAAACAAAAACTGAAAATCAGATATAAAAATTGCCAGCAACCTAGGAGAGAGACTCTAAAGATGAGATAAATAGAAAAACATAAGGGAAAACTATGGTGACCAACTGTTAGAAAAAGAACATAGAAGTAATATTCTTATCCTGCTAAAAATGTGGAAGTAACTTTCAAAATTGCACAAGTCCTTAGAGGATAGTAATTACCATGAGACCTATTGGTTGGCCCACAGATTCCACAATATCCTCAGCAAATAGAACTTCTGTGCCAAAGATGGTGTCAACACCCACATTTCTTCCTTCTTTGGGAATATCGCTGGCAGATATATAAGCAACAACTCCTGGAGATTCTATTGTGTGTCTTACATCAACCTTGTTAACTAATGCCAAAGCCTTTTCACTATAAACAAATGCCCCATACAAGCAATTCTCTGGTGAAGGAATGTCATTTACATATACAGATTCTCCTGCACAGTTTGCAAGAATCAAGAGTCACTTCCATCGAAGTTAAATTTGGGGCACAATAAACTGAGAATATTAGATCCCAAAAGCATGAAATAGGTTCACGGCAGTAATTTCTCTTCCATTTACTCATCCAGTTAGAACTATTCATTTCAGATGTCATCCATGGTTTAGAAAAAACTAAAAGTGAATGCTCCTTTAACTTGTCTATCCTTACCAAAAAATTTCTGCAATTTGGAACTGATTTTTAAAGGAAAACATTTTGGTTGTGGCATGCCAGGATTATCTGCTTCCTAACATGCCCATGACCTACCTGGATGAAAAAATTGAAAGCTAGTGCCCTCTCTCTGACCATTAATCTCTTCTAACAAGGTAATCTTTCATCAATAATGAACTTGAAGCTTCAAATTAACCTCCACATTTGCAAAGTGGCCCCAAGAGTTGTCAGACAGGAGCAGACAGGCTTTGTTCAGGGAAGATTTACTTTGCATACAGTGTTCTCTGTATGGGAAGCCATGGAGTGGGCCAGGGAGTTGGATCAGCATTCTTTCTTTCTTAAAATTGATTTTGACAAAAGCATATGATAGAATCGATTGGCTATGTATCACAAAGATGTTGCTTTGCCTAAGGTATAAGCCAAGATGTGTTGTCATGGTCAACACTTTATTCTCCAATGTGTCAGCTTTTGTTTCAATGAATAGCTCTCCTCTCAACTAGAATTTCCCTTTACCCTTCCATCAAACAGGGCCCCCTTGCCCTGAATTTTATATGTTCATTGAGGATGCTATAGGCCATCTGCTGGAGGATGCCAGGATTCAAGGAAGGATTATGAGCATTTCTCTCTTGAATGGTTCAAAAATGGAGAAGATTGGTCTTGGATAAAATGTTTCCTCATACAGAGAGAGTGTTACCTTTTGTGTTAATGTTTTAACTCCAGTAAATGACTAAATATTTCCTAGTAAATTTCCTTACTGATTTTAAATTCAATTTCAGCTTTACTAAATAAAAGGTAC
The DNA here is from genome assembly GCA_034641835.2 of Pinus albicaulis. Lineage (NCBI taxonomy): Eukaryota > Viridiplantae > Streptophyta > Pinopsida > Pinales > Pinaceae > Pinus > Pinus albicaulis. The sequence continues at coordinate 57,902,787 of CM076583.1, read as the reverse complement.
CACTGGAATTTTAACTGAAAAATAAATAAATTTCAGCAGAACTAAAAATTTAAACCAATCTCCACAAATACACAGAAAATTTGATGTCCTTCAAAATCTATTTTTCATTAATTAATCTCAAAGCATACAATGGCTCCGTTATTGGGAAAATGGCCCAACTGAGCAAAATACAAGCAACAGCAATTTTCAGAAATTTTCTGGAAAGTTTCTGGGTGCCTGTATGGGCTATACGGCTTGTTACCACCAAAATGAGTAACCCCATAGAAGAAAACATTTCTCCTATTCTTAACAGCGGTTGTCGAAGAAAGTAGTTATGGTCAGTCTTCATAATCCTTGAAGTATTTATAATACTATATAAAAATGCGAAAGAAATTCAATGTTAAATTAGAAGAAAGAAAATTAAAAGAAAAGAAATCAACAACACCACTTAAAATTAAGATCCTGGAAAAATAGCTCATACTCACATAAATAACATATTTACCATGAGTTACTACCCACCATAATTTAAGCAAGTATTTGCATAAGAGATGGGATAAAGAACAAGTTGTAAATAAATATACTTACCAGAAGTGACTGCCCACCATTATTTACATAAGCTTCAACACTTTAAAAATATGAGTAAAATGTAATTGTGTAGACTTACTAGAATTTAATTTACAAAGAGACGTTATTTATTTTAAGAGACATGTCTCTTGGGTATAAAATACACTTGAAATTTTTCATTTTACATACACACATATCTCCCTCACACACACATTGTGATCTCTACTTTCCTTTCATGATTATTAGTTGAATTTCTCAAGTGTGATTGCTTGATGAAGATAAAAGAACTATAATATATATATTCACAAGTAATTACCATAGTTCAAAAATAAATTACTTGCATCAATTGTACTGAAAAATCAACATGGTATTAGAGCTTTGGTGAAGCAAGGAAGTTGAAGATCACATCTAAGCCTGTGCAAGGAACTAAGTTGATCTTGTCTGCCAGCGAAGCTAAAGACTGAGGGCACAAGTTCACAAGGAGGCTATTACAAGCAGACATGCTAGGCTTAATTGATCTCATGTGATTTGTCTCTGACGAAAGTTGAAGGACTTGTGTCAGAGTGAGTCGTTGTGGCAGAAAGAATTGCCTCTGGGAGAAGTCAGAGAGCCTCGTACTAGCTTCAGAGAGAGTAGATCTCTGAGTTCAAAATTATGGACTGTCATTGAAATTGTCAGGCTAGATAGTTGAAATGTTGAAAGGCTGCAATGGCAGAGAAAGCAGCCATAATTACCACAGCAGGATATGTCTCAGTGTGAAAGGGAGCACCTAGTCAGACTGACAGGGAAGCAGCTGTGATGATAGACCCATTAAAAGGGTTGGTGTACCAGCATGGTACAGTTGGTAATGGAAAAGTCAGTTATGTTTTGAGATTTGTCTCAAAGTGAAGTACAGCTGCAGATTCAGATTACGCGGAGAGTGCTAAAGACAGAAAAAGTAAATCAAGATATTGTTTCGGTCAGGATCTGTTATGACTATGAGCATGAATTAGACATATGTCGCACTTTGTATTGCAGTGGCCAAGTATCTTGCAGTTGTATGGCAAGTTGTGAAGCAGTAGGGTTTCAGAAATTGCTTGTAGAATTATCTAATCAGGTGCAGGTGACAGCATGATGACAGGTTGGGGCACCTTGAGATGTAGTACCAAGACTGAGAAATTTCCACGAATCACAGCAGCAAGCAATTGATATCCTAACTTATGCAGTTTATTTGGATTTTGTTAATTATTAACGACAAATAATGATAAACTCACCCTGCAATTCTTCACAAATAAGAATACACTACAAAATATAAAAATACTAGAACTGAGAAAATAATGCACACACACACAAAATAAATCAGACACCAATATTTTTAGACAAATTTTCCTTGGAAAAACCCCAAAGGGAAAGCTAGTGTAGCAGACAAGGGTTTTATTATTATTAATCTTCAGCAATTTAGGAGTACAATAATCTTGTTGCCTGATACTGGCAAAGCTCCGGCAAATACTGATCACCATTGACAAAATAAATTGGAGATTCAAAATCTCCCTCTACAACTCGATCTAGCCTCTCCCAGCCAACTCGCACTCTCTTTGGCTACTCGCACTACCTGCCATAATGCACACTACATGCCTCTAGAAATTCGCACAGCCTCTGGAACTCCTTCCGTGCAAGTCGAACTACCTCCAGTAGTTGTTAGACCCACTGACTCTGCCTCTGGGAAATATTTTTGGCACTAACACAATGAAATGATGTCCCTTGTAACTCGCACTAGTTGATTCAGCCTCCTTCGCAAATAAATCGACCTCCTTCCTGGCTCTGGAAACTGGAAATCACTGTGGAAATTTTCTCTGGAAGATTTCCTCCCAAATCTCTGTTGAAACCTCTCTACTCGATGTCTCGCTAGCCTCAATTGTGCCCTTATTGAATCACTGCAACTGGGTAGTTGAACTGCTCAACTCTCTTTTATTGTTGTAACTCTCCAACCCATCGACCCTGCTCTTATAAGTTATAATCTTATGTTGGGTAACCAACGGCCATGATCACATCTCAATCGATGGCTACGATCATCTTGACTCCATCAATTCACTTTTCCAAAAGTCGCTAGAGAAAAGTCGATTTCCCTCAAATAATTTGATTTAATAAGCCAGTTTTCCATAATTTAGACATAGGAAATATTTAATTATTGGTCAATTAATCTAATTGAGGTGTTTCTAACGGTTTTGTTGTGAACCCTTTTTTGGGTTTTGGAGATCTTGGGTTCCTTAGCCTCTTAGACACCATAGAGACTAGAACACATGTCCGCTACTACCAAAAACTAACACTCCCTCTTAGCAATGAAGGTGCTCTCCGCTACTACCATCTTATCCCTGAAGTAGACAAACTTTGCCTTACCCAATCGCTTTGTGAGTATATCTACAATCTGTTGATCTGTGGGAACATGTTGTAGCTGAACTGATCTGTGATGCTAGTGTGTAACATTTGTGATACAAATTGTTGCTATAAATTAACAAACCTTCAGTAAATTTATTCTATCACTTTTGCTGACTGATCTGACCACCTGGAAGCTGCTTGACCCCTCCCAATCAATTCGGCCTCCCTCTGAGGCCTTAAATTGACCTCTGCAACTACGTATCGGCAATTTACTACATCTTCTCTAGCAAACTCGCACTGTTGAGAAAATAACTTAGCCTCCATTGAAAATCGAACCATCAAACTGGGAAGTGGTTCCCATCTACAAACTGATCTGACTAGCAAAGTACATCGTTGCCCCGACAACTCCCTCTGCTTCAATGAATTTGCACTACTGGAGAGACTGCATCCTCCCTGGAGTAACTCACACTCTTCTTCTGCAGATAACACTGATCTCCCTCTACCACTGAGAAACTGGAAATCTCTACGACGAAAATCCTCTAGTAATCATTGTCCACCATGTTATCACTACATTACTTTGATTCTCCTGCTACATGTTGTAGCTAAACCAATTTGCGCTTCCATTGTGCTACTTTAATATCACACTGTTGATACACATGCATTGTTGCTATCACTGCAATTGTGAGTCTCGATCTCACAGCTACTTCAATACTTTGGGCTCCTGTAGCAAAGGTAAAGGTCCACCTAAGGAATCACATACACAGCAATTGGATCTAATCTATTGATCAATCCCTCCTTGGCTATGATCTAGATCTCCTTGTTGCTCCTTCCTCAAACCCTGCCCGATCTAGCATACTAGAGTGTCATACTCCTCCTCCTAAAAATATTGTCGCTATAAGCGTGTATTCATTCTCCAAGCTGGAAGACAAATCCTGGATCTTTCTTGAAGCATCTATCTGCTTCTCCTTCTTGTCCTTCTTCCTCTTAGGACAATGGTTGACATAGTGACCAAGTTCAACACAGTGAAAACACTTGACTTCACGGTCCTTATTTTCTCCATTTGGGACTTGTCTGTTGGAAAATGTAACTAGGTTCGGTCTTCATTATTGTACTTAAGTAAAAATGTAATTTATTTGTCAAAAGAAAAGAAAAAAATAATTTTTATTATTGACTTATTTAAGCATGGGTTTCATGCTTAGGTCAAATGTATAGGTCAAGCCTCCATTGTAGGCTTTAGGTTTATTGTCAAAGTCAATTTGTGAATACTCATCCATCAAGTCTAAGTCTCCTTGTTGTTGAAAGAATTCTCTTCAAGTCGGCCTCAAAATAATATATCAACAAGTTGGCCTACAAGACACATCTCTTCAAGGTTTCATGTCGGCTCATTACAAGAGCAAAACTACTATAAATAGGAGTGCACCCTTCGACCAAAAACACAGAATAGAAGCTCGCATTTCAGAAGATGATTTCGGTGATCTCAGTGAGATACGTTCGGACAACAATTCAGAGAGATATTTTCGGTGATGCAACAAAAGCTCGGATTTCACAAGAAGATTGCAGTGATCTCAGAAATGATGTATCAGTGGCATTACAGGGAAGAGCTTTGATGATTTCGGTGTTTCCATAGTTCGGTCCCATGTAATATCCCAAATGGAAATAAACAGCAATACAAGCACATAAAAAAAGACATGCAGCAACTAGAGACAAATCATAAGGAAAACAAACAATGTGGAGAACGTTGAGCCATTTTATTAATTCTGAGAAATGGAAATGAGTACAGAGGTGATCAAAATGATGGCACCTCGGCTTGCACTAGGCAAGCGTAGAAAGACTCTCAGGAAATGACCTGGAATGGTTGCTCCCTCTGGACTGCGTTATCTCCAAAGCTGCTGCTACTGCTACTATGTTGCTGCTACTACTGGAATGAACTGAATCCTTGGGGCTGCTACCCACCTCGGAAAATTCTGAAAATTCAGGAATGGCCTCTACTCCAAAAACCCAGAAAAACCCAGAAAGCTTTTCAGAAATGGCTGACCCCCGAAAATGGCTCCCTTGAGGCACTACCCTATTCCTCAAGGAGGGGCACTCGCTCTGAATGATCTGCTCCAAATAATGGCCCCTGACTCCACCTTGGAGAATGAATACTGAGGCCAGATCTGCCCAAATCCCCAATCCGGAACCCAGACCTCTCAAGTACCTCCTCCTTCTCCGCCCATTGGTGCAGCCTATAAGGTGGATGCTCCTCCGTCGTCGCTTCACCCAACTCTCTTAAAACCAAAACTCGGGTGAAACTCCTCACTGGAGGCATGGTAGCAGGAGGTGGGGTTGGGATCTCAGAAATTTGAGACACCCGATGTACTGAACAGTACGTGCAGACTTTGCTAAATAGTAAGCGTGCTCAATGTCAAATGACAAATCTCAAAGATGCATAATCAGAATGAATGAGAATGAGGAGACCCTTCCTCCTTTTATGCTTGGGGAGCCTCTCACTCACCTAAACCCCACCAATCTCTGAGCTGCAACTTGGCCACTAGGCCCCACCTTGCTAATTCGATATGTCTCCTTAGTGACTTTAGGGAATGCTTTTACCCTAAGTGTGAGCTAAGTGCTCCTTCACCCACTTTATTTATATTTTAACTTTATAAAGGCAAAATTAGTCAAAATTAATATTTCCAATTAGCTATTGCTAATTGGGAATATTACAGTCTCCCCCAGCAAAACGTTGCTTGTCCTCAAGCAACTGTAATGATGGATGCTGTAGAATCTTTTCACTCTCCCAAGTGGCATCCTCATCTGGTAAATTCCTCCATCTCACTAGGTACTCCCTGACTGTTTTGCTCCGTAACTGCCTCTCCCTAGTGTCAATAATGGCCTCCGACTGTAGCACCAAGTGCCCCTCATCATCTGTAAGCGGAAGCTCCTCTGTTGCAGTCACTTGCTGCCCCAATGCCTTCTTCAGGCATGATACGTGAAAAACGTTATGAATCTTGCTACCCTGGGGTAGCTCCAACTCATATGCAACCTATCCCACTCTGCGTATCACCCTGTAGGGTCCATAGAAGCAGGGCTTGAGCTTTTCAGCCCACTTCTGCTTCAGCGTGGACTGCGATATGGCTGCAAGCGTAGGTAGACCAAGTCCCCTACCTCAAACTGCCTCTCAACCCGTCCCCTGTCAGCATACAACTTCTGCTGGTTCTGCGCTATAGCCATGTTATCCTTGAGAGCTCGGAGAATGTCCTGACTCTCTTGGATCCAATCCTTGGCTCTAGGAGCCTTGCTAGCACAAAACATCATGTCAGCAAAAGATAAAGCATGATATCCATACAATGCATAAAACGGAGACATACCAATGGACATGTGATGAGTATTGTTGTAGCAGTACTCCCCCAAGTGCAACCATCTCAACCATGCCTTCTGCTGCCCGCTGACATAGTTACGCAAGTAGCCCTCCAGCCACTTGTACACTATCTCGGTCTGTCCATCCGTCTGGGGGTGGTAACTAGTACTCGGTGTCAACTTCGTGCCCACCAAACAGAAAAGCTCCTGCCAAAATCCGCCCATGAAGCGGCTGTCCCTGTCATTGACAATGGTCTTTGGGAGACCATGCAATCTGAAAATGTCCCTGAAGAACAACTATGCTACCTGTGCTGCAGTGTAATGTGCCAATATGGAGAAAAAATGAGCATATTTAGTCAGCCGATCAACGACTACAAATATGCAATCCTTGCCCTGTACTGTGGGCAACCCTGTAATGAAGTCCATCGAGATACTCTCCCATTTCCCCTCAAGTATGGGAAGAGGCTGCAATAATCCTGCCGGATGGTTCATCTCTCCTTTGTTACGCTGGCAAGCCTCGCACTCCCTGACATATTGGAGCACGTCCTCCTTAAGGCCCTTCCAAGAGAACCTCTCCCTGATGGCCCTATAGGTTTTGGTAAACCCCTGGTGCCCTGATAATGGTGAATCATGCGAGGTATGCAATATCTTCTTCTTGAGCTGGGAGCCCTCAGTCAAGAAGATCTTGTCCCTGTAATAGATCACCTCGTCCATCACTCTATACCTGTCATCTGTCACTTGCCCATCCAAAATCTCGCAGGCAAAACGGTCCTTGGAGCACTCTACCAACAGCTGAGCCCTCCAATCTGTGTCCAAACTCATCAAGGACAACGCTGCTGGCCTGCGTGAAAGTGCGTCTGCCACAACATTGTTCTTCCCTTTGACATACTCGATGTCAAAGTCGTAAGCCTAGATCTTACTGACCCACTTTTGCTGCCTCTCCTGCAACTGCTTCTGCTTTAGAAAAAACCGGAGGCTGTTGTGTTCCGTCCTCAACCTGAACCTGTTCCCCACTAGGTACTGTCGAAACTTGGCCAATGCATGCATGATGGCCAACATCTCCTTGTCGTATATAGCATACAACCTCTCATGTGGCAATAGCTTCCGGCTCTCGAAAGCTATGGGGTGGCCTCCTGCATCAACACTGCGCCTATCCCCTCCCCCGATGCATCACACTCTAAGACAAAGGGCTGTGTAAAATCCAATAATGCTAACACTGGGCAGCTGCTCATCACCTCCTTGAGCCTGTCAAAAGCCCTCTGCGTTGTATCCGACCAACTGAATGCCCCCTTCTTGGTGAGATCTGTAAGGGGTGTAGCAAGTTGGGAAAATCCCTTGACGAACTTTCGGTAGTAGGTGCAGATCCCCACAAATCCCCGAAGTTTCGTCACATTCTTTGGCTCCGGCCATTCCCTGATGGCCCTGATCTTCTCCTCGTGTACCTTTACTCCATCCACCCCGATGATGTGCCCCAAGTAGAGCATCTCGATCAACCCAAACTCGCACTTGGAGAGCTTCACATAAAACTGATTCTCTCCCAAAATGCGCAATACAGCCTCTATATGTTGGAGGTGCTCATCCCATGTCCGGCTGTAGATCAATATGTCGTCAAAAAACACTAACACACACTTCCTCAAGTGACTGCAGAAGATGTGATTCATGCATGATTGGAAAGTGGCCGAGGCATTGGTTAGCCCAAAAGGCATCACCAAAAACTCAAAATGGCCGTAACGACACCGGAAAGCGGTCTCGGGAATGTCCTGCTCCCTCACGCAAATCTGATGGTACCCAAATCTCAAATCAATCTTTGAGAAGAACTTGGCCCCCCTCAGCTCATCCATCAACTCATCAATCCGTGGGATGGGGTACCGATTCTTCATGGTCTTCTTGTTCAAGGCCCTATAATCAATGCACATCTTCAACGTGTTGTCCTTCTTCTTCACCATCACTACTGAAGAAGCAAAGGGGCTGGTGCTAGGACAGATGTGTCCAAGAGCCAAGAGCTCATGGATAGCCCTCTCAATCTCATCCCGATAGGCTTTGGGGTGCCTATAGGGTGCAGTGATAATAGCATGGATACCCTGCTTCAGCTTAATGGTTTGCTCAAACCCTTGATCCGGTGGCTGTCCTGGTGGTATCTCCCCAAATACTATAGCATACCTATCAAGAATGGACTGCACATTTGGGTGTACGGCCTGCCCTGTAGATCCTGCCTCCGACACACGCAGCTCCACTGCCCACTCTATGTCCCCCTTCCGGAAATCTGCCTCCATCCGGTGTGTTGAAACTGTCTATGGTGGGTAGGTGTGCATCCCCCGAATCTTCTCATGCCTCCCAGTCCTCTTGTCCGTCCTCTCCATCTCCAAGGTCTCCCAGTCAGTGGTGACCTTCCCCAATGTGATAAGCCACTATACCCCCAGTATCACATTGATGTCCGAAATGTCCACCACGAAAAAATGATCTGTCAGGGTGTATGTCCCCATCGTCACTGCCAAGGCTGGCACATACCTGGCACACTGCATGGTCCGGTCCCCTGGAACCAGCACCGAAAATCCATCAAAAGTCTCCGTCTGTATGACCCTCCGCTCTACTAGCTGAGCATCAATGAAATTGTGGGTAGCCCCACTGTCTACCAACACCGACACATGCTGCCCTCGTACTGTACCACGGACACGCAGTGTCAAGTACTTGGGAACTCCCCGCAAGGCTGCAAGGGCTCCCCCAGTAGGTGCAAAAGCTGCACCTCCTGCTCTAGGTGGTGGAGGTGGCAGATGATCCCCTCTCTGCGCTGTACTGTTGTCTCTAGCCTCCACATCCTCATACTCGTCTTCTTCCCCGCTACTATCGGAGAAGACCTCAATGTAATGTGCCTTCCCCGCGGCACAACGGTGTCCTAGTGCCCATGGCTCCTGGCACGTGAAGCACAATCTCTTGCACTTCAATTCTCTCCTGGCCTCATCATCTCCAAACCCTCTACCCTGGTTCCCCCTGGCAGGCGGAACCCTCTCGTCCTTTCCCTTCGACTGGAATGTCAATCTCTGGGGAAAAGGAGCTCTAGTCCTGGGAAGTGCATCCTGCAAATCTCGAGTCCTCTCGACTGCATCATGGGCCTCGTCGATTTGACCAATCCCCGTAGAGGCTCTGCCAATCCATCTATGAACATATAAATCATACGGGCGGTGGATAGATCTGGTACCATCACAAAAAGTCTCAAAAACTCTGATATGTACATGTCCGGCCTCCTAGTCTGCTTGAGCTTGGTTAGCTCAACAAAATGCTCCTCTGGATCCCTCCGGTCAAAACGCTCCACCAACCTGCGCATAAACTCGGCATATGCTGTCACTCTCGAGTGCCCCAACGTAACCATCTCGTGAAACCACCAGTCCTAGGCCTCGCCCTCTAGGTGCAGCACTGCCACTTTGATGGCCTCTGGCTCTGCCATCTGATTAAGCTGGAAATATATATCCAGCTTCTCCACCCACGCTTTTGCCGAGCACTTGGATGATCCATCAAATGTCGGTAAATGGAATCTGCCCACTGTGCACTACAAGTCCCTGTCATGTGAATGCTTGTTCCCCCTGTGATGGTTGTAGGGTTTGTTGTCCCACTTGAGCTGAACAAAATCGTGGAAAGTGATGGCATCTCTGAACTTCTGACCATATGACTGGTACTCAGCAAAATAATCCCCCATGTGTGTCGGCTCCTGCTCCTGCTGTGCTTCTGCCCCAATGTCTGCGGTAAGAAATGTAGGCATCGTGGAGCGAGGGGGTGTGTGTGATGCCACCTGCTGTGCTGTGGGGTGCTCCTGTAAATAATGAGATGTGCCTGAACCCTCTCCAACATGGAAACCCCTTGGGGTCTAGCGAGGTCTAGACTCTGTTGTGAATCTCTGCCCCATCTCCTCTATCCATTTCGACAGATCCTGTACCGATTTGAAGAGAAGTTCCCCGAACTCCTTATCGGCATTCCTGTCCTCCGCCATTGGTTCCTCTTCCTCTGCGTCCACTACTGGGACGTTGTCACCTTCCCCGAAAGTGAGCTCTAACCTTCGTTCTTAATCTCTATACCTCCTCCCTCGGTAACAAATGTATGGTTTACCTGAAGGTGTCATAGACAATCTGCTCCACAGGCTGAGCCAAGTCTATGAGCTCTGATACCACTGTAATATCCCAAATGGAAATAAACAGCAATACAAGCACATAAAAAAAGACATGCAGCAACTAGAGACAAATCATATGGAAAACAAACAATATGGAGAACGCTGAGCCATTTTATTAATTCTGAGAAATGGAAATGAGTACAGAGGTGATCAAAATGATGGCACCTCGGCTTGCACTAGGCAAGCGTAGAAAGACTCTCAGGAAATGACCTGGAATGGTTGCTCCCTCTGGACTGCGTTATCTCCAAAGCTGCTGCTACTGCTACTATGTTGCTGCTACTACTGGAATGAACTGAATCCTTGGGGCTGCTACCCACCTCGGAAAATTCTGAAAATTCAGGAATGGCCTCTACTCCAAAAACCCAGAAAAACCCAGAAAGCTTTTCAGAAATGGCTGACCCCCGAAAATGGCTCCCTTGAGGCACTACCCTATTCCTCAAGGAGGGGCACTCGCTCTGAATGATCTGCTCCAAATAATGGCCCCTGACTCCACCAAAATGATGGACTAGGGAAGGACTGGTCCCTTACCCACTATCGCGGGCTGAATCCACCAACAAATCCCCAATCCAGAACCACCTCCTCTCAAGACTGCGTCCTCCTTCTCACTGACTGCGCTGTCTCTCTGAGTGGATGCTCCTCCTGTGGTAGTTGCAACTCTCTCCGACAAAACAAGGGTGAAACTCCTCACCCGAGCAAGCACTCGAAGTCCCCCGAGGCTGAGGTTGGGATCTCTGAGCAGAGACACCCAATGTATTGAACAGTACGTGCAGACTTTGCTAAACAGCAAGCGTGCTCAATGTCAGAAGACAATTCTCAAAGATGCATAATCAGAATGAATGAGAATGAGGAGATCCTTCCTCCTTTTATGCTTGGGGAGCCTCTCTCTCACCTAGGCCCCACCAATCTCTGCGCTGCCACTTGGCCACTAGGCCCCACCTTGCTAATTCGATATGTCTCCTTAGTGACTTTAGGGAATGCTTTTATCCTAAGTGTGAGCTAAGTGCTCCTTCACCCACTTTATTTATATTTTAACTTTATAAAGGCAAAATTAGTCAAAATTAATATTTCCAATTAGCTATTGCTAATTGGGAATATTACATCCCACTACAGTGATGAAGTTTCGTTGACACCACAATGAGAAGGTTTCACAGTAAGAAGACCTCAGTGGTATTGCAGTAATGACGTTTTGATGTAGCAAATATTCAGTGCTAACACAATGATATGAACCTCGGTATGCAAACACAGTGAAAGGAGAAAGACTTGATGGAGGTAGTCTCAAGTCTAAGTTGTAAGGGTCTTGGTCGTCTCATCTTGAATCTACTTGAGGAAGAATTTTGACTGGGTTTTCCCCTAGAGTGGGGTTTTCCCCTGTCAACGTGCCTACATCCTATGTACTCTTTTTTTGTTGCTTGGCATTAGTCTTGATGATAAGAAAAGATAAATCGAAAGAACTAATAATAATAACGAAAACATCACAAGATAATGTCATTAATAAGGGAAATCATTTAACTGCCACTCCTTGGATTTCCCAACATGGTTTCAGAGCTATGGTCATGATGAGAAGGTAGTTTGAAAGACCACTTAGACATCTTTGAAATATCCTCAGTGAAAGGCTCTTGAAGAACATGCCGAAAGGTCACATGAGGGCTAGTAAAACGAAGATTTCAGTGAACTATTTTAGTCTTAAAAATACCTTAAAGAAGCATGAAAATCTCGCACTAAACATAGACAAGAAGTTTGGATTATCTTTGTAATTCGGAAATCACGGGAATTCTCTCGGTGCTATCTAAGAAGACATGTTTCGGGTTTCACAGTGATCACAGGTTCGATGCCATTTCAGTCTCGGTGTTATTACAGTGTTAAGGGCTTGGTGCTCCTACAGTGTTAAGGGTTCAATGTAATCACAATGAGAAGGATGCCATTACAGTTCAGAGTGATGGATCTATCACAGTTCAAAGGATGTTATTCCCATAGTAAAGGATCTATCATAGTTCGGTGTTATCTCAGTGAGAAGAGTCTCACAGTTTCGGTGACATCACAGTTAGGTGAAAAATATGCCATTTCAGTTCGGTGGTAGATTCAGTCTAAAACTTGTTGAGGAATAGGATCTTGGAATAGCTTCCTATGGAAATATATCAATGATCTGAGAAGTATCCAGTTTGAAGAAAACCCGAAGTCTGTCCTATGGAGAAATGAACTCAAGCCTTGAAGATCTTAAATTGATGGTTCAAGTACAAGGTATCAGCTGAAGGTATTAGTATGAGTTCAAGGTAAGTATTGTCACTTAATAAAGTGCTCCTGCAACAACTCTAAACTCAAGGTACGTATGTCAATAAGCTTTCAAAGTATCAAATCTTACATGGTTCATATAATCCTTGTTTATAGCTAGTCTAGAAAAAAATTGTGATCCTTAGATATCATACATGTTAGAACTTTAATCCTTGTCCTCTAGGATTTACAAGTAATCTAGGATGTCAAGTAAATCTCATATTGTCAATTAATAACTGGATTCTTGATATCATAGGATTCCATCCTCCATGGTTACATAAGAAATCTAACTTGAGAAATTAAATTAATGTTCTTAGTATCACATGTTTTGCTTGTAAGTATGTATTACAGAATCTTGGCCTAGTACAAAGAAAAATACTTCAAGGAATCCTTACCAGGTTTGTCAAGAAACATCTCCATCTCCAGATATGTCTATATATCTTATGAAATTCTCTTTATCTTATTCTTAAAGTTTGCATTACATCACTAACATCGTTATGTCTAGCTATCTTGAATCATAAGGATTCTTGTTTAGGGTGATTCATCTTTTGATAAATCTACCCCACTCCTATTCTTAACTGATTTTATAGAACCCTAGACAAGTTCTCTGGAAAACCCTAACCTAAGGGTATGCTAATGTGAATGTCTGAAACCCTAAACTACTTAGGGTTATTGTGAATGTTATTTGAAGTTTTTTTGATGATGTCATGTTTCGGATTTCAGTATGATCATGAAAACCTAACTTGTTAGGGTTGAAAGATGTTTCTCTGAAATCCCAAACCTTTGAAATTTTTGGAATAGTATGGTTTACTTTGCTATGTTATGCAACGCTTGATCTTTAGGGTTTGGTTGGGTATATAAGCAAAACCCTTGTTATGTATTTAGAGTCCTGGGAATGAAACCCTAGGCATGTTTCCATTGGTTGAAACCATAGCTTGGTCTAGGTTGGTATATGTCTAACATTTTAATATTTCCTGACATATGATGTGCTTATGATACGCTGATGAATTCCTAGATATATGTGTTGACATAAATGTTAATGGTCATGAGTCCTAGGGTTTGGAAATAAGCCCTAGTCAAAGTTTGATGGTCTAGGATGAAGTTTTGTAAATCTAGGGTTTTGCAGCTAAACCCTAGTAGTAGTTAATTCTCTAATATGTATAATTGTCTAGAATTTATGAATCTATATAGTGATTGTCGAGAATTTGAAGATGGAAATCTAGGGTTTACATTAAACCCTAGTAGATGCTAATCATGATGTTGATTAAGTTGTGTTTGTTTTTTATTATTGAAGCTCGTGTATGAAATCTAGGATATATGGAATCTTAGGAAGGAGTCTAACATATGTATTCTGAAAGTTGGTAGGTTCATTGATTTGATTTGTTTCTAGGGTTTGCTATATGAGAGAACTTGTCATTGAAAGAATATTGAAACCCTAGATATAATGAGCTTGATATTTTGTTGAGCTAAGGATGTGATTTAGGGTTTGTAACTAACCCTGGGCAAGAAGTTGAAGTATTGAAGTATAGTCTCTTGTTCAATATGTTTGTAAAGTCTAAATTCTTTCGTTGTTATAAGATTTTGATATGGTTAACTTCATGCTTTTGTAATTTTGGTTGTACTTTTCTATCTAGGTTGTGCAGGTACATCATCTTCAAGTTGGTGAAGATGATCGTAAGTAAAGTTGATGAGATAAGCATGATATATGAATGAATCTGATAAGAAGGATGGAAGCCATGAAATATTCTTCGATGACGAAAAGAAGAAGCTAATCTCCCAAGGAATCCTGAATAGAAGAGATCTCCCTAAGATTAAGTGGGAGTCTGGATAAAGAGATGCTCCTTGGTTGAGAGGGAGGGCGTAGCTTGGTTTTGATTGAAGAATGAATTTCAGAGGATATGTTGTTGCATCAGAAGTAGGAGTAGGAAAGTGTATGATGAAGGAATCTTTTGTCAAAGATTCCATTGATAGTCCTACCATGAAAAGTAGAGAAGCAATGTCAAGTTGTCTAAACGACCCTGAAGATTTGTATTTGTTTATGTACATGTGAAAGTATACTATTGATTGGGGTTGTGTTTGTACAAGTAAATCTCTCAAGTTTTGATAGCATGTTGGTTACCAATCAGTTTGATTGGGAGAGATTTGTTGTCCTTGATCTACTAGATCAAAGAGAGGCTTTGTGAGTGAAGCATTGCCTGGGAGGACATATGGTCGGCACTTTGTGTTGATGTCTAGGTCCCAAAGTAAGGAGGGTGGCGTGGGTCATAGAGCTCTGACCATGGATATGCACCTAGGTCCCTAGGTTGATGGTACGCAAGTAATCCTGATGGTACCTAGAGAGGTTGAAAGATTGAGTCCATCTTAGTCCCACCCGAATAGATTGCCCTGGTCAAGAATCTAGTTTGTGCCATTGCAGTGCCTAAATTGTTGAGAGACCAATCAATAGATTGCCCTGGTCAGGAATCTAGTCCATGGCATTGCGGTGCCTAAACCTCCTTCTTAAATGATGTGTTGAAATCTTCCATGTACCTCTGTGATTATATGTAAATATGAATACCTTCCTAGTTAAGAGGGAGTGTTCGAAAATGTAACTAGGTTCGGTCTTCATTATTTTACTTGAGTAAAAATGTAATTTATTTGTCAAAATAAAATAAAAAAGAATTTTTATTATTGAAATTGACTTATTAAAGCATGGGTTTCATGCTTGGGTCAAATGTTTAGGTCAAGCCTCAAACCTCACCCTCGCCCAAAAATGTGGATCTCACAATGAGGAGTCAATAGCGGAGTAGAGAGTCCCTAAAATGTTTATTCAACCAACATATGTTGGAGGTAAAATTTTAACGAGGCTTGCGGTCTTTATATGCAAGTTGTGTTGATTGTCCCAATTAAATTGTTGCATGCAATGCTTCAAAGAAATAGAAATGAGATAGTGTTAATTGCAATAACAAATTAAACTTGAGAAACAAGAATGAAAATAAGCTCATATGTGTTGCGCCAATAAAATTGAAGTGTGCAAGTTAAATGAAATAGATTTTCCTGAAGATACAATTGTTTCAAGTGAGAGATAATGCTCCAATAGTTAACAAAATATGTAGCATAAATGGACCAAATAATGAAGCATGTGTCTAAATAACCATGAAAAAATTAAAACTTGTCAATAATATAAATCGTTCACACGTAAAAGAGATTTGCTCAAGTTTGTAAAATTTGGAATTTATGCATGTTAGAATTTTAGACACAAGATTTAGTGAATGGAATGTGGAGTGAATATGTTGTTAATTCTAAGCATGCATGCGATGGAAATAAGCACAAAGTCAATCCACACCCAAAAAGTTCTTCCTCTTAAATGAGAAAAGGGGATGCCATGGGAAAAATCCCAAGCTCCCTGAAGCAAAAATTTATCTTTTATTATTGATTATAATGAATAGAAAAGACGTCTCTAAGAAGGTTGCCCAAAGGAGACCTTTACAAAGACAAAAGCTTGGAAAAAGCTAGAATCTCCCCCTCAAATATGACAACAAAAGCAAATGGAAAAAGTCTCTAAAACAGAAATTTTGCAAGCCTCAAAGGCCCACGGCCTAGATAACTTGTTGTTGTCCCTATAGAGCTCATGGCCTCCCTACAAAATCAGTCCTTGAGTTCGTGGAAAGTCTTGCATGCAAGATGATTAGTAGTTTTCCGACACCTCTTCTTCAAACTCTTTGTTGTCCAACGCTCAAACCTATGAGCTGCCAAAACAAAATTAATTATTAGTAAAAAAAAGAGCAAATCAAACAAGATTATATTACAAACTAATATACAAAACACTAGCTCAAGTAATGGGAGTGAACCCCCATACTTGCCTAGCTTAGAAATTGCTCTTGAAATAGCTTGTATAACTTTGAAAGCTCTAAAAGAAGTATTTTAAATTTTAAATGAAATAGATGATCAAGTAGCTATAGAACAAGAAAACTCCCTCTTGGTTTTCGTTGAATAAAAGACTTGGGGCGGAAAATAGCTGAGTCTTGGATCGCTTTGAATCTAGGAGTGAGTTGATCTATGTGAGACTTCTCCCACGCCCAGATGGATTCCTGCACACAATACAAATAGATCTTCCCTACACACTTGAACAAGTATTAATTTGCAAAAGGATTAGAGCATCATAATGAATAAGATAAACAAAACATTCCTCTGAAACTGGCTTGGCAAGCTTATTTCTAGAATAGTACTCTAAATCAATGATATGTGCAAGATAGTTTGCACACATCAATCCAAGCTAGATAAAATATAAACTAATATTGATCAAACATGTAAATGAATTCAAACACAATAGCAAGTTTATGGAAAGAAATCACCTCATAACGCCAAGAGAATACCAACCAAATAGCCCCAAAGTCTTGATTATATTAAGTTTTAACCAATATGCAAGTACAAAATGGCAGAGTTTCCTCAAGCCCAATAGCTCATAACATGATACAATATCAAAGCCCATGGCTCTATTATATAGAGCGTTGGGAACAAATCTCAAAGAAGAATGCATGTGAGAACTGAACTTGGAGCAAATCCCAAGGAAAGATAAGCCAACTTCGATGTGAAGAAGACAGAGACACCAAAGCAAAATCGAATTCCATATCTGCACCTCAAGGGAAATCGAATTCCATATATGGCCAAGTAAACTCATCCATGAGTGAATCAAAGTACCATGCTACCTTCAGTCAACCCATGCAAACTCGAACTAAGTGATGCCCTATTTGTAGATGATCTCAATGTAGCTCTGCATAGGCCCCTAGGAATTGCGCGATTCCTCTAGTGAAACTCGTAGTCTCGCCAAAGGAAAGTCGTAAATCCTCCAAGTGAAGTGCCATGTGTTAAAGCACTTGAGAGAACTGTGAGAAGAGGTCCCCACATGATCTTCAGTCCAAATATTCCATAGAATATTCCTTTAGTGCATGAGCTCTTTGAATAAATTCGATTTTCTACATGTGCAACTGTTGCTTTATCTCTGGGAAATTCGATTTTTATGAAATAAAAGTGTATTAATGATGCAGTGTGCTCAGTCATCCTCCACATGTTCGTTGACTCAACTCTATGAATTAAGATAAGTTCCAAGTCATTTCCACGTCATTCTGTCACATGGAATATTTTATTTATCTCTATTTTATTTAATTCTAGTCTAATTAATTCCCACAATTTCCACTAAACTTAGTGTGAAAATTTCCGAATATTACTTATGCAAAAACCCTACCATTAAATCTGATTTTACTTCTCCTACTTAATCAAGTTATTAATCTTAAGTATTCAGCATTAACATCGAAGTAAAAACATTAACAGTCTACACAGATACAAATCTAAACTGAATACATGCACAATGACAAAGTGACACACGGGATTTTCTGGACAACTGTCCCCGGAAAAACCCAATGCGGGAAAACTGGTCTTCTGGTTGTTGGAGGGTTTTTAGTATTAAGTAGATTCTAAGTACAACAAATCTGGGCACCGAACTGGTTAACCAGACAGAGAAATACAAAATCTGCAACAATACCTCTGTTCCGGAGACAGAAAAACTAACTGATTCACACTCTCAAACAGGATTTACAGAACTCAGCCCTTTTCAGTCTTCAGAAACCCCAGCGCTGCTCCGAAACCCTCTGTGTCAGCTCTGCTACCCTGCGTAAGCCCCTGCACTGCTCAGGAAGGGCCTGCATCACCCCAGTCTAGGTTACGCTGCCCCTGCGCTGCCTTGGCTGGGCCTGCGTCAGCCCTGCTGGCCTCCTGCTACCTCTACGCTGCCCTTTCTGGGCCTGTGTAACCTCTGCGTAGCACCTGAAGCCTCTACGTTGCGCAACTGCTGCGTAGCTACTGCTCCCTCTGCACTGCTCAGTCTGCTACTTCTCTGCCTCTTGCTGCACTCTTGGCCTGGGATCAGATCATCCCTTCTGCTAATACTACCCCTCGTTGCAGCTGAAACACTTTTGGAAATTCGTAGCAAACCACGCCCTAGAATTCCAGCTTAGTCTCAATGCTCTGCCACTGTGTGTGTTCTCCAACTAACCCCAAGCCTTTCCTTTATACTTTTCTCATTGGGAAACCAACGGTCATGATCTAATCTTGAATCGACGGCTAAGATTAAAAGAAAGCTTGATCTGTGTGACTTAAGTCATTTTCATCACATGTTTAAATTAATTACCTTTAATCTTTTAATTTTCCTAAGTTAGACTTAGGGTCTTTAATTAAAAAGATTAATTAATTAATTATCTCTTAAAGAGGATGAAATTTCTCAAATCCCTTTCTGGGTCTTGGAGATATCATGTACTCTAGTCCCTCCACAAAGTCTTGGAGCTAAATCACATCCGATGTTACCCCAACACTCAAAAATCTCAACACTCCCTCTTAGCGAGGAATGTACTCTAGCACAACACTTCACCCCGAAGTTCTGCACTGATCTCTGGTGTGGGTCTCTGCGCTGATGCTTGGCCTGCTACCCTTCATCACTGCGCTGCTGCTGCTCTCCCATACTGCTGCCCATGACGCTGCCACCGCCACTACTACATTTGTACTGCAGCTCCCTCTCACTTTGTTGCATCGTGCTGCCAACGGTTGCACTGCAACTAAGTTGCTGAGAGAAACAACTAAAAACTCCTGCCCAATCTTTGACAGACAAGTCAGTTAGGCTGCATCCTCATCATTGAAGCTCCATAGGTTGTTGATCCGTGCTGTCATCTGGAGGTTGTTGCACAGCTTCAACTCTGCACTACGTGAGCAGACCTCCTCTGCGTTGCCTCCACGTTGAAGTCCCTTACGCTGTTGTTGCGCTGCACTGTCCTCCTAAAGCCTCTACGTTGTTGCAGCTCTTCTTTGCGTAAGCAGGCCTTCTCTGCGTTGCTAAGTCACATCAACCCCTCTGTGCTGTTGCTGCCACGTTGTTGCTGCATCTGCACTGCGTTGCTCCCTCTCAGCATCCAGCTCTACCTCTGCTCCATCTGTGATTATTTGCACCCACTGCTCCACTTGACCCGTTACTGTCTTGTAGCTCGTATGTGATCCAAGAGTTGGGCTACTCAAGGATCCTGCCTCCACTCTGTAGGTGCTCTACAGATCCATGTCGCCCCACTTTCATGGTTCATGAGCGCTCATGGCTACATCATCTTTGGAGCCATAGTCCGCCACAGCAGCCTTGGAGCTAGAAGCTTCCTTGTCCTTCTTCTTCCGAGGACAATTGCTGGCGAAATGTCCTAGTTCGCCGCACTGGAAACACTCGTTCTTTGATAGATCCTGCTTCTTTCTCCCTTGTTGCCTCTTTGATGCCAAGGTTGCATCTTCCTCTTCCTCTTTCTTCACCTTGCTCGGAGCGGTGCTGAAATGTCTCTTGGTGATCTGATGGATTTCTTCTTGTCGGAGGATCACCCACATATTGTCCCAATTCAGAAGGTCCACTCTGCCCAAGAGACTTTGGACAAAATTTTCCCTGTCCTCTGTGACAGCATTTAGAGTCGTCCTCACCATAACATCGTCCTCCACCTTCACCCCCATGCCAGTCAGCTGATCCCGGATTGCTTGTGGTCTAGACAGAAAAGGATCGATCTCCTCCCCCTTGGCCATCATGAATAACCTCTAGTGGTTCTCCAGAAGCATGTTCCTCTGGACGGATCTTCCTTCATACAGTGTGGTTAGAGCCACCCACATCTCATGAGTCGTTTTCTTATCAGCTATGTGTGGAACCACATGATCTTTGACCTCGTCCATTATGAAGCACTTGGCATGTGCCACTGCTTCATCATGCTTCGCTAGGAGAAGAGCATCAGTTGGCATGGCCAGGACTTTCTCTACATGCTCCCTCAAATTGTATGCCTCCATGACTACCAGGATTTTGGCCTTCCAGATTGCAAAGTTGGACGCGTCATCCAACCTATCTTGATCATGTAGTCCGTGAGGTGCCATCTGCTCACAAAATTTGTCGAAACGAATCCTCCTCTCTATGCTAGAGACTCGGATCTAGGGTCCTTTGCGAAAAAGACACCCTCTACTCCCTCTGACAGCTGACTTCCTCTCTTGGAAGTCTTCCAAATCAAAACGAATCAGCTCTCTTCGATCCTCTTATCGATCTGCAGATTTCTTTGGCTGGAAATCCTCTGAGAAGTTGTTCTCCTCCCACTCTTTGTCAACTTGCTCAGGCTAAATTCTGAATCGACAGAATTTTAACCCCACCAGCAACTACTGAAGCTCTACAACATGACTTCCGACACTCTGAATTAGCAACAACTTCAGGACTGCATCACCCTAGTTGGCCTCTGCGTCAGCAGACAGTCCCAGCACAACTTTTGTGCTGCCTCTGTGCAGTAAGTACGTGGACCTGTGTGGAGACTGCATCACTCTGGCCTTTGCATGGCTCTGCTTCCTTCTACTGCTATGTTGCCCTCTCTGGTCCAACTTTCTGCGGCTGTTGTTGCTTTCTCTGTTGCTTTCTGCAGCAAGGATTCTTCAATCTTCTTGTTGATGATTCAACTAGATCTGCAATCGCTCTGATACCATGTGAAAATTTCTGAATATTACTTATGCAGAAACCCTACTGTTAAATTTGGTTTTACTTCTCCTACTTAATCAAGTTATTAATTTGAAGTATTCAGCATTAACATCGAAGTAAACACATTAACAGTCTACACAGATACAGATCTAAATTGAATACATGCACAATGACAAAGTGACACACAAGATTTTCTGGACAACTGTCCCCGGAAAAACCCAATGCGGGAAAACCGGTCTTTTGGTTGCTGGAGGGTTTTTATTATTAAGTAGATTCTAAGTACAGCAAATCTGGGCACCGAACTAGTTAACCAGACAGAGAAATACAAAATTTGCAGCAATACCTTTGTTCTGGAGACAGAAAAATTGACTGATTCACACCCTCAAACAGGATTTACAGAACTCAGCGCTTTTCAGTTTTCAGAAACCCCAGTGCTGCTCTGAAGCCCTCTGTGTCAGCTCTGCTACCCTGTGTAATCCCCTACGCTGCTCAGGACGGGCTTGCATCACCCCAGACTGGGTTACGCTGCCCTTGCGCTGCCCTAGCTGGGCCTGCGTCAGCCCTGCTGGCCTCCTGCTGCCTTTGCGTTGCCCTTTCTAGGCCTATGTAGCCTTTGTGTAACACCTGAAGCCTCTGCGTTGCGCAGCTGCTGCTCAGTCTGTTGTTTCTCTGCCACTTGCTGCACTCTTGGCCTAGGATCAGTTCATCCCTTCTGCCAATACTACCCCTCACTCCAGCTGAAACACTTATGGAAATTCTTAGCAAACCACGCCCTAGAATTCCAGCTTAGTCTCAGTGCTCTGCCACTATGTGTGTTCTCCAACTGACCCCAAGCCTTTCCTTTATACTTTTCTTGTTGGGAAACCAACGATCGTGATTTAATCTTGAATCGACAACGAAGATTAAAAGAAAGTTCGATCCATGTGACTTAAGTCATTTTCATCACATGTTTAAATTAATTACCTTTAATCTTTTAATTTTCCTAAGTTAGACTTAGGGTCCTTAATTAAAAAGATTAATTAATTAATTATCTCTTAAACATGATGAAATTTCTCAAATCCCTTTCTGGGTCTTACAGATCTCATGTACTCTAGTCCCTCCACAAAGTTTGGAAGCTAGAGCACATTCGATGCTACCCCAACACTCAAAAATCTCAACACTTAGGAAATGTGGGTTTTGAGAGTCCAAAACACATTATTAACCCCTCAAAGTGTGTCATAATAGAAAGTTGAGGGTGAGGTGTAATTTTGATTACTCATAACCCATACAACTTCTCTAGACAACAGTGATTACAATTTTTATTGCAATTTTTGACCTACAGGAAATCTAAAAAATTAAAAAATGACTACCGAGACCTAACCAAATTCAATGAAGTTTTTTGTGTGATCTAGTATGGTAATATACATTGACTCTAGACACTGGGACTCACACAAGGCCTCACCATCAAGCCGTACTTCGGCTTTGGGGTTTATTTGGAGGAAAAAACTCAATTAATTATTAACTCCTTAGGCTAGAAACCTCATTGGGATCCTCACATTGCCTTGCATTAAAAATTTATTCTTTGGTCCCTTTCTCCCTCCAGATTAGGTCAAGTATATCATTGTTGCTACACCTTACCCCCTTGACCCAACCCCGGGTCCACTTGGTCTCGTGTGGTCCCATACATTATTAAGGATCATTCTTCAAAGATCACTTGGAATCCAGGCCTTCAGAAGAATTTTAGGGTTTGGGTACCTCCAATATAAGATACATACCCTAAACCTAAACCTTGAAGTTCTCCTTGAGCCCTTCCTTGAGAACCTTCAACCTTGCCTTCCAAAGCAAGCAAGCTATGCATTTGAGCCTCTCTTTTGAATAGGCCCACCAAGATCACCCCTCACCCTATCATTGATCCATTCACTTCGTGGTCCTTATTATAACGGGTCTCCTCCTATCAGTGAAAGTTCGTAAAGAGTCGAGAGCCATAGCTGAATTGACAGTAGGCTATTGCACCATCGTTGCCCTTGATCTGGTAGCAGCCCTCCAAGGATCCCCTTTTAGGACCCCTGCTAGTTTGAGCAGTAACAGTAATGATAAAAATTTAAGTAGAAGGATGAAAATAAAAGATAAAGGAATTCTCCTTTATCTTTCATTTTCATCATTTTACTTTAAGAATTTAACATTACCATTAATTACATAGCATTAGAAGGGCCCTAGGGTTGAATATCAGGGTTCCACACTCATAGATTATTGTTTTTTGTTGGTTGATGTAGCTCAAACAAGTGTTCTAGCCTCAAGTGGTGTCAATGAAGCTAGGTACACAAGCAGAAAATATCTCCAAGGGAAATGTCTTAATTAAATTAATTAAGCAGTTAAAATTATTTTCTTAAGTTTTAACTTAGGGAAATAGATTAATTAAGTAGTAATAATTGAGACATGGTCGATTTTCCTTTAGAGACTTCTAGAAAAGTTTCTAAGCGGTCTTAGCCATTGATTAGATCATTTCAGATCTAGATCTTGGCCATTGATTTCACAATGAGAGATTATAAGGGAATCGATGTGAAGCTTTGGAGATCAATGATCATTGTTATTGGGGTTTGACACTAGCGAGGGTTTCAGCAGCAGTTGAAGCAGTGAATATTTTCTGGGGTTTTCTTTCATCAGTTTTCTTCTAGTTTACGAGATCTGGAGGAGGATTTCTTCCAGAGTTTTTCTATAAACAGGAAGGCCAAGTTATTGAGGCCGTGAGGATTGCAAGAGCACCCTGTTTTCTCTGAGAGAGGCTGAGCTTCCTTGTATTTTATAGGAGGAGGCAGTACGAGATTGCCAAGAGGGTCATACGAGTTGCCAGCAAGGTCGAGACGCTGATACCGTCCAAGTCGTGAGCATGAGAGGGTCCAAGAGCCACACATGTGGGGTCGTATAGGCTATATTTTCCAGTGTGAGGTCGTGTCAGGTTGCAAAGGGAAGTTGTGAGCCTTCCAGGGGTTAGATCGACTTGTGGAGGTGAAGAAATATGTTGCCGAAGCTTTGTCGGGGTTTGGCAAGCAGTGCTATAATATTTATCAATTGCAGAATTTTTGGAAGATTAATAAAACCCTTAGATCTGAAGAACTGGATTTTCCTTCGGAGTTTTTCGAGGGACGTTTTGTCCAAATATATTGGTGTCCATTTTGTGATTGGTTTTCTCAAGGTTCCATAGTTTATTTTTGATGAATATTGCAATCGTGTTTTTATTCAGTATTTGCAGTGAAATAATTTTGCTCAGAATTAAATATATTGGATAATTACCAATTGATTGCAATAAGTGATATTTTTATCAATTTTGCACATTTTTAGGTAAAATTCAAGGGGGGACACCTAGCCCTTTTTTTGGGGGGGTGGGAGTGTCCATAAGCACCTCTTTTGGAGAAACACATCCCCACATTGAGGAAATATTTTCCCCAAAAAGGGGACATAGGGAAACATTTCCCTGGGCTTCCCCTGTCCTTGGAATATGGGGAGTGCACCCCCACCCTAGGGACGCATCCCCGCGGAACATTGGATTAAGATGTGTTGGTCACAGTACCTGATGAACGAGTTCATACAGAACTGCTTCGATACAGGAACATCAGAAGGAATTCTATTATAGTTGGTCCTGCTATTGTGTAATATTCCTATTTAAGGATATTAATAAAACACAGCAATTGGTACAGTCATGGAACGCCCCTGGATGAAAATATTCAACAGCACAAGGATAATAGAAGCGGCATATAAAATAACAGAGGCAAACCCATGCAATAGTTACACGTTAAACTGAGAAATCACTACGCCATTTCATTATGCTAGGAAATATAAACGATTACAACAGATGCCCAGATGATAGTGCTTAATTTGGCGCATGCAAGGCAAAAGATATTCTCAGAAAGAAGGTACAGCGGATTTCCTGTGGCGTTCAAGCGGCTGGAAAGACTACCGTGTGCTGCTAATGACCCCTGATTCTGCGTGACGTCCTCAACAGGCCCGGACTGTCACTGCTTCAGCTTCCAACCCGTAACCTCCAAAAATGATAACAATACAGAGCTCACACGGAATGAACTGCGGTCTTCCTACTCAGACGGCGCAGCCACTAATGTCGCTGCTCTGCAACAAGTCTTCGACCCAATCCTTCTGACCTAATGACGTTAGGACTGCCTCACCCAAGCAGGCACTCGAAGTCCCCCGGGGCTGAGGTTGAGATCTCCGCTCGGAGACACTTGGCGCACTAAACAGTGCTGCAGACTGGCTAAACAGCCGGCGTGCTCTTAGTCTTGGCGACCAATATCAATTTTATAAAATTCAACAGTACCCAAAAATGAGGAAGCCATCTCCCCTTTGTACTCGGCCCTCCTCTCGAGCCTCGAGCTCCCTCCTTTCCCGTGCAGCTAACATCCTCCTTTCCCGCGCAGTCCCCTCGGTCCCCACACGGCCAGCTTCAGCCTGCGTACTTGCCTTCGCGCGCCCGGGTGAGTCCACGACCCGCTCACGGTTGTTGGCAACTTACTAGAGGCGGCAAAATTGATCCGGTTTGATATTCCAATTAGCTATTTGCTAATTGGGAATATTACATATTGTCGGCCATGATAGTCTAGAAGCCACCTTCAGGAAATGACTATGATTCCCCTGTCACAAAATGTTTTGCCGCACCAAAGTTCAATGTATGGCAGCATAGCGCAGACAAAGCTGTTTAGAAGGAAACTACCAAGGTATTTCAAAAATGTTACCCACAGATCCTACTGGAGACTACTGAATCCTTCTGGATTCCACGCAGCCTGCTGAGAAGTATAACGATTTTCCGCAATTTGAAGTTGATTACATAATGTGTTTATTATGTACATATCGAATCTCTATCTTTCATAAATATACAGGTATTGCTATTTCCGTTTGTATCTATATTTCGCTAACATACAGTTATTATTATTATCATTTGTCATAAGATTTTTTTTGTTTTTTGAAACAAACATATGATGATGTGTTAATGTGTTACTTGCATGAGAACATCTCTATCATACTGGGTTGTAGATTTAGTGTCCATACTGGGTTGTAGATTTAGTGCCCTTAAGCCTAGTTTTCTTTCTACATCTTGTTGGTATATTGTCTATTTCATTTTTAAGGCTGATAAATTAAAGAAAATCAATCACCTACAACCCATTTAGGCACATTAAACCAGATTAAATAGTCTAATCTATTTAGTGGCCTACCCATACCCCTTCCTAATTTTCCTGGTGACCCCAAAACAGGCCAAGTCAACCTGAACTCAAATAGCGTTGTTGGTAGTGTGTTGGCAATCCTCCTTAAGCGTAAATCAACAGGGTTGCTCCTAGGATCCTTGGCCTCCCCAGTTGAAATTCAGTCATTCTGACTCTTTCTTCTAAAGTTTGTGCGCTACCTCATCCCACGGGGCACTACTATACACAATAGATTATTCGCAAGCATATGAACAAGTGTACGTTTTGCTGGGATCAAATGTTTCCAAATAGGTCATGAATAGCAGCCTTTGGCCATAGTGATGTAGAATCAAGATAGGTCATATCTACAGTCTAGAAAGCAAGATGGCAAGAAATTACCTGACGCCTGAAGCTCAGCACCAACTTTTGAAGAAGGTTGGCCTACCGGATGGTAATCATTGTAAAACTCCATCATCTGTCTCCCACTTGTAAGATATTTTGGTTTACAGCACGATTTCATTGCTTTGGGATCGATACTACCCTGGCCATTGCTCATTTCCAGAGAACCATTCAAATTTACAGACCCGCTTATTTCATCCATACGGTTTGGGTGGAAAGTAACAGAGGGAATCACAAAATCTTTTACAAGAGGGAAAAGGAAGTCAAAAAGGAAACCAACAGCCACACTTTGCCTGTAAGCTGATTTTGGAGTGCCTTCCACAGGAACAACGGAGGCTTTAAGCATTCGAACTGCTTCCAAAAGAATAGCATAAGTTATAACCTTCCCAACTAAGAATTCCTCCACATTATTAACCCTTATGGCGTGGCTCACACCAAAAGCACCAAAAGCAAGTCGAACACTCTCAATAATGCGGTTACCCCCAGGCTTATTTAACGAAATTTGAGCCAAGAAGGCAGCATTAACATAAGACACTGCGTTACCAAGGGGACGGCAGGCTGCTCTATATGTCTTGAACAACAATTTGCCATAAACTCCAGTGGTACCATTGTTCTTATCTTCTTTCACTGAATAACTAGCTCCATTCCAGTATGGAATGCATACTGATAGTAATAACGACTCTGAATCCAGAGGCTTGTCAAGGAACTCCTCCATGGTTAATATAGATTCTATTCTTGTAGCTGAAATAATTTTGACAGATGCACCAACTCCCAGTAGAATGGTCGCAACATCTGAATCAAATGACATCTTCTGGGCCATAACTAGGTTGCCACCAATACTTGCTGTATTTCTAATGAATCCAGAAGCAACTTTTTTCAGGTGATCGGCAATGCCCTTCAATAATATTTGTCTGTTATAAGTCACCTTACCCTGATCCGATACACCATTATCAATGGTTTTTCTATCCTCTAAAGCTTCGATAAGCTTGGCAATTGTTACTGCTGCTCCAACCTCAATCGCAGAATCCAGTCTGTTGATAACCTGTAGCTCTGGGATGTTGCTGATATCAATGAAAACCTTAGGTTTCATTCCCTTATAGATTCCAGCACTTGTATTTCCTACAACCAGCTTATGTTCAAGATTTTCACTGCCAGCTTTTTTGAGTTTTAAATTTGTCCATATCTCCTCCAAGCTGGATGGTCTAGTCCAGAAACGCTCTTCTCCATTAATATCCTCTTTATAAGCAAAATTTAATGTTGGCTCTCTCAGTACTACACCATTTTGGCTATTGCAGTTAGGCACAGAGCATCCTCTAGCTAGAAACTCCCTCTTCAAAAAATCTGGGAAAGTACAGACTGCAGTTGGGTTGTAGCTCGGCAATTTATTTGGATTAGCCGCTTCATTCTTTTTCCAAAACGAGTTGATACCCAAGTCCTCCAAATCAACATCTCCTGCAAAACTTTTGCAGGCATCAGCAATGGGCCTGTATCCAGTACATCTGCATACATTACCTGCAATAGCTTCCTCTGCCTCCAATACCGAAAGATTGGAAAATCCATCCTTCGAGTCAGATTTTTCTTTGGTTTCAGCTCGGCGAAGAGCAGCAAAGAGAGACATACACATTCCTGGAGTGCAGTATCCGCACTGTGATGCATGAAAACCTGCAATCCTTTGGTGAATAGAATGGTATCCAT
The DNA here is from genome assembly GCA_034641835.2 of Pinus albicaulis. NCBI lineage: Eukaryota > Viridiplantae > Streptophyta > Pinopsida > Pinales > Pinaceae > Pinus > Pinus albicaulis. The sequence continues at coordinate 57,874,367 of CM076583.1, read as the reverse complement.
CCCTGCAATTCCCAAGGCCTTCAGAAGTTGTAATAGAACAGCCATCTAGAGAACCCAATAGTGTTAAGCATGAACTTATTGAAAATTCATCTATCTCCTTCGTTTTAATGTTGTATTTTGATAGCAACACTACACAAGCTCCACAACCACCTGCTATCAGGAAAAGAAACCAATCCAAGTTTACAAAACAACCGTCTCTGTAAAATCTAAAGGAAAATTAGAAATGTTTGAGTGAATCTACTGCAAGTTACAAAGAAATCACATAAAATAATGATGAATGAATGGGCTTCCACTTTGTACCTTCTCCACAACCCAGCTTAGCTCCTTTGTACTGAGTGTGATAACGCAGATAATCGAGCAGTGTAGTCGCTGGGTCGATTCGGCAGAAGTCTACTTCGATTCTCTGGCCGTTTAGACCAAATACAGCGAGATGTTTTGCAAGTACCGAGGCCATTTCCGAGATTTCTGGTACAATGGTATGTTTTCATGTAGTGATGATCCTAATAGTATGACTCTTGTCGGAAAAAGATGTGGTCTGTAGTTAAACTAATATGTATAGTTCGAATAATTATTAAAATTGATATTGTTTTTATTAATTTAATTTTTAATATAATTAGGCCTGAGGCGTTATCTTTGTTGGAGTGGGGTGAACAAACACTCTTCACTCCACCCAATCAAACGTTTCTTTATCGTCTTTTTATTCGGTAATATTTTGACATGTTGCTAAATAGTATTGGGTGAGATCGCGTTATGGGTGGGTGTTTAAGTCATCTTTCTGTCCTCTGGCCGTCCTCGATGAGATCATTGACGCTGTGGAAAGCCATGCGCAGAGCTCGATCGCCACAATGGCTCGCATCCAAGCTAGCCGGATCGATCTCGAACGCAACTTTGCATGTATTATAAACATTGCAGAATGTCCTGAAAATCCAAAGCCTCTGCCCCTCTGGCTGGCCTCGTCGAGAATCGGCATAGTCGATCCGTGACCTCAACGACTCGCAGAACAAATTCGCGAAGAGTGCAAATTTTCGGAGAGAGCAAGTGTTCAACTTGTACGTGGCAATTTCGTGCTGCAATTTCCAAGCATTTCCATCGGAATTAAAGATTTCTGCTGTGGTTCGAATTGCTATTTGTGGAGATCGATTTATTTAACAAGAAGACGAGTTATTGATTACTCTAGTACCGAAATTCTTCAGATAAGAGGCCAAATAATTATAGCTGAGGGTCGAATTGCCTCTCTGTCTAGAGGTCAATTTAGCCCATCTAAGATTAGTCTTGTGCTAGAAATTAACGCAGATCGAAAGCATAGATTATAGGAGTTATTCATCAGTATGATCATTTCTAGGTTGAGAGCACTGGTTTCAAATTTATTTGCAGGGACAAGTTGATTGCTTTGGTTCATGAAAGCTAATACACCGGATTACATTGAAGGGCCACGAGGCCATACTGTTTTGTGGAGAAGTATCAGATCTGAGGTGTCTCATAGGTCTCATCCGAGATCGTAGATTCCCAACAGAATTCAATACCATCTAGTGTTACGCCAGGGGATCAAATAATGCGCAGATGGCAGAGGTGCCATCCAATGATCTTCCATATAAAGTTTGATCCCTTATTGAGGTGCAAGCGGACCGGTGCATGATATTGATAAGTCAAATTCCTAGATTGAGATTTATCATTTCTCATTCAAGGAAGATTCCCATAAGCCTCATAAAGTTCTTTCATCATCTATGTGACTGTTGGTGTTTCATGTGAGTCTTACCGATAACATAGCAAGGTTTGTGTGTACAACTGCTGTTAGAGTTTAGTGTTTAGATTCCGGTGGTATAAACTGTAAGCTCGTCTCAGTTTATGATGTAAATGAAAGTTGCACATAAATAAATTTAGTTCGTTTTAAATGGATTATTCTGGAGCTTGTCACAACATAGATTAGATTTAAAATGGACTTATTTTTACAATGAATCTCCATTGTCATGACTGGTTCAAATTGTTATGATTCGAACTTGATTCCTTCACCTGTTTATAACGCATTTTACAGAGATGATCAACAAAACACAAGCAGAACGAACAAAGCGTGCTGATATTTTATTATACACAAATTTTTAACTTCGACTCCATATTTATGCCACGAGAGTGCAACATTTTTTGCCTTCACATAACGATATAATAATACAATTCGTAGAATTTCCATTATCAATCATAATATTATAACTACTTGACTCAACTTGTTAGCCAAAACTAAGCATTCTCCTTCTAAATGTGAAAAGCTTCCAACACTAAACAAAACCGCATATCAGAGCCTTTGGACTCATTTTCCTCATATTACATTCTTAGTAACACTGTGAAGCTCAGCTTTTGGTTCCAAAATTTAAACTCTGCGTCTATTGAGCATAGAAAATCTGAACTAGCTTTCAGGAAAGAAGATAAACTTGTTAAGGATTGAGTTCTTAGACACTCACGTGATGTAAAACCGGACCAGGAAAATAAATTTCCCTTTTTCAGGATAGTTGAATTAAAGTGTTTTTTTAATTTTTTTATTTAACACGATCTCATAAATGTGTTATTTATTTTATAAGGGATTTGGTTGGATTGCAAAAAAAGTTGACATCCCCCTCAAAGAATTCACTTTGTTTGATTTAATTTTCTCAATATTCGTTTTTTTGGAAGTTGCTTAGTAAAAAATTTCCTAAAGTTGGGGGTGCACTACATAGCATGCATTTCTTTTGGATCTAGTGCCACCTGGGGGCTATATATGCTGCCAATTTTATTTTCCATGTTATTTTGAGTTCTGCGCTCTATCTTGCTGGGCGTAAATAATGAAATCTAAATATTAGGTATATAGAGTTTACTTTATTGAGTGATAAGCTTGAGAGATTCTTAAAGAAGTTTTTGTACAATGTGTACCTTTCTCATTGGTGTTTCTTTATTTATTCAATTTAAATTTAAATTAAAATTAGAAGTTTATTAACATTCACAAATAAATTGGATTATTTGGTAGTGAAAACATTTATTAATATTAATAAAGAAGCATATAATGTAAATAATGTAATTAGAAAATAAACTCCCCGAACATCAATTAAATTATACATTTTTATGTTTTTATCAAAAATAAATAAATAAACGGATTTCAGAAGAAGTGCCCTCCCAAATAGACACGTCTATATTTCTCGACCAAGAGAGAAACGAGTTTAAACCATGTCTTCTCAGTGCCAACGATTCAAATTAAAACAGTCTCTTAACTAACTTACTGATCCATAATTAGCCACAAAAAATGGGATAGAAAATGACAATATTTTTTAAGTCAAAAATTTGAAGTCTGGAAAACTTGTTTTGCCTCGACATTGGCATTCTATTTACATATTCTGTTTTTATAATGCTTACACTGCTGCTGCTTAGTTCCACAGGTTTCAGAAAAAAAATTGGCTGCAAAAGGATTTTGATATCTAACATTTGAATGTAATAACAGTGAAGTATGCTTTTACCAAAATAGTGAAGTAAATTGGAGCTAAAGCCTTTAGGATGGTAAATGTAAAGCCAAAACAGTCTATTAACTAACTTACTGACCAATAATTAACCGCAAAAAATAGGACAGAAAATGACAATATTTTTGAAGTCAATATTTTGAAGTCTGGAAAACTTGTTTTGCCTCGACATTGGCATTCAATGTTTACATATTCTGTTTCTAATAATGCTTACACTGCTGCTGCTTAGTTCCATAGGTTTCTCAAAAAATTGGTTGCAAAATGATTTTGCTATCTAACATTTGAATGTAATAACAGTGAAGTATGCTTTTACCAAAATAGTGAAGTAAATTGGAGCTAGAGCCCTTAGGATAGTAAATGTAAAGCCAGCTAGGTTTATTGTGCTTAATTGAACTACAGCTTCTTGGTAAGATTGGAGAGTTTTCACTACCCAAATCTGTTTACTGCAACATGGATAAGGTTGTTGAGTTGCTTGTCTATTCCAAAAGTGTGGATTTTTGCGGCATTTCAATCATGGCATTGCTTACTTTTTTGTGCTAGATTGTAGCTCTCATATTGTAAGAAAAATCAGTCAAACTGATGTGCTTGACATTCTCTTCCGAGCCCAAGTAACAATATACCAGAGCCCAAATAACAATATATCGATATACATTGAAATTGTCCTTTTGATCATCTCCAAGGGAATGACGAATTAGCAATAGTACTAAATTTGTTGCAAGGTCATAAGAGTCTTCATCCAAAGTTAATATACAATAATGATAAAAAATGAAATAGAGGCATATCATCATGACGAGGGTAATTCCACGAATGAGGGAATATGTTAACGTGTGGGTTTAAGAGTTCTGGAAAAGGGTAGAAAGGAAACGTCCCCAACCTGAAAATTACAGAGGTTGTAATTTTCTTACTCTCATGATTTTTTCCATAGTGGATACGCGAAAGACAGAAGAAAGCCAAAGAAAATTATTAAGCCAGATTAGGGAGTCTTAAAGCAGCCTTAGGGAGTTTTGAATTTGTAGCATTAATATTGGGTATCTTGGTTTATGATGCCTCAAACTTGAGCGACTTTATTCAACACAAGCTTCAGTTTGTGGCAACCAATATCAATTTGATTTCTCGAGGTTTGACAGGGATTGACAACCATTTTTGTATCCTTCTACTCAAATAGGTCAATGAGCCTCCTCACTAATGCGAGCTCAAGTAATGTTTACTCAACAAACTATCAAAGCTATTTTTCTCATAATTCATGCATCCTCCTTTTGGCATTCCCTTGCACTTCCCAGTGCAATTGCTAGTAATATTTTAATTCGGAAACCCATCTCAGTTCAATAATAAAAGTTAACCACCTCTGTCTTTTCCAAAAGATAAACCGCAACCATACTTGGGGAAGCTAGAAGTCCTAATGTTTTACATCATTGGTACTTCCCAGTGCAATTGCTAGTAATATTTTAATTCGGAAACCCGTCTCAGTTCAATAATAAAAGTTAACCACCTCTGTCTTTTCCAAAAGATAAACTGCAACCATACTTGGGGAAGCTAGAAGTCCTAATGTTTTACATCATTGGTGACCATGAAGTCCTTCACTTTCCTTATAGAGTTTCTAGCAAACGAATCTCCACATAATTTCCGCCGACAAATTTTAATGAATGTATACTTTGTCACATATGGTATAGAGCTAACATTTGACCATGTATTTTCAATGAAAACTCTTTTCAATATGTGGTACTCTAAGTAGACTGCTTTTTAGTTTTGAAAATTGTGGAAATTTTGGTAATATTTTAAGAAAATCTGGTAGGGATTTTTCTAAATCTAAGTTATAACTGTCAAACTATAATATTTTGGGTGTTTTGGAGGTTTTTGATGGTGCTGAATCTATTTCCACCACCAAAATCATGATTCAAACACTGTTACTTTAAGATTTCTTAAATTTTTTTGGCCCAAATTCCCAACAATTTTGACCATCTAGGCAATTCCTCTATCTCGTTAAACAACTCCTTTGAATATTACAATACATTTTATCATACACCATTTCATTTAATTGTGGTACTCCACTTCTTTTTATAATTAATTATTAGAGCACCTTTGGATTTGTTGTATGAATTATTATTAGAGCTAGTTAGTTTAGGGATCCCCTTTGGATTTGTTGTATGAAGCTTACGGTTACGTGTTATTTTAATTATAATGGTCCATGTAGCCCTCGTTAGTTTTAACTCTATCATATTTTATTTTAAATTTTTAATAGTTTTTTATTTTTTTATTTTTTTTTTCGTGCACAAATAAAATATGATAAGATATATGTAGAATATATATTTGGCATGTGTCATGTGCTTAAGATATGTGTCAAACATGTATTAATTATGTCTAAATTTCAAGATATATCACATGTAAAAAGTGGCTTACGGGTTATTAAAAATGTAATGTTTTTTTTTTTCAATTTTTTCACTTATGAGTTGGAGCTTTGAAGTGTGTTAATATGTACTTGAAGGTTTTATTGTAGATTTTAAGGGATTCCAAGTGTTTCATAGGTGTATTTGTCATTTGGCACCATTTCTTGGAAAACCTTCGATGGTATTTTGGCTGTGGAGGGAAGATCCTGATAGCCCACTCGAGCATAATAGGTTCATCTATCTCACCCTTCATCAACATTGAATTGATTTCTCACCTAAATGGAAAAGGTATCTTCTTTTTAGGACAAGTTGTTAAGGATTATATACAGGGCATTCCAACATGGAAATCATCATAACAAATGGATTTACAAGGGAATTTGAAAGCATAATGGGACAAATATACTGAATTGTTGGGTAGTCTGCATTTAAAAAACCAAAGCTATGGTGATCGGGTGACATGGGGTGGAACAATCAAAGATGGGTAGATTTCCGCAAATGAAAATTACAAGATACTGATCTATAAAAATCATGGACCGGACAGATATTGTTGGTTTGCAGAAGTATGGAAAGTGAACGCACAGATTAAGATGATTATCTTAACATAGCTAGTTTGGAGGGATAAGAATATGACATAGTCTAACCTTCAAAACAAAGGGAAGATTGATCCTGGTATTTGTAGATTTTGTATGAATGCAAATGAGGATAATATGCACCTATTTTATTCCTGCACTTTCACATGGGAAGTCCACACTAGAATATGTAAACACTTCAACTTACAGTACATGGAACTGGAGAACACCGAAGACTACATCAAATGGTGGTTAACGAAAGGTAAGTCACTCAGGAACATTCCTGTCTTATTTCATTGGTGTATTTGGTGCGACAGAAATAAATGGATATTTTAGGAGGTAAGCAGTAGCCCGGAAAAAAATATGTCACAAGATCATTAACTTATGGGAGAAATTAAAAATTCAATAGAAACCCCCACCTGATTTATGTAAGAAATTACGGCCTTTCAAAATCCACTACCCTGCTGGATTTTTCGATGGGGCGTCACAACAAACCAGATGTGGATGTGTGGCATGGTTGATGATTTTCCACACATGCCACTACAAAATCCATTGGTACAGAGGCATTGGGACCAATATGAGAGCTGAAATATTGGCACTATGGGGCCTCATGTGGTTCGCAACTCAGTTATATATGGAAAAATTATGGGTTTTTGGTGACTCATATATTCTCCTAGATCATCTCAATAAAGGGACATCACTCAATCCGGGGTACCTCAATGCATGGTTGGACAAAATAAAAGAACTATGAACATCATTCTCCAACATAATCTTCAAACATATCTACAAAGAAAAAAACACACAAGTTGATAGGTTATAAAAAAAGGGGCTTCAAAGAAACTTTGGGGAGATGCACTACGAGCTTTATGACTCTATAGGAGCTGGTGCGAGAGGTATGGTAAAAAATTTCTGAAGGGACTGCTTTGGAGATGGAAAGTTTTTATTTTGATGCTTTTTTATAGTATCTGGATGGAGAAAAGGAACTACACTACAGCACTATGAGACATGGCTGATGATTTTTTGATGACATTTTGATGCAAAAAATGAAACAGGGACGAAAAGGAAGGTACTAATGTAACACGATGATATTATATTGCTCAACATTTTGTTTATCTTTTTTTTTATGATGAAATCACTATATGCAAACATTTGTACAAACAAGTGAATACGTACAATTTGATATGAAAAACTCCATGTAATATCCTTGAAACATTATGAAGTTTTGCACTAGTACATTAATATAAACCAGACGTTTTTTCCCACTGAAGAAAAGGTGCATTTGTCAACTAAATTGGTTATTTTTCCTATAGCATTTAGTTGTAAGGCTCCCCTATCAAGTTACTTTGTCCTCGTGTTGTAAGAGGAATTGAAGTGCATATAGGAATTTGTACAATTTGAAGAAGAGTGGGATTGATGAATCCAAGGTAGAGACAATAGTGTATGTGCACATCAACCTTTGTATTATTGTAGATAGAGGAAGGAGTGATTTAAGGGAAAGACACGGATGTGAGATGTGTTTCCTAATGATACAAGTTTGGACAACAACGTTGAGTTGGCATTAGCCAACTTGGACCTTAATGATCTAGTACTAGAGCTAGTCACTTTTGATTATGGTGATTCTCTTGAAGGATCATCCTCTGCGTCAATCAATGCACAAATTGGATTACATTTAGAAGAGGAGGTCGAGAATGGAGAAGAGAGCAGTGAGAGTGATGTTAATTTTGATTATTCTAACATGGAGGAGACTACTAACAATCATAAAGCTAAAAAATTCTTCCATCTATAGTTTTAGTATCTACCCTAGTTTGTATTTTCCATTCACATTCCCACCTATAGTAGCATTGAATCAGTATATATGTAATACATTTTGATTATGATGACATGATGAGAAAATTACAATTTATAAATCTAATTTCTTGTGTGTTTGTCCTTAATAATCATTGATGTAGTACTAGTAACTAATTGTATGATTTAATTTGTATCTTGTAAATGTTATCATTTCTAACAAAATTTGAATCTTTACGTTTAATTTCATTTTTGCATGTGTAATTTTTATTTTTTTAGTATATATATTATATATAAACGATTTCCTATGTGTCTTATTTCCATGGTCATCGTGTCTCATGTCGAAACTCATTTTTTTGTTTCTTGTATCACCATGTCTTGTAACTTAGATCAATAGGCCTTACAAACATAAATGTGTATATAATTTCAAGTTGAGATAACAATTTCTAGAATAGATCGATCCATAAATCAAACTTGTTTGTGCTTATTGAACTACTTTCCTTGCAATTAACCAAGCCTGCAAAGCCACTACTTTCGCAACAATCTTATGTGCACTGAGTAATGTAATGGGCCTCCAACCTTGAATGGTATCCTTGGCCATGTTCTTTAGAATGAGCTTGGAAATTCCTTGGATGAAATATTCAAACATCCTACCATATGAGAAAAATTTAGCTGCCAAATAACAAAAGCCATCTCTAATTGTCTCTCACGTGGCCTTGTATAATTCACAGGGGAGGCAATCAATTATCAACAACTTCCATTCTTCATAAATCAATTTTTTTAAATTAATTTTTACAAAGCTTAGGATTGAGTGGATTAGACATTTATCGTAAAGACGTTGATGTGCTCGAGGTTTGGTCCATAATATGTGCATGTGGTGAACAAATTATTCTCACATGTGTCAAATTTTGTTTATGTTAACATGTAATGCCCGATGTTTTGAACTAATTATATACTTGATTAACTAAGTGGTTTTAAAATATTAATAATATGTGTGTGTGTGTGTGTGTATTTTGTTTGTTAGTCAAAAACCTTTTGTTAATTCCGCCAAAGGTTACAACATGTTTTCCCATAATATACTGATCTTTCGGCCTCACTCCTACAAAAACTCATTCCAAAGTGTAAAAATTCACTAAGAATCCAAAAATAAAATGACCAAAATGACCAGAAGACCTCTAAGATAAAGATACATCCCACCAACATTAAGGAATGAAAGGATTTTCCTAAGAAATAATAATCAGTACTTGCCTTGGAGGATCTAGTGACCTGCGGTCTCCATGAACATGAAACTCTAAGTGTGCAATCCTTTCCTCCATGCGGTCCATATGCTCCACCAATCTCCATTATCCCCGCCAAAGTGACACCAAATGGTCCAACATATTCCATTGGTTTTGCTACAAAATTTTCAAGAAGCTTATAGTTTCGTTTCAGAAATCGTTGTGGTACTGCTCCAATTTTTCCAAAAGAAGGATGATGCGCCACATTCGAAAGGGGGAGGAAGATCAACATGGCTAAGAGAAGGGAGCTAGTTAAATGCCACCTCTCCCTCCCACTGCATATTTCCTTCTATGCTTCGCTCATTTCCCTCGCAGTCCTAAAACCCTCCACACTCTGCCTCATTCCCTAAGCATTGTCAACCCGACTCTAACACATTTGAAATTGAACCCTATCTTCAACACTATACATAAGCTCAACAATACCTCCACTTCCCTAGAAACAACCATGAAATTTCCATGATACCCAGCCCAGGCCTCTCGAAGGGGAGGCAACACCTAGCCAAGGCTACTCCATCTCCCTACCATGGTACCACTACATGTTAACACCAAACTTCTCCCTTCAATAGTGACTATTTTGACCAGGTTAACACTGCATCCCTCAGGGCACAAGCAGAACAAACAATAATTTGTGAGCAAACCAAAAGATCAAAATATCTTATGCATAAATAAAGACCGCAACCGATGACAATAGTTGTGAATTACATAGACGGGAATATCCTTGAAATTGAAGACCACGAACATTGCATTAGAGCCTCGCCAACCCCTGACTCCAACTTTTGGTCGAGGCCTTGTGAATGTCAGACCGGACTTCCAAAAACCCAAGAAGTAGACCATACAATGGAATTCCCACCCCCAACCAAAAATAAATATATCCCTAACAAGGTGACATGGACAGTCAAGGGAGCTTACCAGAATGCCATAAGCAGAAATCCAGTGTTGAGACACTCTTTCAACTATCGAACATTGTGCACTTCATTTATTTGCAGGAACCTTCCAATGACATGACAAGACCTAACTCTTCACCCCCTAGATCCTAGACTTGACGCAATTTACCCCCCCGTTATGCAGATAAATCCCTCATGCAGACAAGAGCAATCTCCCTAGTATCCTACGGATAGCTAGAAACAAACATCCAATTGTAAATCATTTTCTCTAGATCATTTGCAATTCAAAATTATTATAAACAAAGAAAGAGGACGTGCTCCTACCTTGAAACTCGATTTTCAGTGCAACCTTTTATCTAGTCGCTCCAAAGAGGCTTCTTCAGTAATGAGAACTTGCAATCAAAGACAGACAAAAGAATTAAAAGCACCTGCAACATATAATAATTGAGAACAGTTAATATAACTCAGTGATCAAGGAATCCAAGTATTGAATTATTCAAATAGACACAAGAACAACTCAATGAGAAAAGTAGATCCATGTGTGTTATCTTGTATGAAAAGAGTAACTTTACAACCTGTCACCTTGATGTTGCACAAGTTCCTCCCGGGGTTCTGAACAATCGTTCCTCCTTCAGATTGACAAGCCTTCCTCTCTCTGAACTAGCATGAAGTATTGTACATGAGTGTGTGATCATTCTCATACCAAAATGACTAGTTTAGAGAGTATGCTCTCTTGAGAATTTCTTCAGCAATTACCATATACAAGGTACCATCTACCCTTGATACTGAAACATGAGCCCAATTTATAGGGAAATGGAGGTACTTTCAGTTTCATGAAGAGGGGGATGGATTCCTCTCATGAAGGGATTTGAGCTCCATATACCAAGGGATAAACTCCATGAGTGAAGGGGTAGAGCTCCATGAGTGGAGGGATAAAGCTTGAATTGATCGCACCTCTAGAAGCTTCCAATTGGGAGAATATTCGTCCAACTGGGCTTCTAGAACTTACTTTTTCCTTTATTTGACTGCTTACGGGGGTCCGCGGGTTTTATAAGCAAAACGTGTGGGATCTGTCGCAGGCTATAGAGCAAATATTTGCGGATCCGCAAGAAAGAGCTAGGAAAAGTGTGGAGTTAGACTTTTTAGGGTTTTATTGAGCTTTTCTCCAATTCCAAGACTTGGTTTAGGAACATTATGGTTTTTGACCTCTAAGGGAGCATAATATAGGTAGTGATGAACCTATATAGACAGTCAAATGTCATGGTGACAAAATAACGTGTAACACCCCCCCTCCCCACCCCACCCACCCACAACACTAGCGAGAAAACTCCACTTGAGGTTAGGAATTCCAAATGCAGAGCACCAAATCCGAAAGAGCATGCACAGGTTGGTGACATGTGCATACTCTTCAAAATCACCTTAACCCTACTAACTTCCAAATACTAAGCTTGCATTCATCTAGCCAAAACTCGCCATCTTGCTAATAACACTATCGTCTAACATCTTGAAGGTTTCATCCATAATGAAATGCCTACTTCCAGCTTGTCACTTGCACCTTCATTTAATGCGTGGGAGGGAATAATTCTCCTTCCCCATCCTTTGTATTCCCACGCGGCGAATATATATATATATATATATATATATATATATATATATATATATATATATATATATATATATATATATATATATATATAGAGAGAGAGAGAGAGAGAGAGAGAGAGAGAGTTTAGCAGAATTAGAAATTGGGTCAGTCTCATACTTGCATGACACAAGGTCGACTTCAACCACTACCACTATACCTCTAGGTCAATTGCACTACCCCTAGCATGCATGCATGGGTTAGCAACTAAGGATTTAAATGTGTGACCTTGTACTCACATTTACTTTACATTTTCACTCACTTTCCAAGTGAACTCCCTAGGGTGGCTAACAATAAGTAATTATTAGTGTAGCCATGTAGATTAAAAGAATGGTAAACTCCCATGGGCATCAATCCATGATAAGAATCAAAACACTTACTTCATGATACATATTACATTGCTAAGATTAAAAAATCATGAAAATCAAGTGACTTTATTTTAAATTTATCATTATTATTATTTATAAAAAGAATTATTTTGCTACAATGCCATAGGTAAATATTATGGCTTATCAATACCACATGTCCAAAAAAACCATAATTCATTTATTATGACATTTTTTTTTATAAACTAGTCTAATTCTATTAAGTAAGAAAATATTTTACAATACATTGTTTTGAGCAAAGGAACTTATCCAATACCTACTCTTAACTTAGTCCAAAAATTCAAAAAGAAGTGATGCCCATAGTTGGGAAACCAACCCTTTAATTGTCTCTGAAAACTTGTTTCACCTACATTCGCTAATACATTATCAAAAATATTGGAAATAACTATAAAAACGATAGAAAGCAAGTATGTCCATAGATGGATGGAGGTGCAAGAACCTTCATTCACTGTTGGTGCCATCATATTGTTCTTCATCAGTTGTTGGATGTTCCTCCTCTATAATTGGACACCCATAGATGCGACCAATTTCCATTGTTCCTTCGTGAAGACCCGTGGCTGTGGCTCCACCGACTCTTCGTGCATCACATTTTCGCCCTTGATTGGCCCGAGACGATGAGGGAGGTTTGATGGGAAGACACATGAGTTTTTTGGGCGGGGGAGGGATTATTAAGGGGATGGTTGATTTATGATACCTCCCCTTCAATCTAGGCAGCGTCAGCGTTGTAGGCTCAGCATTCGGGAGAAGATGGGCTATAGGTGAGGACGTCGTGTGATTAGCTGCAGGAGTGAGGGATGTTTTGAGAGCGGACTGAGCGAGGGGAACTTACATAGTCTGGAGGATGGAGGAATTGACATTAATGGCCATGGTTGCAGAGAGAGCCAAGGTGTCGTCTATGGCTAGGTCCGCGAAAGTGAGTCAGGAGAGGTATCTTTCTCATTCATGGAGTGAAATAAACGGTTTGCGAACTCTTTGGTGAGCCTGGTAGGCAGAGCTCCTCTAGTGCTTCCTCTGCGGGGCTTTTGTCTCTGCCTAGGTGCCATGGCAGTGAGAGAACAAAGCCGCAAGGAACGCACCAGGTGATGGAGGGAGAAATCGGCAGTGCTTCACTGAAAGAGCAATGGCATAGTGCAGAGGTGAGCATTGCGGTGGGTATTTAAGTCGATCCTCCTTCTTTCAAGGCCCCAGATGGCATTCAATTACCTCATTAACTGCAATGATAGCCTTTAGCTGCCACCAAGTGCAGCGTTCTTGTTGTATCGTCATCGGTTCTTCATGTAGAGAGGCATGCCGCACCATGGGATGAGTTGGCTGTCATTTCACCCGGATCTAGGACATTTAGTATGACATTTTATTTTAATTAACCAATCGAATTAAAAGGGTGGAAAGGGCATAAATACTTTTAAGACAAATCTCAACCTTTGATTTCTGAATCATAGAATCTATATTCCAAAATAGACAGGCCTATGAATACAACCATATAAAAGAAATGGTTGATAAATGCCAATACACATCAATCTATGATAAATATCAAAACACTTACCCATTTATACATCTAATAATGCCTAGATAAAAGAAAAAGTCATAAACATTAACTAAATTATTAATTATAAAAATAATTCATATACGAGTTAAACATATATACATTTTAAAATGCATTTAACAATATTCTTAACTATGAGGTTCAACCCCACTTTACCATAAGAAATCTTAACTCGTAAATAGCTCTTCTTACAATACCATGGGCCAATACCATGGCTTATCAATACTACATGCCTAATATGACACGTGTTGATACTAGTGTAGAAATCTTGACTTGTAAATAGCTCTTCTTACAATACCATGGATCAATATTGTTGGGGTTCCTATGTTTTGGCAGATTTGGCAATACCAAAAGATAAGACAACATCAAACCACTTTGGGGCCCTAGGATCTAGCCCTCCTGGACTCGGAGAGGGATCTCTCCAAATAGAGCAAAGAATGATATGTCTTTGAAGCTCAAAATGAGATATTAGGCTAGATATGAAGCACAAGGGATTTTAAATGATTTGGTTGGTTGGTTGTTGGGTTGGTTATGGGATCATAAACTGAGAAGGTTCTAAGAGGAAAGGAACAAGGCAGCAGGATATTTCAGCAAAGAGGATAGGCCAAGAAAGTGCCATCCATTGGGCTATGGAGTCATGAAAGGAAATTACATGCAACAACTAGCGAAGGCTTCCAGAGGGCAAGTCATCTATACTAAAGGATCTTTTAGATAGATGGTGGGATGGAACATTAAGGAGAGAAGGTGAAAGAAGGAAAGGCAACCGAATTTCTGTCTATAGATCAGGTTAGAGGTCATTTAACTCCAGACCTGCTTGGACATACTCAAAGACAGCTCTCAAAGAGGGACAAAGGAGCAGCTTATAGATCGGACCAGAGGTCATTTAACTCCAGGTCTGCTTTAACAACTCCAAGGGAAAACAGAGATAAGATTAACAGAAGGGATCTTAGAAAGGCCAGCTAGTCGCGCAAGGATCCTAGTGGACAGGGCTAACTCTAATCCCCAGTGTTCCCAAACCTTCCAGCTTAAACCCAACAAGAACATCTAAGAAATGATCCATCTGATTCATACATCAGAGAGCAGGCAATAACATCCACTACACTGGTTAAATCGACTGAAATCAATTCTCAGATAGCACATAAAGCAGAAAACATTAAAGGTAGGGAGAGCAGGAAACATAGGGCACCTAACAAGGGTGAATCCTATGTTATACTTCGGTTGCCTACCAGAAGAACATGGAACAATATGAAAATGTAATAAACAGAGTTAGGAAAAACATCACCAATAGTAATAGACTAGGATCCTGTGAAATGTGCTTTGATTAATTGATGCAAAACCAGTCATGTACAATAAGCTAAATGGCTAATACAATCTAAACTTTCTCCTCCCAGCTTATTACATACAAACTACTCTGCTATTCCCTCCCAAGACTATTCTAACAGTCAGAATGAATCCCTCTAACAGCAACGGCAGCAGCCAACAACAACCACCTTTACAATATGTTCTTCTGGATTCTTATAGGAAAAAACAGAGCAGAAGATGGTAGGTGAAGCATTAAATGAAGAATTAACGCTCAGAAGAGGAGGAAGGCCGCAACCCATTCTGCTTTAAATCTGTGCAATTACTTCTGGTACTCTGGCTGTGGAACTACTGCCATTCTCTGTTGACTGAACAACTAGTGAAATAATGATGCTAGGGTATCCATATCGTGTAACAAATGCTTCTTGATGGTATAGGACTGCTGAAAGGGCATAAATATTCATTTGGGCACAATGTAGACTGAAGAAATGATGTGTACCATTTCCTTTCATGGAAGAACGCTTCGCTGATACGGAAACCCTGATAATATTATCTCTCTGTGCATTGGATCGTCCAAGAGATCCACGGGGTCTTCCAATTTGTACTTTTGCCTTTTAAAAATCTCTGCAGACGCTTATGAGTCTTCCATTTCCTACCTCGAGCTCTCTGCTGACCTTGTTTGTGAATTTCGAGCTTCAATGGCGCCGGAGGGTTGGTAGAGTTTTAAAATCTGTCCTTTGATGAATTAATGGTGCAAGCAACCCTCCAGACGCTTCCTGTAACATCAAGCTCTGAATATAACCTCTGCACCTGGTCTTCATTGATCCCTCTGTCACTGTGACAGAGATCGCGCATCATGGTGGTCATTTACTGTTGAAAACCCCGGAACAACACAATATCTATGAAGAAAACAATGGATGGGGCGATGGATGCAGCAGGACGATGAGGGTGGACGCGCAAGTTGGTGACATGGCAGAATGATGCGGGGTTATGGTGAAATATGCATGGCGTGGAGAAAGGTGGCAGAATGTAGTCGCAGGCGAAACTTCAACGAAAAACATTGAAAATGGCCCCTTTGGATGAATCAAAATGAATGGATGGGGAGATTGTACGGAGGGTACACGTGGAGATGACGTGGCGAGACCGGGGCAGTGGAATAGTCAACAGCGGGTGGATGAATCTGGGCCGTCGATCGTGGCGGAGATCAACGGCGGAGGACGACGGACGGTGGGCCATGGCGTGAGCTATCGCGTATGCAACTTCATTAGACTTTATGCATCTTGAGCGGGCGATGGCCGTTGGATGGCCCGTCCCAGATCGGATGGTCTACAGCGATTTCACTGGGCGTCCGTGTCCAACAGATAATGCGCGGGGGATGACTTTAACGGGCGGGAAAAGTGGTTTAGGAATCGTACAGAAGGACGCGTGTCAGGCGGTGAGTGGAATCACTGGCCTCCGGGGAAAAACCACCAAGCGCGCGAGGGTGGTGCGGAATAAACTGGCGGTTTGTGAACAGTGAAAGTGGGGAGTGGGACCACCGAGGCGGGCGGGTTCCGCGCCGTTAGATCTGGAACAGATCGACGGTGGAAAATGCGCCTGAAGCGCTCTGGCTATGAATCGTTGATCTGCGGATTTAAATGGTTGGCGGAGATGAACCGCGGGGGACCCAGGCGTACAGACGTGAGAACTTGCGACAGGCGAACTTGCGATCGGCGATCGCATTGCAAATATTTGCGACACGATCAGATCGCATCGCACCAAAAATATTTGTGATGGATCGATCGAACACAAACAACGAACATGCGAAAATGCGATCTGCGATGGATGTGATATGCGATTAGCGCCTCAAGGGGCAGCGCTCAGTCACAACGCTCGTTTACAAGGGGGCAATAGCTAAAGGGGCAGCGGAAAAGGGGCTAAGCCTTAGTATAAGGTCAGAAGTGGGTTTTTTAGACCATTTTAATGCATTCTAAGGCCAAGGAAAGGGAACAATAGAGGGATAAGGGGGGAAAAAGGACATCAAAGGGAAGGGGAAGGATATAATGGGGATTTGAAAATGTAAGAAGGGAAATAGAAGGGGAAACTAAATAGAAGCTAAGTGGGGGTGAAACAAGAGGGAAAGGGGCCTTTTGGCACTTCTTCACAAACAGAGAGGCTTGTAATGGAACTCAGCAGAGAGGACTTCATCAAAGGACAAAGACACAAAGAGGCTTCAAGGATGATGTGTTTTCAGGGGAAATGCATTCCTTGAAGGCTCAAAAACATTTTAGCCCCCTATTTGCTTGTCAAAAATTTATGAGGGGGCTAACAAATACCACATGCCTAATATGACACTGGTCTAGCAAGTCACTAGAGGGGTCAAATCTCTTGATGTGAAAACTTTCTTTAAGAGTACAAAAATTTAGATCTATGGTTAAGATATGTGTAATTTTCATAGTGTAAACGCATTGAAAATCCCTTTTCTTTGTAAGTTCAATATAGGTGAGACTACATCATGGTCATGTCCAAGAATAACACCTATATAGAGTAGGGAATGGAAGTGGTCACTTAACATCTAGGAGTGCCTTAACAACAACACACCCTCTATCCAAAACTTAGTGGACAAATATACATCAATATTACTTAACGTTAAAGTTAAAATATTTTATTTATAGTCCCCTTTTATATATATATATATATCAATCAAAAGTTAAACTATAATATTTCTTTTACTTTTAATGACTATTCTGCTCTCTTGTGCCTCATGATGGGTGGAGTGCCCACCCTAAACATTGGAAAAATTATAAATCTTATTTCACATGTATTTCGAAATATTTTATTTATTGTGCAGGGGAATTAGCAACTGTCTGATACTTGCATGACATAGGGTGGATTCCAACCGCTACCACTATACTCTTATGTCAATTGAGCCCCTATTATGCATACTTGCATGACATAGGGTGGATTCCAACCGCTACTACTATACTCTTATGTCAATTGAGCCCCTAGTATGCAATCGTGGGTAAGCAACTAAGGATTGAGATGTGTGACCTTGTACTCACATTTACTTTATATTTTCATGGACTTACCAAGTGAGCTCCCCTAAGTGGCTAACAATAAATAATTATTAGTGTAGCCATGTAAATTGAATGATTGGTAAATGTTGATAGACATCAATCCATGATAAGAATCAGAACAATTACTTCATGATACATATTACATTGCTAAGATTGAAAATCATGAAAATTAACTACATTGAGATTTTATTTTAAATTTATTATTATTATTAATTATAAAAAGAATTCACATATGAGTAAAACATATATACATATTCCATTTTACCTTGGGGATCCTTAACATATAAAAATGTTTTGCTACAATACCATGGGCCAATATTATAGTTTATTAATACTACATGTCCAAAAAAACCATAATTTATTTCATATGACACTTTCTTTTAATTAAGCAATTGAATTAAAAGGGTAGAAAGAGCATAACTAGTTTTAAGATAAATCTCAACCTTTGATTTTTGAATACACTAAAAATATTCAAAAATATTTAGTGGAGGTAAAATCCTACCATCCACCTAATATTTTTTTATAATTAAATTAAAATTATGGAAGCCCTATTTCAAAATAAACACGACTATTAGCACAACCATATAAATTAAATGGCTAATAAATGCCAATAGGCATCAATTTATGATAAGTATCAAATCACTTACTGCCTTATACATCCTACATTGCTCAAAAAAAAAAAAAAATCATAAAAGTTTACTAAATTAAAAATCATTATTACTAATTATAAAAAGAATTAATATATGAGTTAAACATATATATACATTTTAAAAAACATCTAACAATATTCTTAATTATGGAGGTTCACCCCTACTTGACCCAGAAAATATTAACTTGTAAATAGTGTTTTTACAGTACCATGGCTTATGTCACCACATGCATAATATGGCATCTCTTGATACTAGTATAGATCCATCTTAAGCACATATGTAGCAAGCCTCTAGAGGAGAGAGATCAAATTCTTTCATGTGCAAACTTTCTTTAAGAGTACAAAACATTAGATCTATGGTTAAGTTATTTGTAATTTTCATAGTTTAAACCCAATGAAAATTCCTTTGGACACTTGGATTGTGTAGCTACACAAGGTAATTTTGCAATTCCGATAAATCTTTGCTATTTATATGAACCATATTGTCCACACACACACACACACACACACACACACACACACAACTTTCTTTGAAGTGGATGTTAAAGTAAATCAATATTCAAATTTCTTTATTGAAATATATTTAAACAGTAAAGTGAAAGTCTTCTCCTTAGTGACCAAGTGTTGGTAATTGGTATTTCATAATCAAAAGTTAAAATATAAGATTTTTATTTTTTTTATTCTTATTTTTAAGTTCATTTGAAATTGTATTAATTCACATGTAGTTCAACATATTTTATTTATGGCTAAGAGTAAGAGTGAAATATTTTCTCCACATTTGGGTTGTAATAGTGACAATGCTGAGAGTGGGATTATTGATGTTTTATTATGCTTTCAATTAAAACTAACCAAATATGGATATTTCTTTTATTTTTTTAGTATAGTTGACATTGTTTTTATATTTATAGAATACTTAATTTTTATTTCAAAAGGGACATGTAGCAACTCCACTTTGAGCATCACCAACATATTAAAGCATAGACATTTTCTTTAATTAAATAAATTGAGATAAATTACAAAACATAATTAACTTGGAGATGAATTAAAATTTAGTTTATAAATAGTACTATGAATCAAGAGTATTCCATGGAGATTAAATCTCTACCATCCACTTAATAATTAAATTAATATTGTGGAAGGATGATAATAATAATAGTCATAATAATAAAATAACTATTTAATAATAATAATAATAATAAAAAGCTAAATTAAGAAAAGTTAAAATATGTATGATTAAAAGTTAATTGCTTGATGTTAAATGGAGCAAGGAGTTTTTTTTTTTTTTTTTTTGCTTAAATAACTATGAAAAACAACTATTTAATGAATGTGGAAAAAGTAATGAAATGTATTTTGTTTTTGCAATCTTCATAAATATAAAAATGAAATTTGGCATAACTATTTCATGAAGAACTTGAGAGCTCTCAATTGTGTTAACTAAAAAATTAGTTGGAAGGAGAATCATCTTCTATATTTAGTTATAATTGGCTATAGTAAGAAGTTAAAGCTCACTCATATAAAAAAATTACTAAAATAAAGAGTTAATTGTTTCATGTGAAATAGAGCCTATGCATTGAGCTTTTTGCTGAGATGAATATGAAAAATAATGAGATCTCTTTTATTCGGGCAATCTTGACCTGCATAAAATGAAGTTGGCAGAGGTGTCTCATGAGGGACTTAGAGAACTCTCAATTGTGTTGGTTAACCTCTAAGAGTCATTTGACCTGCTTAAAAGTTGACAGAAGTGTCGCATGAGGGACTTAGAAAACTCTCAATTGTGTTGGCTAACCTATAAGAGTCATTTGACCTGCATAAAATGAAGCTGGCAGAGGTGTCTCATGAGGGACTTAGAGAACTCTCAATTGTGTTGGCTAACCTATGAGTCATTCTCCATATTTGGTTGCAATTGGCTATGGTTTCAATGGGCTCCATGTTTGGTTGCAATTGGCTATGGTTTCAATGGGCTTACTGGAGCTCACAGACAGTTTCTATGTTTATTTTTACACGGAATTGCAAATCATTTTTTTTTGAAATTTTAAGTATCTCTGATAACTCGTTACCATATGAGTTATGAGGTGACAATGAAACTATGTTTATTTTTACAGGAAGTGCAAATCAATTTTCTTTGAAATTTTCAAGTATCTCTAATAACTCGTTACCATATGAGTTAAGAGGTAACAATGAAATGCTTAAATGTATGTAAATATTGTCCAGTTTTCTACATGTGGGTTTTTAGGTTCGAGTATTAAACACAGTATCAAGGCTAAAGCTCAACACTTGACTCTGAGTACTATGGATTTTTTAAGTAAAAATTAAAAATAAAATAATAATTTAAGTTTAATGATATATTTAGCCATCCAATAACATTGATTATATTAATTTATTGCATTTTGGTAAAATAAATCTAGGTTTTGTTGTCAAATTAACAGTAAGACAGTTATTACACTTCATTCAAATTCACTTATTATTATTATTATTTTTAGAAAACCATACCACTGGTAATTACTAATTGGTGCACTTCACTTTCGTTAACTTTCTTTATTTCTGGAAAAGCCAAACAAACACTCTATTAAAGCATACTCGAGATATTTGTATTTGTATTTTATTTAAATTACAAAACTTTTTAATAAATTTTCAAAATTTATAAATAATTAATGAAACTAAATATCTCTCTCCATTCTTTTACCACAATTGTTATACATTTTAATTAACAAATTTAAAACTCAGCATTTTGGGAAGCATTGAAAATGCAGTGACTCCTGCAATGAATGCTAATTGTTGTTGATGCCCTGCTCACCGAAGATCAATCTGAAGTTGAAAATAATTAATATTATTTTATATTAATGGAGAAATGGTTACACAAGTTGTAACGTATCTCCTTAGTTTAGGATTAGTTCCTACAATTTAGGAGTTTGTTTCCAACTTCCTAATTCCTAGTGTTGTACTTAATGATGTAATTCCTCATTCATGAACGTAGAGTAAACTCTGAGTGTTCTCTCGCCAGGCAATGCGTACTCACCTGTGAGCTGCACCTCCTTCTTTTCATTTCAGTGTCATTTTTATCTTGGTATCAGAGCTCAGAGTAGGGACAGCCTTTTTTTTTTTTAGGATGCATCATTGATTACAGAACTGTGGTGGCGAAAGCGCTTACAGAAGTTTTTTTTCGTAGATTCAGGTGGACTGCAGTAACACCTGAAGGATAGGTCTCAGATGACTGATCATCTCTGAGCAGAAGAAAAGGTTGGCGCGGATTTTTTGTGAACAGTCGCGCCATTGGCGCGGTTTTTAATGCGAACAGTCGCGCCAACGCGCCAAAATTCGCGAGTGGCGCGGAGGTACACGCGAAAAGCGCGCCAGGGCTGGTGACTCGCGCGGATTTTGATTTCGGAGCATTTTGGCGCGGCTTCTTCGCATTGGAGAAGCGCCAGGGCTGGTGCTTGTGCGCATTTTGGCGCGGATTTTTCGCATCAAAGCGCGCCAGGACTGGTACTCGCATGTTTTTTGATTTCGGCGCGGATTTATCGAATCAGAGAAGCGTCAGCCTCTTTTCTCTTTGGGAAGGTCTGCAATTATTTTTTTTGCAGATCGGACTTGCCCGGTGGTGGCACATTGAAGTTCCGAATTCGCTCGGTGGTAGCAGATCGGACTTGCCCGGTGGTGGCACATTGAAGTTCTGAATTCGCCCGGTGGTGGCAGATCGGACTTGCCCGGTGGTGGCGCATTGAAGTTCCGAATTCGCCCGGTGGTGGCAGATCGGACTTGCCCAGTGGTGGCGCATTGAAGTTCCGAATTCGCCCGGTGGTGGCAGATCGGACTTGCCCGGTGGTGGCGCATTGAAGTTCCTGATTTGCTCAGTGGAAGCAGATCGAACTTGCCCGGTGGTGGCGCATTGAAGCTCCTGATTTGCTCGGAGGCAGCAGATCGGTTTTGCCCGGTGGTGGCACATTGAAGGTACAAATTTTGTTTGGAAAAACAGTGTTCAGGATCTGGTATGTGGTAATATTTTTTTTTAGTGTGTCCTGCAATTATTCAGTTGATTTATTCATCAGAGGATCAGATATTTTTTTTATCAATCCAATATGAATAACAGTATAGAATCGTATCTCCACGAGTCTGGAAAACTCGATGGATCGAATTTCTCCAACTGGAAATTCAAGATACAGACTTTACTTGAAAGCGCAAATGCATGGTCGATCGTTACAGGAAGTGAGCTGAGACCAGGATCAACTGCACAAGAACAAGACTGGGATAAAAGGGAGACAAAAGCAAAGGTCATATTGAAGATGTCCGTCAAGGACAATATTATCCCACATATTAGAGACTGTAAATCAGCCGCTGACATTTGGACGATGATTAAAAACCTATACCAGACACAGAATACAAACCGTGTCTTGTCACTCAAAGGCAAGCTGTTTGCGATGAAGATGGAGGAGAATGAGTCCGCTGCTGGATTCATTGCGAGAGTCAAAGACCTGAAGGACAGATTGGGAGATATCGGAGAGAAAGTCTCTGATTCAGATCTGGTCACGATCACATTGAATGGAATGACATATGAATATCAGATGTTCATCACAGGGTTGGCAGCAAAGGAGAAAGCCCCTACGTTTGAAGAGTTGACAGGGATTCTGCTACAAGAAGAAGAGCGACGACAAAATCTGAAATCACGGAGCAATGACCTTGCTCTGATGGCGAAAAGGCGACAGTACAGAGGGAAGAAGCCACAGCAGCAACAGCAACCACAGCAGCAGCAGAAAGGAGCCAACACATTTCAGAAGAGACCGTTTAAAGGTATGTCTGCTAATAATTTTCCCAGCAAGAAATGTTTTTACTGTGGAAAACCTGGTCATGAGATTAAAGATTGTTATAAGAGGCAGGCAGATGAAGGAAGAAACAAACAGAGAAAACATAAGGGTTACTTTGTTGAGGAAGAAGAGGACCATAGCCACGAACTTCGACTATTTACAGCCGATTGTGCCCTTTCAGCGTCAAAGGGAGATGAGGACGACATATGGTATGTCGACTCTGGCGCATCCTCACATATGACTTGTAAGAAGGACTGGTTTGAATGTCTTGAAGAAACTTCATGTGGGTCGAAAATTTATTTAGGGGATGATAGTGGATATGAGATCAAAGGATATGGTGACATTCCGGTAAAATTACCTAGCGGTAACATTAGACACCTTAAAAATGTATTGTATGTGCCCGGAATTAAGAAAAATTTGATCTCTGTCTCAATGATTACTGATCCGGACATGCAAGTTCAATTCTTTAAGACTAACTGTGTCATAAAGGATAGCCAGATGGAAACAGTTGCAACAGGAGTGCGCGTGGGGAGCTTGTACAGGTTAGATGTGAAAAGTATGACAAAGCAAGCAATGGTTGCAACTGGATCGACAGCTGAAGATCTCTGGCATCAGAGATTTGGCCATCTTAATCTGCAAGACCTCATCCTACTTCAGAGAAAAGGTATGGTCGATGGACTCCCTGTTTTCCATAATGTTAAGTTGGATTGTGATGGATGTGCATTAGGGAAAATGCATAGAGAAGAGTTCCCTTTGCATGTTAATGGAAAAGAAAGAGATATCTTAGAACTGGTGCATATAGATATATGCGGACCTATGCAGACTAGGTCATTAGGAGGTGCATATTATTTTCTCTTATTTACATATGATTGCACTAGGTTCTCATGGATATACTTTCTGAGTAAAAAGAGTCAGACCTTTCAGTATTTTAAAGAGTTTAAATCTATGGTAGAAAACCAGACAGGAAAAAGGATAAAAATTCTCCGCTCAGATCAAGGGGGAGAATACAGGTTGGGAGAATTCATGAACTTCTGCAAGCAGCATGGGATTATTCAACAGTTCACAGTGCCCCACACTCCTCAGCAGAATGGAGTGGCAGAATGAAAGAACAGAACTCTTGTGGAGTGCGCAAGGAGCATGCTTCAAGGTAAGGGTCTATCAAATGGTTTTTGGGCAGAAGCTATTAACACTGCTGTCTACTTAAAGAATAGGAGTCCTACTAAATGTCTAGGTTTCAAAACCCCTTTTGAAGCATTATTTGGATTCAAACCAGCAGTGAGTCATTTAAGAATATTTGGGTCAAAAGCTTATGCTCATATACCTAAGGCAGATAGGAAGAAGTTAGATCCAAAAGCCTTGAAATGTATCTTTGTTGGATATGGCACCGAGTTCAAGGCATATAAGTTATTTAATCTTGTGACTCATAAGGTTTTTGCAAGCAGAGATGTCATATTTCATGAACAAGTTGAAGAAGGAAATGATGACTCTAACAGTGATTGGCACATTCCATTGCTAATGGAAGAAAACAATGAGGATGATGAAGTGCAGGAGCAGAAACAAGAAGAAGAAGTAACAGGTAATGTAATCAATGATGCAAGCCCGGAGAAGGCTGAAATGGACAGATTTGAGGTAAGTCCCCTACCAAGGAGATCGAGTAGGAAGACTCAATTACCATCCAGATTGAAAGACTATGCATTAATGACAAACATTTTAAACATTGTAGAACCTGCAAATTATGAAGAAGCAAGTAAATCTGATGCATGGATGGCTGCAATGTATGAGGAAATAGAATCAATAAACAGAAACCATACTTGGGATTTGGTTGAATTGCCTGAAGGTAAAACCCCCATAGGATGCAAATGGTTGTATAAACCTAAAATAAATGCAGATGGGAGTATAGAAAAACTTAAAGCTAGACTGGTAGCAAAGGGTTACTCACAGCAAGAGGGAATAGATTTCGATGACACCTTTGCTCCTGTAGCCAAATTAAACACCATTAGAATGCTAATTTCCTTAGCAACAAAACATAAATGGCAGCTACACCAGCTAGATTTTAAGTCTGCATTTCTGAATGGTGACTTGAAAGAAGAAATTTATTTAGTTCAGCCTGAAGGTTTTGTGAAAAAAGGGCAGGAACATCTTGTTTGTAAATTGAAAAAGGCACTTTATGGTTTAAAACAAGCACCCAGGTCATGGTATGAGAAGATTGACTCATTTTTTGTACAACATGGCTTTCATAGGAGCTTGAATGATCCAAATCTGTATACCAAGTTTAATAAACAGAGGCAAATTATTTTGATTTCTTTGTATGTAGATGATATGATCATAACAGTGGATGCTAACAATCTGATCAAAGAAATCAAACAGCAGATGTCACAAGTGTTTGAGATGAAAGATCTCGGAAATCTACATTACTGCTTGGGATTGGAGGTATGGAAAGATTCTGGACAGACTTTTCTTACACAAGGGAAGTATGCCAGAAGCTTGCTGGAAAGGTTAAGAATGGAGCAGTGCAGATCAGTAGCAACACCATTGCAGCAGAACTTAAAGTTGAGCATTGACGATGGCACTAAAGAGGTGGATGCCACTATGTATAGACAGCTAGTTGGCAGTTTGATATATCTCACTACAACTAGACCAGATTTGGCATACTCTGTTAGTATGTTGAGCCAGTTCATGTCGAAACCACTCGAAAGTCACTGGGTCGCAGCAAAAAGTGTGTTGAGGTATCTTAGTGGTACTAGTAATTATGGTATTTTGTACACTGACAATCCTGATGTTACTCTAGCAGGTTTTTCAGATTCAGATTGGGCAGGTAACTTGGATGATCGAAGATCTATCATAGGTTACGCTTTTAGCATTGGATCCGGGGTCATAGCATGGAGCAGCAAAAAGCAAAGTACTGTAGCCTTATCTTCATGTGAAGCTGAGTACCAAGCATTGTGTGCAGCCACATGTGAAGCTATCTGGTTGAGAAGACTTCTCAACGATGCAGGAGAAGAACAAAAAGAATCAACTATCATTAAAACTGACAACCAGAGTACCATCAAGCTTGCATACAATCCAGTTTTTCATAAAAATACCAAGCACATCGACACTCAGTTCCATTTTGTTCGAGAGAAACTACAGTCAAAAGAGATATTTGTTGAATATTGTAAAACTAGTGACAATATGGCTGATATATTTACTAAGCCTCTTGGGCGTGTAAAGTTTGAATTGTTTAGAAGGATGCTAGGAGTTCAAGATAATCCTTTCTCCATTAAGGGGGGGAGTTGAAAATAATTAATATTATTTTATATTAATGGAGAAATGGTTACACAAGTTGTAACGTATCTCCTTAGTTTAGGATTAGTTCCTACAATTTAGTGTTTCCAACTTCCTAATTCCTAGTGTTGTACTTAATGATGTAATTCCTCATTCATGAACGTAGAGTAAACTCTCAGTGTTCTCTCAGTTTGGGTGCAGTCTCCAGGTGCAGTACTCACCTGTGAGCTGCAACTCCTTCTTTTCATTTCAGTGTCATTTTTATCTTCTGATCAGTTTGATGTGATGAACAAACAATGTAACTACTTTGATCTCTTCACCACCCACCACCTCCTGAGCTGTTCCTCAATTGCTACTTATAAGCACACCTCCTCACCTACCATTAATTCCATTAAGATCACTCCTCAAACATTCGACTCATAGCTGCCCATAGTTGTTGCTACTTCTCAAGAATTCAACAATTAATTCAGTTCCAGAGTCCAACCACGTATTAGACCCATAACAACTACATCAATTAGATGTCCATTGACCCATAACTACCTAGAGTTGCCGCTCTTCCTCAAGAATTCAGCCGCTGATTCAGTCTGAAATTCAACAACTATTCAGTTCTAGAATCTAATTACACCGATTAGATGCCCAATAACACATAAAATCCCATCGTTGCGCATTAGTGAAATGAATGTCACCGACGTATGCAGCATGCTTTCTGAAATGACTTCATTATCAATATCAAATCATTCGTTAAATTTTAGAATATTTCCAAAATTTACAATAATTATTATTTGTAAAACAATAATTTTTATCAATTTCACTTTAAAAAAAATAGCAATCAATCGTTTTATTTTTATTTTTTTTTCAGAAAAAAAAACGCTGATTATATTAATATATAAACAGTACATTGTCATGCATATATAAACAGTACAATCGTTTTATTTATCAACTACATAGTCTAGACCTCAGAAATAAGTTGCAGATTGCACCGTAGCTTACTGTGTCGTGTTTAAGTTTTTCATAAATCTAATGACTGACTCCAAAATTTTCCCCGCATAGAATTGTATTTTTGTATTTTTCAACGTCGTAAAGGCTTCATAAAACTTGAAATTTCTTGCCCAAGAAACTTCAAAGAATTACATCTCTACGTAGAATCACATCAGAGGTCCAATAGCCGATGGTGTGGAGCTCAAAAATCGCATCAGTACTCTTATCATCCTTATTTTGAGAGTGGAACTGATCCCGACGAGGAAACGTTTTCCACAGGCTGAGGCTTTGGCTTTACGAGTTATAAATGTCGACCAGAGGTACCTTGTTCAGGAAAATGGATGGTCTCGAATTCATAATTTTCACTCTGGAGATCTTAGATCTTAGTTATTGGTTTAGAAGTTTACTAATACGTGCAAGTAAATCTACAAGTGTGGGTAAACTTTCAAACAAATAACTAAAATCTCCAGAACAAAAATTACAAATTCCATAAAAATAATACAATGATTATTCCAACTCTATTTCCTTATCAAAACAAAATAGATTATCCAAAAATATTCCATCAACTTTCCCCTTTCAACTAAATGCAAGTTCTCAATTGTAAACTAATCTAAACAACAACAAACATTTTTACAACTTCTTCAGTTCTGGGGTCTATGCTATACAGAATGGCCGCAATAACCACTATGATTTTTGACATTTTGATCCGAGCTTGGACTCTATGCACGGGAGGTTGAACTCTAATGGAAAAAGGTAGGTTTTCCAATTGTGTCCATAGTTGTTTCTCTGCCTTTACATTTTGTTTTTAGGATGAGAATATAGTGATATTTAATAGACACGTGAAAAAATAATAAATAAATAATTGGTTTACACTATGATGTTTAATATTTACCTAAACTTACATTCATTATTTGATATCAAATATAGTGAAAAAATAATAAATAAATAATTGGTTTACACTAAGATAAAAAGTTATATTCATTATTTGATAACTCACCAGATTTGTTTGTTTAATATTTCCCTTAAGTTACATTCATTATTTGATAACTCAAAAGATTTGTTTATATAGAGACATGGAGGATTGGCACATTGATTTTGTTTGTTTAATATTTCCCTTAAGTTACATTCATTATTTGATAACTCACAAGATTTGTTTATATAGAGACATCGAGGATTGGCACATTGATTTTGTTTGTTTAATATTTCTCTTAAGTTACATTCATTATTTGATAACTCACAAGATTTGTTTATATAGAGACATGGAGGATTGGCACATTGATTTGAAATAATAAATCTTGATAACTCACAAGATTTGTTTGTTTAATATTTACCTGAAGTTATATTCATTATTTGATAACTCATAAGATTTGTTTGTTTAATATTTACTTAAAGTTACATTCATTATTAGATAACTCACAAGATTTGTTTATATATATAGACATGGAGCATTGCTAGAGTGGTTTGAAATAATAAATGATGATAATAGCTATGTTTATTTTGTAATAAAATTGTTAAAATTTAATTTAATTGTTAATAAATAATAATTATTAAGTGATGGTAGGAATGTAACTTATAAAGAATATCTTTAGTATTAATTTAAAATAGAGGGTTGATATTTATCTCAAAATAGTTATGATTTTTTAGCTTTTCAATTTAATTTTTTAAAAAATTGTTATGTTCACAAGTGTTAAATTATATTTCCATTAAATTTTTTTAACAAAAAGTTAATAATTAATAATTATTAAGTGATGGTAGGAATGTAACTTATAAAGAATATTTTTAATAATAATTTAAAATAGAGAGTTGATATTTATCTCAAAGGTAGTTATGATTTTTTAGATTTTCAATTTAATTTTTAAAAAAATTGTCATGTTCAGAAGTGTGCAATTATATTTCCATTAATTTTTTTTAACAAAAATGAGTAATTTTTATTAAAAATTGTGCCTAAACTCAACAACTACTAGAAAAATCAAATACATTAATTCTTCTTGCTAAGGATCCTCAAGGGAGGGTAAACCAACGAATACAAGAGGTCGAGATGTGTAGACTTTGAAAAATTTCCCATGAAGTAAGACACATTTACAATCCTAGAACATTAGAAAGGAGGGGAGTGAGCTTCTTCAAGAGGTTGATTCAGATCTAGCAGCAATTTTCTTGTGGGTCAATTGGAGGCACAAATGGATGAGTTATGGTTTTCATTGGCTATGAGTTGCATCTTCAAGTCTTCCAACTGATGTCGAAGAGCATTGATTTCAACCTCTTGATGAGTTAAATTGTCTTTTAAAGGCAATCTCTTACATGAGGAAACTGGAAGTTGACACTTGTTGATGGAGTTTCCAATTAATATTCATGTGTTCCAACTCAAGATATTCGATTTGCTAGAAGCACTTATTGGAGTTGTCGTTTCCACATGTTACTGTCAACTTCCCCTTATTGGTTCACATTCTTGGGTTTCATGAGGTAGAGGACCTAGTGTCAGCTTGAGCAAGGTGGAGAAAATTAAAAGGGTCAATGGGAGAGAAACTAATAAAAGAGATAAGGTCAACTACGCTCCAGAGATTGGCAATTGCCACCCTAAGCTTAGCTACGTAGAGAGAGCCAAAGGAAGGCAATCACTTCCCACAAAGAGAAACCTACCTAGCACAATAATTCATAGAACTGAGAGCACCCAAACCAAAGGGATAAAAGAACATGGTCAATTTCCAATCAAATAAGCAGGCCAACGGATAATGACAAAAACAAATTAACAGAGGGGGTTAAGCAAAAGGGAAGAGGATACACGAGCAAATAGAGGTTGTCCAATGAAGAAGAGCATTGACTAGCTAGGACAGGCTTGCAACGGACTAAATAATTTTAATTGAGCCCACACCCACGATCTGTGGATCTAAATGCACCCAAGAGAGGGGAAATATTGTTGGAATTCCTGCTACAATAAGTCACTAATTTGAATCAACTGGCACTGAACAAATTTACCCTAGGTTTGAGATTGTTTCCTTCGAAGCTGTTGGACCAGTTTCCATAGATATTCCCTGAGAAATCTACTTTGAACTAGTTGCCATAGAGATTCTATGAGAAATATACTCATTACAAAAGAGCTAGCATTGGGCACAATTGAGGGATATAGAGAAACAACTTGTGTTGGTCCAACATCAGGGAGTTGTGGAGAAGGGAAAGGATGAGAGCCATGAATTTAACCTGTAAAATTGAGAATCCATATGCTACGCCAATTGACTCACCATTAAAATTCATTATGACACCCTTCCTTGAAACAATCAATGGTTGGTGAGTAAGGTCAGATCATAACTTAGTTTGTCATCATGTCTTGGTTCTTAAGGCATGTGAGAGTATTGGGAGGAAAACCTTGTTGAATTTTTCCTCAACACTTCATAATCATGTATATGTCTAAACCATGATCACAAACACACTAAAATTACACGACAAAATCATTTCGCACAACGAAAAATGTATAATAGTTAATCAATGTAGTACACAAGAGAATTCTTCAACCCAAAACTTGTTATATTAAAACTTTAATACAACAAACATAGGGCTCTTATACCATGGATCATGGCCCTTACAATTAGCCCTGATACAAGAAAAACAAGGCCTTGATGTCAACAACTTATGACTATCAAACTTCCCTTGAACAAGACACACTTGACTTACTTCCTGAACGAGATCTCACAATATCATTTTCAATCCACATACCTTGAACACTTGGTAGGTCGTTTGCCACCTCTTTTATTGCTCACAGGTGCTTTTACTACTAAAAAATTTCTTGCATCTTTAGCTCATCAAACTACCTCATATCAATGACATTATTGCTCTAATGTCACTGAACATAGGTTTCCCTCTAGCAATGACTAGTTTATCCTTAGATCATTGTTGATAGGGTCTTCCACATTTACCCTTTATTAGTCCTCTAACTACTCCTTAGATGGTTGAACTTAGGGATTCTACACACAACCCTCTAATTGTCCTTTTATTGCTCCAAATTGACAGTTCTTACGACACCAACCAAATTTCCCTCCAATAATGACATTATACTTCTTCCTATATCATTATACTTAGGGCTTATCAAACAAACTTCTAACAATCAATTTACTTCTCAAAGGATCATTGTACACAAGGATTTCATTTAGAAACCCTCACATCAATGATATGCCCACTTGCACTCATTGAACTTAGGCTACAAACAACCATCCCTCACACAGTTCCTAAACAAACTTTAGGATGACTAATATAGGGCTTATAAACTACTATAAAAAACCGCTATGGACAGGCCTATCCACACCAACAATTTCATCAACCATAATACCACAAAATTACCTCCTTGAGAGCTCGGCTCAACTCCTTAGGATCCATGGTTCTAGTCACTAGTTTGACTAAACTCGTCAACCTAATTCATAGTCATTTGTGCCCCCCATAACTAGGGTTACCTCAGTCACAAAAAAATCCATCACACATTGTAATATGCTCCCATATAGACCTATAATCCTTCGTTGTTCTTGGAGAATAACTCAACCTTAACTCAACCTACAATTCCACTCAAATAAGGGTCTTGGCGTTATCTTCAAGCTTTGAAGTTAGCTCGGTTTCCGCAAAGAATATCATAGAAAATTACAATAGAACTTATGCCCAGAGTTTGCCACGAACAAACCTTCCCAACTTAGCCAACTAGAACATAATACAAGAAACCAAAACACATCCTTCTCTCCTTGCTAACTCGGCTCCTTTGAATTTCGTGACCTTTTTGAGAAGTCTACCCTTAATGAATTGCACTTGTGGATATGCTAAATGAACTTGAATCCTCTTCTACTTATAGTGATCTTAGGGGATAACATTAAACCCCAAGGTTCATATCCTTTATGTCAAGCTGACATGAGCCTAGGCATAAAAACCCCACAATATTAAGAAATAAAATTCATTCTATTTTTCTTTTTCCGCTCCATTGAAGCCCTAGGTGCCCCCTAGCACTTCAAGGGTTCCCCTCATGCATCCAATGAATATTCAATTGTTTTTCACCTTGGTTCTTTGCCCACAAATTTGGATAGAAAATCCCACCACTTAGGTACATTTCCCACAAAACCACATATTTGTGGGCTAAGTCCACATAAACCCAGTACCACAGAGGTTGTAGGAGTACCTCCCAAGCTACACATTTCAACACTCCCTCTTAGTTAGGGATATACTTCCACTACTTGGAAGTAACTTGTCATCATCAAGGACATTAGCCCAATCTTTGGCGTCCACCATTGAAACATACCTTGTAGAATGAACCACATTATCCTCGGTAATGTCCCTACCTCAATCTCATCATAAATTGAAGATTCAAACTTCCATAGGGTAGCTGACAATCCTTCACAGTCTCCCTCTAAATCTAGACTCCCTCTGAGTCTACATAACCTCCACTAGCTCACTCTGCTTTCCTCCTGGAATATTTTTCTATTAAACTTGTGTCCTTCCAAGTTCAGTGTGAGCGACGGTCGAAAATTGGGTCTAATCACTCTAGACCACCAAAACTCAAATCCGCAAGCAATCTCATCCTCCTAGGTCAAATATCTCATGTACACAAGACTCCAATGTCAGATGTGAAACTTCACAACCCAATTAAGATACTAGCATGTCTCATCCTTCACATGGAGCTAGCTTGTTCATGCTAAATCACCCCCTAAGTAATCCCAAAAATCTTTAAAAAGTCCACGAAAGTCCATGATCTGCAACCTGCTGTTTGGTCTCAATCTAGTCTTCTAAATTGAGCTCATTTAATTGTCAACCAGGGTTGGTAAACTGCTGAAGTGAAGTGTACTGTATGTACCTAGGTGTTTGTTTCTTAATGCGTTGTGTGTAGTATTTTATGATGTTTTTGGTCTTTTGGTAGTTTTATGTTCACAAGGAAAAATGACTAGAAAGCTAATGGAAAGGAACTAATGATTAAAAGCAGAGTGAAGCCTAATTGGTTGATGACAAATGTCAAATGCAATTACAAACACTAAAGCAGAATCAAATCTAAACTATGACTAAGCAGAAATAAAGCTTGATAATGAATTTTAAACAAATGATTCAAAACACAAACTAAACTTGTCAAATTCTTTCATCAAAGGCATTTGAGAGAGCTTGAGACATGGTCAACTAAGTATGCAAATCTTCCTAACTAAACAGTTTAAAAAACTAACTTATAATGATGCAACATTTTGTCCTTGATTAGAGATTTGCTGAAGCATAATTGGAGTGAAACATTGATACCATCATAAGATCTTCTACTCTAAGTCTAATTCTTAATTCTATTCTGCAACTCAGTTTTATAGCACTACACTTCTCTCAAAGGTTATAGATTTTTGAAATAGTCTTTTGAGGAAATGTTTGTTTGTGAGATGATAAGGAAGTTGCAGAAGTACTTCAGACCTTAAAATGATATT
The DNA here is from genome assembly GCA_034641835.2 of Pinus albicaulis. Taxonomy (NCBI): domain Eukaryota; kingdom Viridiplantae; phylum Streptophyta; class Pinopsida; order Pinales; family Pinaceae; genus Pinus; species Pinus albicaulis. The sequence goes on along the minus strand of CM076583.1, from coordinate 57,839,957 downwards.
GTCTTCTGTTCATATGTTTATGAATCAATTATAGATTTTAGAACAAGAAGAGGTTTGTGAATAATGAAGGTTGTTTTGTTAAGTTTAACAACTGAAGTAATCTAATATGCAGTGAATGACAACTTAATATGGAGTGCAAATGCAATGAGTTGAACTACAACTGAACTTAAAATGTCACTAGCCTAAAACAGTGCTGAACTACAAGTCATTATCAAACTTAAAACAAAATAACTGAGCATGAATTAAGTGCAATTAAACTCCGGAGTATCCTAACTATGCTATGTAAACGTAAAGACTGAAAGCAATGAAAAACTAAGATATCATAGCCATTTCCCACTCATCATTATGATATTTTGGACAAGCGTTTAAGAGCAAGAACAACTATGGTACTTAGTGAAAACACACAACTAAAACATTCAAGATCACAATCATGCTTAAGACAGTATAAAGATTTCTTGGAAGAGTTTCTTCTTGTGGAAGAGTGCTTAGCATAAGTATATCTGTGATGGTGAATAAAAGAGATTACAATCAAATCCTACAATACTGTAGCCAATTCCCATTCATCATTATAATCTTTTGGAAGAGCTTCTTCTTTTGGAAGAGTTTTTAGAATGAGTATAACTACATTAGCTAATGAAAGCAACTACAAACTCAACTTCAAAAACGTAAAGGCAGCTAGAATACTTATCTAAATTACGCAAATAAATCCGTGCAAGAGGCAGGGGCCCTCTACCACCTGACGGAATCTAACTCCAAATCAAATCAACGCTTTCAAAACAACACTGTCTGCTTCATTAAAGTGAAATAACTTGAACAGAGCACTCTGCGTCTTCAGAAATGTAGCACAAAATCTAAGCAAAATCTAGAACAAAATCTAGCCTAGCTCTCGGTTTCCCAAGTGTTTATATAACAAATATACATAACAAGACTTGCAACAATTCCAGGAGCATTGTCTTTCCTTATCGAAATCACATTAGGAATCTTGAAGTGGCAACGTAAAAATGAAAAGGACATCTGGACTGAGATAGTCCTAATAGAAGTCTGCCTTCCTAAATGTGTTCCCACGTATCAAAATCATATCCAGAATCCGTTTCTTCCTTCATGGTGAGCAACGAACAATGTAGACATGACGTGGATTATGCCCATATGCGGTTTTTCTTGAGAGGCCACCTGGAACATACCCAAACGTGAAGACAGCTGCAGAATTGCCGGTTAGCTACGGAATGTCTGCATTCTGCAGCTAGTTCCGGTCAAAATGCTTTACAATGGAAAAAATCACAAAATTTAGCAAGTCAGTCATGTAAATCATTCTAAAAGTAATTTTAACTAAATTCATTGATCAATTGGGTCTAGGATATCAATGGTCAAAGGAAAATGAGGTAAAGTAAGATGAAAGGAAGCACAATTTTGAGGCTCAACATACCCCCACTGTTGTCTCCTTGCATGTCCTCATGCAAATTATCCTATAAACTCAGAGGCTTCTGCAAGAACATCTAATCCTCTCCTTCTCCTTTGCCTGAAAGCTAAAGATCTTCTGGGTTTTCTGATGACAAGTTTGAACCTTAGGTTGGTAAGTGCCCTAATTAGCTTCTTGTTCCTCTTATTCAACCTGTCATTAGCCTTTTCCACTTTGTCTATATGTAGGGATAAGGTTGAGTTCATATCAGTTTTGAGCTTGACCTGATCCTTGAGAATTTCATTCTCATTTTTGATGTGTCTATTAAGTATTTCCAACTCATACCTATCCCTTCTTAGTACATCTATTTCAGATAGTGGAGGACTAGGGGTTCTCTCTCTGCTTTATGAAGCTCTCCTTTCCAAAGTTTCCACATAGTCATAAATTTCTTGTTGAGCAGGGTCAATTTCAGGGGTTCCTTCATTAAAATCCTCTTCGACATCTTCTTCAATGGATGTTTCCTCATCTTCTATATTAATCACCCCTGTTTGTTTGATTTGAGTTTTCCTTAGTTTTCCCTTTAATCTATGGCTTCTTCTAGGCTGAGAAGATCCCTCTCCTTTCTCCATGGCAGATTTCCTCATTACCTTTTCTTTCTTAAGTTGTCTCTTGATTTGAGTCAACTTCTCTGAGATGATTTCCTCACTACTTTCTTGGAATGTTTTTTCAATTTCAACTTTTGAGGTTCTCCATTTTCTACTTCTCCTTATAGGCTGTGGTTCCGGTGAGGGTTCTTTTGGCTCTTCAAAATGATTTCTTATCAAGAAATTGTCCCATGCATCATTTGTTTTGGCTAAATGATGTTCATTCAAAATTTTAACCAAACCATGATGATATAGAGGTGTCTCTAAAAATTGAACCCTTCTTTGAACACAGGAAGCCATCTTTTTCAAACTTTGAAGCAAGAAGTAAGGTAGGTTTAAGTCTTCCCCCAGAAAATGCATTATCAGTCTAATGTGGTAGACATAAAATGTGCCATATCTACCCTCACATGTAATAAATTTTTGCAGAAGAAGTAGTATGTTTCTCCATTTATTTTTCAATGCATAACTTGGAATTCCTTTCTTAAATACAGTGACATCCATACCTGGTGATTTTAGAATTTGCTTCCAGGATTCATTGTGGAATTCTCTGTTTTTGAACCATCTCTCTCCATTTCTAAGCAACCCTGTAGCTTCTGCAATGAAAACTTCAGTGACAGTGAATTTGACATCTCCCACTTCAACTTTAGTTCCTTGAAATGATCTTGCAAATGTTTTAGTGACTTCTTTGTGGAAGCCATTAAATTTTTCCAAAAATTGAAGCCATCCTATCTGTTGCAACATTTCTTTACATTGAGGATAGCCTTCTAGGTATTTTGAACCCACTGGTTCAGTTCTTACTATGAAACCCATAATTGCCTCTTCAATGTTCAGATTAACACTCTTCTACCCACAGAAACAATAACTTTCACCTTCGAATTGAAATGGCTTCAAGTTCTTAATGAAAATGGCTTCAAGCTTCGAAATGATATACCTCTGATTGATAGTGACAACAGCTTCAAACTTTGGACTAATATGCCTCTGGTTGACAATGAAAACAATTTCAAACTTCGAGCTGATATGCCTCTGATTGACAATGAAACTTTGGATTGATATGCCTCTGGTTGACAGTGACAAATGGCTTCAAATTCCCACACTGCTATACCTCTGTCTCTTGGTAACAAATGGCTTCAAACTCTTCACTGCTATACCTCTGCGTTTACAGTGATAATGCTTAATCTCTGCCTACAATGATACTTTGTCTGCCCACGGTAACAAATGGCTTCAAATTCTCACGCTGCTATACCTCTACATTTACCCTTTTGCTCTGCTCTCGGTGGTAAGGATATCTCTGTTTGCGGAATGAAGTGCCGGCTACAGAATGAAGTGATGGAGGTAGTTACGAAATGAGGTAATGGAGTGAGGTGGAGGAAGCGAATTAATGATTGAAAAGACGACGGAGATTTTTACAACGGAAAAGAAAATCATCATTGAATGATTTTGTTGGGTGACGTGAAGAATTCAAACACTTCGACCATTTGAACCGCTTAAATGATGTTGGGCATGAAATTTGAAATGAGAGATTTAATCCAAAGTTTGTGGAGGGTTTATTGGTCATGATCAATAAAAATAATTAAAACAACCTTTTCGAACAATTCATAACTAAAACTATGCTAAACTTTACGAAATGCCATTATAATCTAAACTTGTTACCTCTGCTTTTCATTTGATTTTTGTAGTCTTTGTCTTCTTTGTTCTCCTTTGAAAGAGTCTTCATAATTCTTCTTGATGCTTCTTATTCATAGATATTCTGGATCATTTTGTTGCAATTCTAATGTCTGCTGGTTGGTGCCTTCAGGATTTGTAGCTGCAGAATGACTATCTGGCTGCAGAAAGGCTGATCAACTGCAGAATGTCTGTTGAGCTGCAGAATGTACCTGTAGAGTATTTTAATCATGGAATGGAGTGTTTTTGGATATAGGTGAAATGTTATATGATATGAATGGAGATGGATGATGTGTTATGATATGTATGAAGTGGTTGATGAAATGAAATGGATTCAGTTTATGAAATGGAGTGGAAGAACATAAGAACTGCCCTGCAATCCATGACATGTTTTATTCATTTACAGCAAGACATCAAACTTTAAATTTTGACATGAAAATGAGATGGATGGAGTATGTAATGGAATGAATGAAATATGGAATGAAGTAGAGCATGAATGAATGAAATGGATTATGGATGGATAAGTGAATGAAGTGAAATGAAATGAGATGGATCATAAGCACTATGGATTTGAACTTATGATTTTGTAACAGCTGCTTGCAAAAACAAAATGGGAAAAGTTAGAATGTCAGAGAGACTCTGATTTTCACCCTATCTTTTCTGTATAAACATGCCAATCTATGATTGGTTTTCATGTTTATACCTTTTATTTTTTTATTTTTATTTTTTATTTTTTTTTTTTATTTTTTTTATTTTTTTCAAAGAGAAATACTTCAGAAAATTTAATCAAGTTGATGATGAAGAAGAATTCTTCTTCATTAACTTCACATCACTGCTTTCTTGGAACTTCTTGACAAATTCTTCTCTTGAGAGTGGTTTGTGATACAACTTCAATCTATGACCATTCACAAGAAAAGTGACCTCTTCTTCATCTATAGTTCTGATTTTTACTGCCCCATTATCAAAAATTTCAACAATTTCATATGGCCCAAGCCAATGTGTCTGAAATTTACCTTCAAAATCCTTGAATTTTGAATCAAACAAGAGAGCCCAGTCACCCTCTTTGAATTTCTTCTCCTTGATGTACTTGTCATGCCATCTAGCCCTTTGCTGTTGGACTAGACTTGTTTTCTGAACTGCATCTTGTCTTATCTCATCCAATTCATTAATTTGCTCCAGTCTATGCTTTTGTGCCTCCGTTAGATCAAGTCCTAGCTGAACTGCCATCTTGAATGTTTGAATTTGGAACTCTATGGGAAACAAAACTTGCTTTCCATAAACAAGCTCATAAGGAGTGTGGCCTGTTGTGTTTCTCCATGTAGTTCTATAGGCCCACAAGGCTTCAGAAAGCCTATCTACCCAATCTCTTCTATGTAGATGAACAGTCTTTGTTAGGATTCCTTCAATGACTTTATTAGTGGATTCCACTTGACCATTTGCTTGTGGATGATAAGGAGTAGATGTTCTATGTCCGATTTTGTACTTCTCCATCATTTGCTCCACTAGCCTTGATGTAAATTGAGCTCCTTGATCTGTAACAATTTCCCTTGGGACACCAAAACGAGTAAAAATATCCTCAAAAAGAAAAGTAACTATAGATGCTTCATTAGCAACAAGTAATGGCTTAGCTTCTACCCATTTAGTAACATAATCAGTGCAAACTAATATATATCTCTTTTGTCTTGATGGAGGACTAATAGGTCCTACAAAATCCAAAGCCCATTTTTCAAAAGGTTCAATATGTACCCGAGGTTGTAATGGCATCTCACCTGAAGGAGAAGGTTTCCCTACCCTTTGGCAACTGTCACACCTTTTGACATACTCTTTAGCATCTTTAAACAAGGATGGCCAATAATATCCTAAATTAAGGATCTTATAGGCTGTCCTCTTATCTGCAAAGTGTTTGCCACAAGGTTCATCATGACATGCCTTGAGAATCTCAGGCATCTCATCTTCACGAACACACCTTCTAATGATCAAATCTGGACCTGTCTTGTACAACTCATTAGCAACCCATGAATATTTTGCACTATCACAAATGATTTTTCTTTTATCCCTTGCATTCATAATTGAAGGAAATTTTCCCGAAACTAAATAATTAGCAATATCAGCAAACCATGGAGTTTGAGTAGAGATTGCAAAAAGATATTCATCGGGAAATTGATCTTCAACCGGAGTGTCATCTTTGATATTTTGGAGTCTAGATAGGAAATCAGCCACTGTGTTTTGTTTTCCAGGCCTATCTAAAATAGTAATGTTGAATTCTTGTAAGAGTAACAACCATCTTATCACTCTTCCATTAGTGATTGATTTGTTCATTAAATATCTAATTGCAGAATGATCAGTGTGAACAAAAGTTTCATAGCCTGTTATATAGTGTCTAAATTTGTTTATGGCATGAACAACAACTACAAACTCTTTTTCAGTTACAGTATAGTTTAACTCTGCAGGAGTCAAATTTTTACTGGTATAATAGATGGCATAGGGAATTAAATCTTTTTGTCCCAATACTGCTCCTAGAGCTGTATCGGAAGCATCTGTTGAGATATGAAAAGGTAACTTCCAGTTAGGTCCCCTTAATATAGGTGCTTCAGAAATTTTGGTTTTCAAGGTTTCAAAAGCTAACTGGCAATCAGAAGTCCACTTGAATTCACAATCTTTGGTGAGTAATTTGAAGGGTGGAGATGCTATCTTGGTAAAGTTTTCTATAAATCTTCGATAATACCCTGTAAATCCTAGAAAACTTCTAACATCTCTTTGACAACTTGGAATGGATAGGTTAGAAATGACTTCAACTTTTGATTCATCAACTCTAATCCCATCCCCTGAAATATGGTGTCCTAAAAAAATACCTTCAGTAAACATCATAAAACATTTTTCATGACTAAGTGAAAGGTTTGCTTCTTGACATCTTTTTAAGACTTTTTCCAAGTTTTCTAAAGCCTCTTCAAATGTGTTCCCGTAAACTGTGAAATCATCCATGTACACCACTACACAGTCATGTATTAGATCTGAAAAAATTCCTAATACTGCCCTTTGGAATGTTGCAGGTGCATTGCATAATCCAAATGGCAATACTCGGTAAGCATAGGTACCCCAAGGATAGGTGAATGTGGTTTTATCTTGGTCTTCAAGTGCTACTTGGATTTGATTGTAACCACTAAACCCATCTAGGAATGAGAAGTACTTTTTTCCAGCTAATATATATAATACTTGATCTATGAAAGGTAAGGGAAAATGGTCTTTAAGAGTAGCTTTATTTAGTTCTCGGTAGTCAACACACACCCTCCATTTCCCATTTTTCTTTGGCACAATTACCAAAGGAGAAACCCACTGACTATCTGAAATAGGATAGATAAAATTAACATTTAACAATTTTTGCAATTCTTCTTTAACAATTTCCCTAAGATTTGGATTCATCCGTCTTTGAGGCTGTCTGATTGGTTTGCAATTTGCCTCTATATAGATGTGATGAGTACAAGTCTTGGGGCTTATCCCTTTCATGTCAGTGTATTCCCATGCATATGTAGAAGAATGTCTCTGTAATACTTTGACTAACTCTTCTTGTTGAGATTTTTCTAGGTTCTTATTTATGTTCAAAGTTTTGCCTGGAAAAATTTCACTTGTAGAGCTGCCAAATTTGTCCATAGAATGAAGAGACATCTACCTAGATGACAAAAATTCAATATTGGATCCCTCCCGAAATGATTCATGTTTGTGTTCTGGAGAGGATTCAAAGTTTTCTAGACTATTCAGAATTTGATTATCTTCACTAATTTCTGAAATTGTGAAGAGTGGTTGTAAATATTCTTCATCCTCTATCCATTGAGTGTCATCTAGATCTGTAATTGTCCTAGCTGGAGGATATAAAGTGAATTTATTAGTTGAACTACCATCAGAGATATACATATCACCGGATCTACAACTAATAAAAGCATCAGCTGTAGCCAACCAAGGTCTTCCTAATATAACAGGATGGCTTCCTAGATTATTCTTAGGAGTTAGGATCATGAAATCCACAGGGTACTCCCAAGAATCTAGGGACACTGGAATGTCTTCTATTACCCCATCTGGTCTGATCACATATCTATCTGCTAATTGTAATAGTGTGGGTGTAAAGAGAATATTAGGAAGTTTCAGTTTGTCCATGATTTGTCTACTCATGATATTTATTGCTGCTCCTAAGTCAATGAGTGTGTTTTGAATTTCAATTCCATTGATGTGAATTTTGACAACTCGATTTCCTGGGTCAAGGTACTTTGGAATAGTAATCTTACCCATCATAATGTCTGCTATTTGTCCTACCAGTTGAATTTTCTTGGTTTCTCTTATTCTTTTTCTCGTTGTCTTCATACTCAACTCCTTTATTGTTTTGGCTAAAATTGGGATTTCTTTGATGGCTTGCAATAATGGAATTTTAATGCAAACATTTCTCAATTCATCTAAGAAATCATAATTAGGCACCATGATTTGTTTTTCTATACCTCTATCAATTTGTAATCTTTCCGGAAAGGGAGGTATAGAAGTAGATGTGGATGGTTGCTCTAATACAGGAGTTGGATTTATTGGATCTTTTTGTTTTAGTTTTTCAATGTGTGGGTCTTGAAAGGATGTGTCTTCCTCAAGACTTTTATTCACTCGTAGGGAGTCTTCCTCAGAATTATCTTGTTCTTGTATGATCACAGAAGGTTTCCTCTTTTCAAGTATTCTTCCAGACCTCAGTTGAACATCACTAAGGTCTAAAGGAGTGATTAAATAAGTTGGAAATTGTTGGCCTTCTATCATGTATGTATTCCGAGGGTTCTTATTATTGGGGTTTGGTATGGGTTGAGCAGGAAATTGATTTGATTTTTGAGGGAATGGTAATGAAAGTGGTTGATTTTGATGTGGTTGGTTTTGATGATGTTGTTGAGGATTTTGTTGAAAATTTTGTTGAAGATTTTGAGGAAAATTTTGTTGAGGATTTTGAGGATAAAAATGTGGATATGGTGGATAGGATGGTGGATACCGATAGTATGGAGAGTATCTTCCATAGGGACTTTGTGTACCTTGTGCCCAAGATTGAGATTGATTTTGAAATTGGGGCCAAGGTTGCTGCCAAGAATTCCAAGGTGGAGGTTGATTATACATTTGATCATGGAATCCTCGTGTTTGAGGTCCCTGCCAAGGCCTTCTAGATACAAAATTGAGAGACTCTGTGGAATCTGTAGGAGTTTCCTCCTGAAAGACAGAGCACCCAACCCCGAAGAGAAGGACAATTCTTGGTCTCATGTTTCTCAGAACAAATAACACAGTTTTCTACAACTTTTACATCTAGAGGACACTCTCTCAAGGCATGTTTCTTCCTACATTTGGGACAAAAGATTGCCAAGGCATCAGATTCAGCCTTTTGCTTGTTTTGTATCTCGAGGGTGTCTATTTGTTCACTAAGACTCCCTAAGATGTCAGATTTAAAATCATCAAGCATATGTCCTATTTCTGATCTACTTACTGTCCCAGAAGCAGATTTACTTGCCCTTGCAAGAGCAGGATCTCTTGGACCTTTGGCAGTTTTAGATTTCCCTCTCGAAAGGTTGATACATAACTCATATATTTCAGGTAATGTGAGTTGTGATATATCCCCTTTTCCCATCATGTTAAGGATATCCAACCATTCATCCCTAATTTTTTTCAACAAAAGAGCTTTTAAGGTGTCTTGATCTAGGTTTTCCATTTTTTCTCTTTTGATATTGTAATTAAATCTCTCCAACAAATCTTCCAAATTTTCATCTTCTTTTTGTAACATCTTGAACACTTCTTCCTTATGATTAACCAACATACAATAATCCAAGTATCTCTCTAGAAATGCTTGTTTCATGTCTTCCCATGTTCTAATAGAACTGCTGATCAGACTCATAAACCACTTCAATGCTGCTCCCTTCAAAGTTGAAGGAAATAATTTCAATTTTTGAGCATCTTGTAAGTATTCATAAGTTCTACAAAGCACTTCAAATTCGAATAAGAAGGTTTCAGGATCTTCAGTTTTGATTCCATAGAAGTTTGGAAGGACAGAGGGTGAAATATTTTTCATGGTTGTATTGGTTTCTTCATCAATTATAGGGAACCCAAAAGAGCTTCCTATTCTACCTCTTCCTCCATCTCCACCTCTGCCTCCTTCTCCTCTACCTCCTTCTCCTCTACCTCTACCTCTACCTCCAAATAGTGTGTGTTCTCCATTAAAAACCCCTCCTCCTCCTTCTGCCATGGTTGACTCTCCTGTGGAAGTGGAAAGATTTATGTCCCTATCAGGAGTCTTTAGATTTTTTTCTATGGCAAGTTCAGTGGATGAAGTGGAAGGTTTCTCTAATGGAATATATGATTTTAGGTCTTCTAGAAGTCCAGGATCAGTAAAGGATGGAAGATGGGTTTGAGTTGAAGGTGTACTAGCTCTGGATCTAGATGAAACAAGTGGTGTTATAGAAATCAAACTTCTGCCTCTGCTGGTTATAAATCTTCCCCTTGAATCTCTCTCCCTACGCATAAAATTGTTTTTGGATGCTAAGAAACAAAGGTTACCTAGTTTTCACTTCCCCGGCAATGGCGCCAAAATGTTTGGTCTCAATCTAGTCTTCTAAATTGAGCTCATTTAATTGTCAACCAGGGTTGGTAAACTGCTGAAGTGAAGTGTACTGTATGTACCTAGGTGTTTATTTCTTAATGCGTTGTGTGTAGTATTTTATGATGTTTTTGGTCTTTTTGTGATGATTTCTGATGTTTTTGGTCTTTTGGTAGTTTTATGTTCACAAGGAAAAATGACTAGAAAGCTAATGGAAAGGAACTAATGATTAAAAACAGAGTGAAGCTTAATCGTCGATGACAAATGTCAAATGCAATTACAGCCATCAAAGCAGAATCAAATCTAAACTATGACTAAGCAGAAATAAAGCTTGATAATGACTTTTAAACAAATGATTCAAAACACAAACTAAACTTGTCAAATTCTTTCATCAAAGGCATTTGAGAGAGCTTGAGACATGGTCAACTAAGTATGCAAATATTCCTAACTAAACAGTTTAAATAACTAACTGTTACACCATATTTTGGTCATCTAACTTATTATCATTAGATGGACCCAAGTACACCATGTAAGACCAGTTTTACCCTAAGTAAAACTGCTTTCACTATGTTAAAACAGGAAACCCCAAAAGGAAATATTAAACAAACCCATATTTGTTTGATTTTCCTCATGGAATAATTAATTAAACCATAATTTAATTATTATTCCCAGTCATGTTTAACTCAAAATCAAAGAAATTAATTAGATAAACCTTTATTTATCTTATTATTTTCTAGGAATAATCATTTAAACCTTATTTAGATGATATTCCTTGTTAAATATGACCAAATCACCCACAAATAATTAAATAAATCACTATTTATTTAATTATCTTTCAACCACCTCCTTAAATAATTAAATAAATCATTATTTATTTGATTATCTTCTAACCACTTCCTTAAAAATATAAATAAATCATTTATTTATTTATTTTTAACAAATTAAGGGATTTTACCCAAGTCAAATACCTTTTCCCTCCAACAAATATAATAAAATATTCCATAAAAAGTGGATCTAGATCTGGTTAACCCATGCACCAAGATCTAGAATGACCCAATATTTTGTTATAAATAGGAGGGTTTTTCCTACCATTATTCACCTTTTGTTGCCTATTAGATCACTCTCGATCTATACACTTGGTCACATATCTCCATCATTTGCTCCCATTGAGCTCTACTCTTTGCATTGGGTTTTCTACATCAACTAGAGAGAGAAATCTTAGATCTGAAGTGCTGAGGACTTCCAAGAACCCATCCCACTGAGGGGAATTGGATACTCCTTCTAGTTTTCCTCACAGGTGCCCTATTAATACAAAAATTCTTTCAAAAATTGTTTTTGTCTTGTCTATTGGTATATGGAGCAAACCCTTGTTTTTACTGCTTAATGTCTTTTCATGCGTAGATCTGGTATTTTGCAGCTCTTTTCTTGTATAACTAACCGCAGATCTGAAGATATTGGCAGCCACTTTTGTTGTTAGGGCTATTATTTATGCGTAGCTAAAGTGGTCCTTTTTCGTACACTTCGACAAAGGATTCATACTAACAAATGACGACTCCACACGGGTTTTAAATTACGACCGCTGTCGTTTTTCATATTCCTGCATATCCAGCTACTTCAGACCCTAGGGTTTCTTTTCAGCTGTTTATTTTTCCTATTTTTATGTTGTTTTTCTCATATAAAACCCTAAAACATTAAAATTTCTAACTTCCGTGTGTTTCTGGCCCTATTGCGCAGGTAAGCGACACCAGCCGCAACTGAGACGACAACTTTTCTGAAAATCTGCCGCCGAGACAACCGGAACGGGGGGTCGCACTTTTTGGCCCATAACCTGCGACCTGGACCTCCAGGTCGCACTTTTCAGCCTCTTTTCTATGACCTGCACTGAAAACAGGTCAGAACCTGCGACCTGCCAATTTTTCAGTGGTTTTTCTGCAATTTTTCTGGGTTTTGCTGAAGCTTCTGTCAGGGTTTTCCAGCCTCTGTCTCAGCCCGCTTTGACCAAGTTCTGATCTGTTTCTACTCATCTAAGTGGGAACCTAGCCCCCTAGGGCTTTAGTACCCTCCACTTTTTGTGGAAGAGTTTTAGCTGTTTCAGCCGTCTGTTTTTCAGAGCTTCAGCCTCCTTTTTTCCAGATCTGTTACCTCCCTTTCAGATCCTTTGAAATCAGCCTTTCTTCCTTTCAAATCACCTCCTGTCATTTTGTTTGGACCTACTTTCTGGGCCTCCCCCTTGCCGCCTCCGTTTTTTGCTGATTTCCTTCCTTTTTCCAGCCACCTTGCCTCTGTCTCTTGGCTGTGATCTGCACCTCTTTTTAGCAGATTTATCCTCTAGATCCCTGTCCCTTTCGACCCTAGATCTATTGGCCTCTTTTTATGTGTGTTTTGAGTAGATTTTAGCCCTCTTTTAGAGTAGTTTTGAGAGACCCACCTTTTTGGGTTAGATCGATGCATAGTTAGCTGTTAAATGTTTTGTCCTTTCAGCAATCTATATTGTTCTATGCAGATTTCTTTTTAGTTACGCAGCACACTTTTTCTCTCTCTCAAAACGAAAAGGGTTTAAAAATTAAAATTAACGCACACCACACACTGACCCTAAGTGAAGAAGCGCCTAGTTAACACCGCCTGGCAAAGATCCCCAAAAATCACCCCTCACCCCACCCATCCGCCCTCGACACGCTCGATCGTCCCTTCTCCTCTTCGTCGGTTTCTTCTTCCTCGTCATCATCGCGCCCCAAGGCGCCTTCTCCTGGCATCCTTGGCCTTCATCCTCGCTGTCCGGCCGATTGACCCGCTTCCGCCCACCGTCGTCGAGCCGCCCTCAACCTTCGAACCGCGCATTCGACTCCCTCCTCGATTCACCCGGTCCTCCTTCTTCTCCCTGGTTCTCCCCCTGTCACCTTCACTATGTCTGGTCCAGGGCCTAACGCTAGCGGTTCTCCCGGCCCTAATGCCGGCCCTACTACTAGCGGAACCGCCACAGGAACTACCTCGGCCACCCCTGTGCTGTCGCATATTGTAGGCCTCAGCCTCCCCGATTTCCATCAGTTGATCAATGACCCCATTCACCACAATGCTAATTGGCCTGCTATGCCAACGAAGCTCCCCTCCGACATCCCTAAGTTTGAGGGCCTTAATGGCGAAGATCCAACCAATCATGTCCGATCTTTCCACATGTGGTGTTCCTCCAATTCCATTACCGATGACTCCATCCGTCTTCGTTTGTTCCAACGCACGCTCACCTACGAAGCTTTCTAAATGGTATGTCGAACAAGCCACCTCACTCATACCACCTTTCGCACTCGCTCAAGCCTTTTTGCCGTACCTGTACTCTCCCTCCGATATGATACCTGCACGAGCTCTTGACTTCCTTCAAGCAATCCTCTTCAACACGCCTTTCCGCCCATGTTCAGGAATGGCGAAGAAGACGGAGCTTATGTCGAGCCCCTCCCTTCGAAGATCGGGTTTACATGGACTGGTTCCTTCGCACCCTTCCCGCTCCCATCGGCAAAGATGTCGCTTCTCACTTTCCTTAAACTGAAGAAGCCGCCCTCCAAATAGCCTTGAAATATGACCTGATCTACGCTCAATCTGGTTATGTTTATACCGTTCTTCCTGACCTCCCCAGGCCCGGTGGCGCTAACACCCCGGGGGCATCTCATTTCGCCGACGGTATCGTTGGAGCCCTTTCCCATCCATACGCTCAACCTCCTATGGGCTATGGTCTCCCTCAGGGAGGGGCCAGCTCCTCCAGCACTCTCCCCCCTCCCGGTAGCATGTATCCAGGATACGGCATGCCTCCTCCTTTTGCCCAACCTCCTGCTTACCTCAATGTTTCCCAACCTACTCATTACCCTTATCCGCAGCCTGGTGTGCCATCTCCTCCAGCATATGTGCTTCCTCCTCCCTTGCCTCCTCAAACCCAGCACCAGCACCTACAGCCCCCTCCAGGGCAAGTATTTTCACAGCAGGGCACGACTAATCCCCCTTCTTCTCAAAGAAGGCAGAGAGGCAATCCAAACCAATTTGCCCCTGGTACCCCTGGACCCAATCCTGGTGTCGACCCTAACACTGCCAACCAGCAACAGGGCACTCAGCCCAAGCTGGACAGGCCGCTTCGCACAAGTAAGCCTTGTTCGTGTTGCGGTGTTTATGGTCATTACACCCACGATTGTCCCCTATTACCCCAGATGCGACAGATGTGGGAGTCTCAAGCCACATTGCGCGGACAACATGCCTCCCCTCATGCTCCTCCTAATGTGGCCACTACCCAGCCAGCTGTGTTTACTGATCCTTTCCCTCAGCAAGGATTCGTGGCTACCCAACCGCCCGACAGCTAGGTAGCCACCCCCCCTTCCCTTTCTGGTTCCTCTGATTACCAGATCCTTATGATGCACTCCAATCCTAACCCGTCCATCGATCTTCACCTTTAAACTCGGTCTCGCCAGTACTCCCAGCCTCCTGCTCAGTCTGCTCCAGAGCCTCCTTCTTCAGGTTCTCCAGAGCCTCTTTCGTCACCCAGTGGCCCCTTACATATCCCTCAACCAAAAGTTGAGGTTCATACCAAGATACCTAAGGGCCCACTACATCGAAACACTGCTCCCAGTCGAGCTGCCCATTCGTATAGCATAGTTGATGATTTGGCGCAATCTCCTGCCGCCATTTCCACACTGGAGCTCCTCCAGTCGTGCCCTTCCCAAAAGAAGGCTCTACTATCTGCCGTGGGCACTGTAGATCCTGCTGATGACCAAATGATTGTTTTCGACGCCACTCAATCGAACCATCCTCCTCTCCCTCCTTCCGTCGCCTTCCAAATCCCAGTCAAAATCCGGAACGCCAACGTGTCCCGATGTATCATTGATGAGGGGGCATCCACATGCGTGATGTCCGCTTCAGTTTGGAAGCAACTCGGATCTCCTGAACTGGCCCCTTCCACGATCACCCTTCGAGCGTGGGACGGTCATGCCTCCCAGCCCATTGGCATGTTTCGTAATTGTCCTATCACCCTCGCCGGTAAGACTGTTTGCGTTGACGTCGAAGTCATAGACGCCCCGCTAGACTACAACATTCTATTGGGGCGAAGCTACACCTATGCTATGTCTGCTGTCCCATCCGCGGTTTCCCGCAAGATGTCTTTCCCCCATAATGGAAAGATAGTCACCATTGACCAGTTGACATATCATGAACCAAAATCTCGCACCTCCCCCGAGACGACCATCTCTTCGTAGCCAACAAGCAAAACCGTTGTTGACCCCACCGCGTCTCCTTGGCGCTGGCAAGATTCCTCCCTGCTTGGAACTTTCCCCAACCTTCCCCCCCCTCCTGTCACCGATCCCAGCTCATCGAATGTTTGCATGATGCAATCGTCTCAGGCTGCCCGTAAGCGGCCTGCCTCGGCTAGTCAGCAACCTCCTCCTCGCCCTTCGCAACCCGCTCCTAGCCATTCATCTCAGCCAGCCGGACCTCCTCCTTCTGGCCCTACCCCTACAGCTGGTATCCCTGAACCCCTTTACCCTCCTGGATCGGTTCCTCCTGGCCTTAACCATATCGAAGCCGTCCCTCCTGGTCATTACCCTGCTGGGCAGATCCCTTTCCTAGCTCCCCCTCCCGGAGTATATTCTGTCCCCGTCATGGCCACCCTCTCTCTCCCTAACTTGACCTTGGGCATACCGGTTTGGTACCTTGATCCCCCAGCCGCCACCCCTCCTGGTCATCCCAAGCCCTATATGGCTTTGACACCGGTTCAACCGGTCCCCCTAGCTTCCTCCGTTGCCTCTGTGCCCCCAGCACCTCCACAGGACCCTTCTCCTGTCGTGACGGCACCCGGGAAGAAAGGAAAAGCCCGCAAGGGGGCACCCAAAGACAAGACTACCACGACTGACCCGGCCCCTTCGCCGCCCGCGAAGCCTTGCGCTTTATGTGATGTCACCGGTCATGCCACCCATGCTTGTCCCGAATTGCCCCGTATTCAGCCCATGGTTAAAGTCGCGTTCCCCGAGTCTACGGTCCCTGAAGCCCCCATTCCTTCTCCGTCCGTAACCAAGAACCCCAAGACTCTCCGCACCAACAAGCCTTGTGCTCTGTGCGGCGTTCATGGCCATTACTCCCACCATTGTCCTCACCTGACGCACTACCGCGCCTCTTTAGAGGTAATCCGAGAGTATGAGGTTGAACAAAATCAATCCGCCTCTCCTATCCTCGCGCAGTACGCTTCAGGTCAGCCTGAGGATCCCCCCGCTCCCATCGACATTCCCCCCCCTGATGTTCAGATGACGGAGTCTACTGTAACCATTCTTTACCTATCCTCCTCTGCGAGACACTCGGAGCCTAGCCCATCTGCATCCTCCCCTGTTGTGTCCCTTGACCACCCTTTTCCTCCCCATACACAAGATCACTCCACCCGTGTCTCTGTTGACCTCCGCAGCCCGAGTCCTCACCATGCTTCCGATAGCCCTCATATACCACCCTGTATGAGTCATGGTCATCCTGCCCCTTGCACTCCCTCCTACGGTTACCGCCTGATGACTTCTGTACACTCACGCTGCCGTCATTACCTTTCCTCCCCTCATTTTTTGTCTTGTCACACCATTCTGCAGGACCCCCCGTCCACACCCTTTATCGGTTACACCGACGGTGCAAGTCGCTACTCCAGGAATCTAGCCTCGGCAAGTTGGGCCATCTTCACCCCCTTGCATGCCCTTGTTCTTTCTAACGGGGTATGCATTGGTTCTGCCACCAACAATCAAGCCGAATATGATGCATTGCGTGGTCTCTTAGTCGATGCCCTCTTTCATCGCATCCTCCATCTGCACGTTCGTTTGGATTCCCTACTTCTTGTAATGCAACTAAATGGTGTTTATCGTGTGCATAACCCTGTGCTATTTAGACGCTATTTACGAGTGAAAATCTTGATACGTGCATTTGAAACCATAACTTTCAACCACGTACCTCGAGAACAGAATCACTATGTAGATAGTATTGCAAACCATGTTCTAGATTGGCATTTATCACACACATTTCATACAAGACAATAACATTAATAACCATCAAAAAACAATGCATATCCATAATATGTGTCGCAAAACATGTGTTTAGAGTCCATCTACTCTGATACATACGACATGCCCATAACATGTTACAAAAAAAAAAAAAAACCCAAAACTGGGGGCACCACCTGCCCCTACATACATCATAGGGGGCACCACATGCCCCACCCCTAATCACTATCTGGAGGCTCCCGGGCCAATGGCTCTGCCCCTGCAGCATGTAGATCGCGCATAGCCTGACCGGCCATTGCCATGCGCCGCATGACACCTCGCCACTCCGAGGGGAGACCAACACATGGCTCTATGAACTGGTCATCTAAGTCCTGCCACCCGCGCTCTGATACTCCGGTAAACAACCTGTCGCATCTACGGCAGATGTCCTCCAACAGGGCGGCTGCATCCTCATTCTGCGCCGCTCTCGACCCACTTGGACCTGTAGCTCCAGACGCTGCCGGTCGTCCCATATATCCGGCCGGTTTTACCGGTGCTATATCTCCATACCAAAAGTACATGAATCAGTACGATCAATTACTATTCAAACACTTTAACATGCCCACACAAGAATAGCAATCTGTCACTTACCATCGGGCCCCCAGACTCGACCAGGCGGAAGTGGCAGATCCGGATCTCCACAGTAGCTCATCCCACTATAGGGATAGTCGTCTATGTACAATGGCATCTGTATGTACAATGGCATCTGATCCCAATGGGCAAAAAACTCCGGTCGAAACACCCGCCCGACCGCCCCTCCTCCTCCTCTGCACAGTAGCCGTCCCCAACGGCGCATCCTGGGCTCTCTCGGGCCCCCATCCTAGACTGCCCTCTCAATGATCTTCTCAAAGAAGAAGGCACACAACAAAGTCCCATATGAGCAGTCATGGTTCACCTGCCGCCTGCATAGTGACAACTGTCGCTTTAGCGACACCAACAACATCTGGGCCCACCCATAGTAGGTCCCACCCAACACACTTTCCACTATCATCATCTGCCCCCCAGTGATGTGATGGAACGCCTGGATGCCCAGAATGCGCAGCACAGCTGCATCCACTGCACGGGTTTCTAGCCTTTCTAGATCCCCGATCGGTATTCGAGTCCCCTTGACTTGGAGACCCGGTCGACAATGGCGTTCCACGAACTCCATGATATGCCGCCCCCGCGGCAACACTGGCTGCGTGTTTCCCACCATCCCCAGTGGTGGGAGACCAGTCAGGAAGTACACGTCCTGGACCGTCAGTTCGATCCTGTGCCCCTGCACCACAAAGATCTCCTGATCTGGATCCCAATAACTAATAATCCGGGCCAGTAACGGTTCCCCTGCTCTCATCAATGGGTTCTCCAAAAACTTGAGAACCCCAAATCTGGCCAATACACAGCGGACGCCCTGATCTGCCTGGATCTCTGTCCGAAGTGTCCCCAGATCTCTCTCTCTCCAGTTGACTCGTAACTCTGCCATACCTGCACAAACACATCATTTTTGTCAGCGTACAGATCGGGAAAACCATAACCAAACACCAAAACCCAACTTCCAGCCATAAAACAACACCACACCTCCTCATCTCCCAGGTCGCAGTTTTCTACCCTTTTTTGGACCAGGTCGCACTTTTTGCCCTGATACCTGCGTCCTAGGTCGCACTTTTTGCCCCAAAAAGTGCGACCCGGCCGTAGAGATGAAGGAGCTCTGTCCGTAGTGTCCCCAGATCTCTCTCTCTCCAGTTGACCCATAAATCTGCCATACCTGCACAAACATATCATTTTTGTCAGCGTACAAATCGGGAAAACCATAACCAAACACCAAAACCCAACTTCCAGCCATAAAACAGCACCAAAACCCCCTCATCTCCCAGGTCGCAGTTTTCTGCTCTTTTTTGGACCAGGTCGCACTTTTTGCCCTGATACCTACGTCCTAGGTCGCACTTTTTGCTCCAAAAAGTGCGACCCGGCCGTAGAGATGAAGGAGGGGCTGTTTCTGGGATTCTAGGCCCTAAACTGAAAATGTAATCCATCAAAATGCAAGAGAAATGTTAGACCTCTTACCTGCAACTGACGGATCGCGATTCCAACGGTCGGTTTGTCCGCTACGTTCGCCACAAGATTTAGGGCCTTCTCTCCTCTCCACATTCACCACAGCAACAATAGCAAATGAGTGATTTTGGAGGGAAAACTGCCTTATTAAAAGAGAACCCTTGTTTCTTCTTTCAACTGCTGCGACCACACCGTAGCCCCGTTTGACGAACCGTCTGCACCGTTGGAAAGCTCTCACCGAACTCTCAATTGGGTATCTGTTAGTTTTTTATGATCTAATACTTTACCAGGACACATTTTTTCCAAGAAGGGTCACTTCACCTCTCCTTAAAATCGAATTTCCTCACTTACGACACTTGTACTTGGGGCACCATCTTGCCTCCTTACTTGTCTTCGTTCGTGTTGATTTTCGTCATTGAGTTCCCATCATGTACTCATGTTTCCATGGTCCCCCATTGGGGCCTTTACTGTGTGGCAACACCATCGAGTCGCCCTTGTTTAGAGCATCCAAGTTGAGTCATCATTCCCTCCATGGAGTCTATACCGAGTCCCTTTGTACCCCACTATAGCTCTCCATCCGTCATTGATTGGTCTCTCTCTTGTGTCGCACATTATGACCTTCAGTTCCACTGTCCCCCATCCCTGATGATGTTGTGTCAGTCGCTGCCATGTCATTCATGCCCTTTATGCTCTAGCAAGGGAAGTCGTCCATTAGCTACTCAGTCCTTTCCACTTTACTATCATCATTAGTGTCAGTCTGTCCGTCGCTCTACTCTTTTCTCTCGTGCCTTAGTTGAGGGTCTCTCATTGCCTCAACTATGGCAGACCTCCTTCTGTCGACATCAGCTCATTCATTCCAGAAGCCAGGTCTAGAGGGCGGTGTACCTTGGTCCCAGCTTCCACTCTTGTTCGGTGCCTCGGATCGGGCAAAGGGATATCTCCTTTCCCTTTGGCTTGATTGTTTCTCCAGCTCCTTCAGCATGATCGAGATTCGTATACTTGATGGTCCAGTGATCCAGCAGCAGCTCTTGATGATTCCCGGGTGTGTGTGAGATGTTTCAACCCTCATGAGGGGGTGGCCATGCAGGTAGCCCCCCACATGCCCGGATGACCTCTTCTTTGCAGCCTTCGATGCAGCTCCAGATATTTGATGATGTTGGCCATAGCCACTTGCAGCGCCTCTTCGATTTGCATGTATCAGTCAGATTTTGTGAGCCCTTCCCCATTTGCAGGGGGCATTTGGGTTGTATTTATATCTCATGTACTCAGATATTATTGTACAAGTCCTGGCTGTTATCCCAGGCACAGCATGTATATGGGATTCCTCATTGTATTTTTATCTGGCTCATGATTATGCCAGCTGTACTCTATGGTTCGGTCCCTTGTTTACTGGACACACTATTCTTTGTACTTTGTCTCGGCGGGCATAGGTATGCCTCCCCCGCCGCCTTCAGCACAGGTACCCTCTCATAAAAAGAGACTTGTTGCACCTGCGAGTCTCGTCTCCTCAGGGTCTAGTCCTTCAGCACACTATCTACCTCACATTTATCTCTCTGACATCCCTTTTGTTGTCTAGTGATTGTGTTCTTACAACGTACTTCGGTCATACGATTTGCTCCTGACACTCGCACGCTGGGGGGCAATTTGTTACACCATTTTTTGGTCATCTAACCTATTATCATTAGATGGACCCAAGTACACCATGTAAGACTAGTTTTACCCTAAGTAAAACTGCTTTCACTATGTTAAAACAAGAAACCCCAAAAGGAAATATTAAACAAACCCATATTTGTTTGATTTTCCTCATGGAATAATTAATTAAACCATAATTTAATTATTATTCCCAATCATGTTTAACCCAAAATCAAAGAAATTAATTAGATAAACCTTTATTTATCTTATTATTTTATAGGAATAATCATTTAAACCTTATTTAGATGATATTCCTTGTTAAATATGACCAAATCACCCACAAATAATTAAATAAATCACTATTTATTTAATTATCTTTCAACCACCTCCTTAAATAATTAAATAAATCATTATTTATTTGATTATCTTCAAACTGCTTCCTTAAAAAGATAAATAAATCATTTATTTATTTATTTTTGACAAATTAAGGGATTTGACCCAAGTCAAATACCTTTTCCCTCCAACAAATATAATAAAATATTCCATAAAAAGTGGATCTAGATCTGGTTACCCCATGCACCAAGATCTAGAATGACCCAATATTTTGTTATAAATAGGAGGGTTTTTCCTACCATTCTTCACCTTTTGTTGCCTATTAGATCACTCTAGATCTATACACTTGGTCACATATCTCCATCATTTGCTCCCATTGAGCTCTACTCTTTGCATTGGGTTTTCTACATCAACTAGAGAGAGAAATCTTAGATCTGAAGTGCTGAGGACTTCCAAGAACCCATCCCACAGAGGGGAATTGGATACTCCTTCTAGTTTTCCTCACAGGTGCCCCATTAATACAAAAATTCTTTCAAAAATTGTTCTTGTCTTGTTTATTGGTATATGGAGCAAACCCTTGTTTTTACTGCTTAATGTCTTTCCATGCATAGATCTGGTATTTTGCAGCGCTTTTCTTGTATAACTAACCATAGATCTGAAGATATTGGCAGCCACTTTAGGGCTATTAGTTATGCGTAGCTAAAGTGGTCCTTTTTCGTACACTTCGACAAAGGATTCATACTAACACTAACTTATAATGATGCAACATTTTGTCCTTGATTAGAGATTTGCTGAAGCATAATTGGAGTGAAACATTGATACCATCATAAGATCTTCTACTCTAAGTCTAATTCTTAATTCTATTCTGCAACTTAGTTTTATAGCACTACACTTCTCTCAAAGGTTATAGATTTTTGAAATAATCTTTTGAGGAAATGTTTGTTTGTGAGATGATAAGGAAGTTGCAGAAGTACTTCAGGCCTTAAAATGATATTGTCTTCTGTTCATATGTTTATGAATCAATTATAGATTTTAGAACAAGAAGAGGTTTGTGAATAATGAAGGCTGTTTTGTTAAGTTTAAGAACTGAAGTAATCTAATATGCAGTGAATGACAACTGAAAATTGAGTGCAAATGCAATGAGTTGAACTACAACTGAACCTAAAATGTCACTAGCCTAAAACAGTGCTGAACTACAAGTCATTATCAAACTTAAAACAAAATAACTGAGCATGAATTAAGTGCAATTAAACTCCGGAGTATCCTAACTATTCTATGTAAACGTAAAGACTGAAAGCAATGAAAAACTAAAATATCATAGCCATTTCCCACTCATCATTATGATATTTTGGACAAGCGTTTAAGAGCAAGAAAAACTATGGTACTTAGTGAAAACACACAACTAAAACATTCAAGATCACAATTATGCTTAAGACAGTATAAATATTTCTTGGAAGAGTTTCTTCTTGTGGAAGAGTGCTTAGCATAAGTATAACTGTGATGGTGAATAAAAGAGATTACAATCAAATCCTACAATACTATAGCCAATTCCCATTCATCATTATAATCTTTTGGAAGAGCTTCTTCTTTTGGAAGAGTTTTTAGAATGAGTATAACTAAAGTAGCTAATGAAAGAAACTACGAACTCAAATTCAAAAACGTAAAGGCAGCTAGAATACTTATCTAAATTACGCAAATAAATCCGTGCAAGAGGCAGGGTCCCTCTACCACCTGACGGAATCTAACTCCAAATCAAATCAACGCTTTCAAAACAACATTGTCTGCTTCATTAAAAGTGAAATAACTTGAACAGAGCACTCTGCGTCTTCAGAAATGTAGCACATAATCTAAGCAAAATCTAGAACAAAATCTAGCCTAGCTCTCGGTTTCCCAAGTGTTTATATAACAAATATACATAACAAGACTTGCAACAATTCCAGGAGCATTGTATTTCCTTATCGAAATCACATTAGGACTCTTGAAGTGGCAACGTAAAAATGAAAAGGACATCTGGACTGAGACAGTCCTAATAGAAGTCTGCCTTCCTAAATGTGTTCCCACGTATCAAAATCATATCCAGAATCCGTTTCTTCCTTCATGGTGAGCAACGAACAATGTAGACATGACGTGGATTATGCCCATATGCGGTTTTTCTTGAGAGGCCACCTGGAACATACCCAAACGTGAAGACAACTGCAGAATTGCCGGTTAGCTACGGAATGTCTGCATTCTGCAGCTAGTTCCGGTCAAAATGCTTTACAATGGCAAAAATCACAAAATTTAGCAAGTCAGTCATGTAAATCATTCTAAAAGTAATTTTAACTAAATTCATTGATCAATTGGGTCTAGGATATCAATGGTCAAAGGAAAATGAGGTAAAGTAAGATGAAAGGAAGCACAATTTTGAGGCTCAACACTTGCCACACAACAAACTATTATTCATCGGGATCTCCACCAATCCACCAAAATCCCAACCTATCTCGTCGCCTAGCTAGTCATGACCACATTTCCATGTTCTTAGTTGAAAATTTTGCTCCTTGTTCATGCAATTTCACAACTCCCTCTTAAGTTGCTTCATTTTGCACACTTTGATTTATTTTTCCCTTAAAAGTAGCTTTGATACCATGTTGAATTTTTCCTCAGCACTTCAGAATTAGGTCTATGTATAAAACATGGTCACAAACACACTAAAATGCCACCAAACAAGCACTTTTCCTAGCGGAAAATGTACAATAGCGAATCAATGTAGTACACAAGAGATTTTTTCAACCCAAAACTTTTTATATTACAACTTTAATACAACAAACATAGGGCTTCCGTACCAGGGATCATGGTCCTTAAAATTAGCCCTAATACAAGAACAATTAGGGTTTGATGTCAACAAGTTATGACTATCATACTGCCCTTGAACAAGACACATTGACTTACTTTCTAAAGGAGATCTCGCACTAGCCATTTTAGCCCACGAACTTGATAGGTCCTTTTCCATCACTATTGTTGCTCACAAGTATTTTTTCTACTATAAAATTGCCTGCAACTTTGGCTAACCAAAGTTTCTCATATCAATATCATTGTTGCTCCAATGACATTGAACTTAGGATGCCCTATAGCAATTACTAGTTTCTCCTTATATCATTATTCATGGGGTATTCCACATCTTCCCTTCATCAATCCTCTAGCTTCTCCTTAGATGGTTGAACATGAGGCTTCTACACACAATCCTCTAACTGTCCTTTTGCTGCTCCAAATTGATAGTCCTTAGGGCACCAACAAAATTGACCTCCAACAATGCCAAGACACTCTTATGTCACTGTACTTAGGGCTTATCAAGCAACCTTCTAACATTCCCTTTACTTGTCAAAGGATCATTGTACACAAGGCTTTCATTTAACAACCCTCACATCAATGATATGCCCACCTACACTCACTACACTAAGGATACAAACAACCTTCCCTCACACAGTCACACTTTAGGATGATTGATCTAGGGAATATAAACTATTTTCCAAAACCCCTATGGACATACCTATCCACACTGTTAATTTCATCAACCATAAGATCAGAAACTTACCTCCTTGAGAACTCGGCTCGGCTCCTTAGGATCCATGGTTATGGTCACTAGCTTGACTAAAGTCTTCGACCTAATTTACAGCCCTCTGCGGCCCCCACAACTAGGGTTACCTTATTCACAAAAAATCGCTCACGTGTTTTAATATGATCCCATACAAACCTATAATCCTTTGCCTCTCTTATAGAAGAGTGTGTCCTATAATTCCGCCTCAAACAAGGGTCTCAGACCTCTCTTCAAGCTCTGAAGTTAGCTCAGTTTCCACAAATAATATCACAGGAAATTACAACAAAAATTATGCCCAGAAATTTCCACGAACAAACCTTCCAAACTCGTCCAGCCAGAACAGAAGACGAGAAAACAAAACATGTCCTTATCTCCTTGCTAACTCAACTCCTTTCAATTTTGCGGTATTCTATTAAATTTTACTCCTGATGAATTGACTTGTGGATGTTCCAAATCAACTTGAATCCTCTTCTACTTACAGTGATCGTAGGGGATAACATTAAACCCCAAGGGTCATATCTTGTATGTCAAGCCAACATGAGCCTAGACATAAAAACCCCACAATATTAAGAAATAAAATTCATTTTGTTTGTCTTTTTCCACTCCATTGAAGCCCTAGGTGACCCCTAGCACTTCAAGGGTGCCCCTCATGCATCCAATGAATATTCAATTGTTTTTCACCTTGGTTCTTTGCCCACAAATTTGAATAGAAAATCCCACCACTTAGGTACATTTCCCACAAAACCACATATTTGTGGGTCAAGTCCACACAAACCTAGTACCACAGGGGTTGTAGGAGTACCTCCCAAGCTACACATTTCAACACTCCCTCTTAATTAAAGAGATAATTCCACTACTTGGAAGTAACTTGTCATCATCAAGGATATTAGCCCAATCTTTGGTGTCCACCATTATAGCATACCCTGTAGAATGAACCACATTATCCTCGGTAGTGTCCCTACCTCGATCTCGTCATAAATTGAACATTCAAACTTCCATAGGGCAACTGACAATCCTTCGCAGTCTCCCTCTAAATCTAGACTCCCTCTGAGTCTACATAACCTCCACTAGCTCACTCTGCTTCCCTCTTGGAATGTTTTTCTATAAAACTTGTGTCCTTCCAAGGTCAGTGTGAGCTATGATCGAACATTGGGTTTAATCACTCTAGACCACCACAACTCAAATCCGCAAGCAATCTCATCCTCCTAGGTCAAATATCTCATGTGCACAAGACTCCAATGTCGGATGTGAAACTTCACAACCCAATGAATATACTAGCTTGTCTCATCCTTCACATGGAGATAGCTCGTTCATGCCAAATCATCCCCTAAGTAATCCCAAAAATATTTAAAAATTTCGCGAAAGTCCATGATATGCAATCTGTCACACAACAAACTATTGTTCACTGGGATCACCAGCAATCCACCAAAATCCCAGCCTATCTTGTCATCTAGCTAGTCAAGACCACATTTCCATGTTCTTAGTTGAAAATTCTGCTCCATGTTCATGCAACTTCACAACTTCCCCTTAAGCTGCTTCGATTTGCACACTTTGATTTCGTTTTCCCTTAGAAGTAGCTTTGATACCATGTTGAAGTTTTTCTCAGCACTTTAGAATTAGGTCTATGTATAAAACATGATCACAAACACACTAAAATGCCACCACACAAGCACTTTGCCTAGCGAAGATATTTTTATAGATCTGCGAAGATAAAATGTACAACAATGAATCGATGTAGTACACAAGATATTTTTTCAACCCAAAACTTGTTATATTACAACTTTAATACAAGAAACATATGGCTTCCGTACCAGGGATCATGGCTCTTATAATTAGCCTTGATACAAGAACAATTAAGGCTGGATATCAGCAAGTTATGACTATTGTTCTGCCCTTGAACAAGACACACTTGACTTACTTGTTAAAGGAGATATCGCACTAACCATTTCATCCCATGTACCTTGAACACTTGATAGGTCCTTTTCCATCACTGTTGTTTCTCACAAGTACTTTTTCTAGTATAAAATTGCCTGCAACTTTGGCTCACCAAAATTTCTCATATCAATAGCATTGCTGCTCCAATGTCATTGAACTTAGGATGCCCTATAACACTAGTTTATCCTTATATCATTATTCATGGGGTATTTCACATCTTCCCTCTATCAATACTCTAGCTTCTCCTTAGATGGTTAAACATAGGGCTTCTACACACAATCCTCTAATTGTCCTTTTGCTGCTCCAAATTAACAGTCCTTATGGCACCAACCAAATTGACCTCCCACAATGCCAAGACACCTTTATGTCACTATACTTAGGGCTTATAAAGGAACCTTCTAACATTCCCTTTACTTCTCAAAGGATCACTATACATAAGGCTTTCATTTAACAACCCTCACATCAATGATATGCCGACTTGCACTTACTGCACTTAGGATACAAACATCCCTCCCTCACATAGTCACACTTTAGGATGATTGATTTAGGGCATATAAACTATTGTCCAAAACCCCTATGAACATGCCTATCCACACTAGCAATTTCATCAACCATAAGATCATAAAATTACCTCCTTGAGAACTCGGCCTGGCTCCTTAGGATCCATAGTTATGGTCACTAGTTTGACTAAAGTCTTCGACCTAATTTACAGACCTCTATGGCCCACACAACTAAGGTTACCTTATTTACAAAACAATCACTCACGTGTTTTAATATGATCACATACATATCTATAATCATTTGCCTCTCTTATAGAAGAATTTGGCCTATCATTCCACCTCAAACAAGGGTATCAGACCTCTCTTCAAGCTCTGAAGTTAGCTCAATTGACACAAAGAATATCATAGGAAATTACAACAAATATTATGCCCAAAAATTGCCACGAACAAACCTTCCAAACTCGTCCAGCCATAATAGAAGACAAGAAACCAAAACATGTTCTTATCTCCTTGCTAACTCGACTCCTTTCAAGTTTGCGGTATTTTTTTAAATTCTACTCTTGATGATTTGAACTTGTGGATGTTCCAAATCAACTTGAATCCTCTTCTACTTATAGGATCTTAGGGGATAACATTAAACCCCAAGGGTCATGTCTTGTATGCCAAGCCAACATGAGCCTACACATAAAATCCCCATTATCTTAAGAAATAAATTTCCTTTTGCTTTTCTTTTTCCACTCCATTAAAGCGCTAGATGCCCCTTATCCCTTCAAGGGTGCCCTTCATGCATCCAATGAATACACAATTATTTTTCACCTTGGGTCTTTGCCTACAAATTTGTGTTGATTTTTAATGTACCTTGGACAAGTGGTTTCCCATGGGCTAGTCTCTACCTAGGGAAAAGTGTCCAAAATAGTTATTCCTAAGTGTGACTTTATAAAGTGAAAGTGACTTTATAAGTGGCGTTGGCGAAAAATAAGGTCTCGCGGGCAAGACCCAGGTTCACAGGGTTGTGGCCAACAAGGGTCCGGTGTAGTCTAGTAACACGCCGGCATTTTCACCCTGCTCTGGAAGAACAGAGCGTCTCACCCGAGGCGTGCCGCGACCACATGGGAAAGGGGAAGAAATCACAGACGAGGAATAAACCCGCAACCATAGAAAGAAAGAGAATCCGTTATATATACCAGAATATTCATGCGAGATCACCAATCAAGTATATTGACAGTCGCAACTTAAAATTTTAAAGCATGGTGAACACATCATAACACATAAACATAAAGACAGCAATCCTTCTTTTCATTAGTCTTCAGCCAAATACAAGATTACACAGCTTCCTTCTCTGATAACCCATATATCAGATACAGATGAATCTAAGAACAGAGAATACAAAACATAGAGAGTAGAAACCAATGGAGAGAACAAGTCTGATTTCTTCGCGGCTGCTTCCGCATTCAATCATCCCGCAACAGCAACCGATCGACCAATCTCCCAACCCTCTGCAGCCGGGTGATTGCCTTTTATTCACCCGCTCGCCGCGACTGGCGGCTTCTCTGCGTCTTTGCTCTGGCTTTTCCCGACTTCTCTTCTGATATCTGCATGTTCTACTTCCTGTTTGCTGCTGTATCTCTTTCATCTGTACTTCTTTCTGTTCCATCTTCAGTTATCAAGTGCTTCCGCACCGCCTTGGTAGCTCCCCAACTCCTGGTCGCGCGGTGCGGTCGCGTTAGCTATGTGTATTCCCTCCGCAACTCAAAAAGAGTCCAAGTTCAAAATTCAAAACTTAAACAAAAACAAGGGCCCCAAGAGGCCCCGACCACAATCCTTTGACTCGTCCGCGAGTCAATCGCAAATGACAGTCTCTACCTCCATACCTTCGCCGGCCTCTGTGCCCTGCTCTGCTGCTCTTTCTTCTGCTGCCCTTTCCTGTTGTACTCCGCCACCTGCTGATTCAAACAAGGGCCCCAACTCCGGGACCCGGCGGCGGAGAGAACTGCGGCTGATGGGGAATGATTACGGTATGATTACTGTCCATTAAGGGAATTTATGACCAAAATCTGAGCTATCCTACGGACTGACAAAAGGACTGACGGTTATGACCTGGACTGACGCTGGCACGAGGACAGATCCTTCGTGCAGGACACGCTGGACTGGGAGCGGCGTCCTACTGGGTTGGCGCGCCGCCACGCTGGACTGGCGTTGCGACACGCTGGACCGGCCCGCTCCGACCATGGTCGGTTGCGGTATGGATGCCGCAACTGACGGTTTATTTGACTGACTGCAAAGAAATGGAAACGACTAACTATGCTCATCCCGGTTGCGGGAGAGTTATTCAACTACGCTACTCTACGGGTGCTCTCGGTTGCGAGAGTTATTGATGGAAAGGGAGAAGGTACCTACTCCTGGTAGGGCTTCAGGCGTGCGCCATTCACCCATCCTAGAAGAACTGAGCCGTCCAATTGTGCCAACCGAACGGCTCCTGAGTCGCGGATCTCGATAACAAGGTACGGTCCCAGCCAATGCATCTGGAGCTTGCCCGGAAACTTCTGGAACCGGCTGTCGTACAAGAGAACTTTGCCGCCAACTTGGAAAGTTTTAGTCTTGATGTGGCGGTCGTGCCACGCTTTCTGTCTGGCCTTCTGAACCTTCTGATGGAATTCCGCAAGAAACCGAGCTTCGTCCAGCTCCTGTAGCTCGTGGAGTCGTTCCTGCAGTGCCGCATCCTCTGAGAAGTGAAGGGGCGTTGCGATCAAAAGGCTGGGGACGGTGAACTCGGCGGGAATCACAGCTTCCCGGCCGTACACCAGCTGGAATGGCGTCTGGTTTGTCAAACGTTTTACCGTGGTCCGGTAAGCCCATAATGTCGCTGGTATCCGCTCATCCCAATCATCCCGCTGAGCGTTGCAGATTTTCGTCAAGCCCTTCTCCGGAATCTTATTGAAGGCTTCCACCGTGCCGTTAGCCTGCGGGTGGTATGGACTGCTCTTATGATGTTGTATCATAAATGTCTCCAGGAGCGATTTGACCGTGGCATTAATGAAATGCGTGCCTTGATCACTGGTCAGGCTGCGTGGGCAGCCAAAGCGGCTGATGATGTTTTCAAAGATGAACCGAGCAGCGGTCTCAGCGGAGAAGTCGCGTACCGCTGCTGCTTCCGCCCATCGCGTGAGATAATCAGTCGCCGTAATGATGTACCGAGCTTTGGAATGGCGAGCAACTGGTGCAATGGGCCCTACAAAGTCGACAACCCACTTCTCAAATGGCCGCAACACATGCACGGGGTGTAGCGGAAGCTCATCTCTGTGCGAAGGCCGTCCCGTCCTCTGACAAATATCGCAACGTTTCACATAGGCCTTACAATCTGCATGCACCGTCGGCCACCATAGACTAGCTTGAAGTACCTTCCTTGCGGTGGGTTTAGCCCCCACGTGTCCGCCCGCAACTCCGCTGTGACATTCCCACATCACCGCTTCCCGTTCATGGTCAAGAACACACCTGCGCAACACCTCATCCAGGCCCAGCTTGTACAGCTGCCCTGCGATCAATTGATAATCGGCCGCCCGGAAAACCAAGTGGCGTTTCTGAAGCGACGTGTAATCCTCGGGGCACTGTCCTGTGGTCAGATACGTGGCAATGTCAGCCAGGTATTCTGGGACCGCTTCAACGCGAAACAGATCAGCATCCGGAAGCTGATCATCTAACGGACCATCGTTTTCCCCCGACTCCAATCGGGATAAATGATCAGGCCCGACATTTAGCCGGCCCGGTTTAACAATTACATCGAACGTAAACTCCTGAAAGAGGAGAAGCCATCGGCAGATCCTTCCTTCCAACACAGGCTTATTGACCAGATATTTTAAGGCCGAATGGTCCGTGAAAAATGTAAACTTACCGCCCAGAAGGTAGTGGCGGAACTTCTGGAGAGAGTACACCATTGCCAGCGCCTCCCGCTCGGTCGTGGTATAATTCTTCTCCGCATTAGATGGGCGTCAGCTGGCGAAGTATACCGGGTGGTCAACTGTCGTTTCCCCGGGTTGCGCTAATACGGCGCCAAGTGCAATCCCGGACGCATCAATGTGCACATGGAACTGCTTATCCCAGTTTGGATGAACGAGAATGGGTGCCGTCGCCAATTTCTCTTTTAACGTGTCCAATGCCTTCCTGCACTCTGCTGTCCATTCAAAAGCTTCCGACTTCCGCAACAGTTTCTCCAAAGGGGCAGTGATTTTGGCGTAGTTGCGGATAAAACGCCTGTAGTATCCAGTGTGCCCGAGCAATGCCCGCAACTGCTTCACGTTCTCGGGGGCCTCCATATGGACAATAACCGCGACCTTGGCGGGATCAACGCAGACCCCTTGCTTACACACCACGTGACCCAAGAGTGTGCCGAATGGTACTGCAAAAATACATTTCTTCAAATTCAAGGAAATCTGCAGCTGGCGACACCGATCGAACATAACACGCAACAGGGAGGCGTGTTTCTTCAGCAGGTTGTAAACGGTCCAATCATCCATATAGACTTCCAGGAATTTGTGAATATACTCCCGGAAAGCAGCAATAACAATCCGGGAAAACACGGCTGGCGCGTTCTTCAGTCCAAACGACATGACATGGTATGCGAATGATCCCCACTCGGTTGTGAATGTCGTCTTTGCCTTGTCCTCTTCAGCGATGCGCACCTGATGGTAGCCCAAAAACCCATCCGTGAAAGAGTAAGCTTCGTTTCCCGCGACATGATCTAGTACTTCGTCGCTGAAGGGAGTGGGAAACGGATCGTGAATACAAGCATTATTCAAACTCCGGTAATCTACGCAGACCCGAATTTCCGCTTTATCCTTCTTGTTCCGGATGACAATGGGACTTACCCACTCAGCTTCTTCTACAGGAAAAATGAGACCTGCAGCCAGCATTTTGTCGATCTCCATCTTTACCTTCTCTTTGATGCGTGGATTTAACCGGTAGGGTCGGTGCTTGACCGGCCTGGCTCCTGGTTTTAGTGTGATGCGCATCTCACCCAAATCCCCTTTGATCCCCTTCAGGTCCGCAACTGAAGACGGGAATAGATCTTCATACTCTCAGAGGAGGCTGAAAATTTCTCTGGTTGTCTCCGCGTCCCAGTAATCTCCCACCGTTGCCAGTTTCGGTTTCTCCTCCGTTCCTATGTTCAGCTTCTTTGTCTTTAGGGGCTGCAAATGGACTCCTTCTGTCGTTGGCTCGTCGCGGACACTCCGCTCGCCCTCCTTCTCGTCAAAATGGAGATGCCTCAGGTCCTGCAAACTGTCGTCCCCTGGTTCGCCGTCAACCCGTTGGCAAACCAACTCGCTCTTCACCCTTGAACGTGACGCCACCGGTCCCTCATTGGGCTCGGGATGGCGGAAAAACAGAACCTCCTTGACGGCTTGTAGGGCCTGAGATTCCTGTGCCGTCTCCCCTTCGAATGAGAAACTCTGGACGAACTTCTCCGCAACTGCTTGCCAAGAGCGGGTTCCCCGTTTCCGCTCTTCCGCTAGGTACCAGGCCTGGGGGATTGTACCCAGGGAGTGTATAAATCTGTGGACCCACAACTCCTCAGGGTACCTGGCGCTGCGCCACTGTTCCTCACACGCCCGCAAGTGTTGTCGCGGGTCTGAGTCTCCATGGTGTTTAAGTGTAATGCAGGGCCCTTCATCCTCTTTGAAGCGTGCCCGTAGTGCATCCGCCACCAGCTCCCATCGCAACAGAGTGTTGCGGTGATTGTTCCACCATCGTCCTGATGTTGACTTTAGGGCCACATCCAACAGGGGTATCCGGCATTCTTCTGGGACCCGGTCTTCCACCTTGAGGATAAAAGTATTTACTGCTTGCATGTTTGACAACGTGGGGTACCCGCGGATCTCGGTCCCCACCCACCAGACCTGCGCGATGGCGGCACATCGCCGCGTGGTGGTCTCGTATCCCCCTTGCTGCCAATCTTCCCATGCAAGCTCGGATCCGAGTTCCGAGCTCTGCACACTCCGCCAACTGATAGATCCTGTTACGGTCGGGTTGATATAATCGTCCCGCCTCCCGGCGGTCATCTGATAGAGGTGGTCCATTATCTGAGCGTCCTCCCGACTATCCACCGGTTCTGTGTATTGCGGTCCCTGATACGGGTCGAGAGGCTGAGTCACCCGTACCTCCCCATCCTCAAAAATCATCAACTCCTTCTTGAGATCGATGATCGCATAATTCTCAAAAGCCCAATCAATGCCAAGTAAAGCAGGATAGGGGTCCTTATCGCCCATGATATCAATAACTTCAAAGTCGGCATATGTCTTTACCCCCGCAACATCAACCTCGACACCCTCGAGTCAGCCGATTGGCAAAATACAGTACTGGTTCGCCATCCTAAGTTGGATCGGGGAATAGGCGAGCCGGGGCTTTCCAAGAGCCTCCCATGTCTTTCGTGGCAATATGTTGACGTCGGACCCCAGGTCCAACATCGTGTCGCTGATTTGGAATCCTGCGATCTGTGTGTTAAGTCGAAATTCTTTTCCCGTTCGTTGCTTGTTTCGCTTGACACGCTGCACGTATTGAGGCGTAGTGTCTACCAAGTTTCTGGGTTCTGCGCGCCCCTGCAGCGCTCCGTCCAACACCTGTCTGAGCTGCTGCCGCAGCACGGTGTCATCAACAATCCTGAGAAACAGCCGGAGCCAGTCCGCAACTACAGCATCTGCGGCGTTCTGATCCCCGATTTTCGGCCGCTGGGGCTCCTCCAGCCCTCCTTCCTTTCGCAGCTGGGCGAATGCCTCAACCGCCTCCTGAAAGTACTTCTTCTGCACCTCGGGCCGAATCAACTTCTTCGGGGATGCCGGCCTCACCACTCGTACTGGCTCCTTCTCGTGGGCATCCTCACCAGTCTTCTTTCCGCCTCTCGTTATTATCGCAACATTCTGCATGTCAGGGGTTGCAACCCCTCACGGTTCTGAGCCTATCAGATTCGTGGCCCTCTGCCGCGCCCGCTCTTCCCACTTTTTGATGAGTTCTGGGCAGTCTTCAGTGGCGTGGGCGTTGACCCGGCACTGGGAGCACCAGGGTCGTCGCGGAAGGGGACATTCGCGAGCCACATGACCCTCCTGGTCACAGTTGTAGCATTTTACCGGCCCGCGTCCTCCTGTTCGGCCTCCCCGCATGCCGCCCCCTCTTCCCCTCGCAGCCTCGTTGACCCGGTACGAGGGCCGATCCAGTCGATCCGCAAGTGCGTCTAGCGCCCTGCACTGCTCCGTGTTGTGCGTCGTGGACACACAGAATTCGCAGTATACATTATTCGGCACCGTGGAGTACTTCTGTAATATCAGGCACATCCGAGGAGGATGCCCTATCGTTCGGCAAATTTCACAGTATTCTGGGGTGGAGGACCCCGGTTGCGGTGGAAACCCCGTAAAGGCCTGTTGCGTCTGGTATACCCCCTGCGGGTTCATTGCCGTGCCACCCCCTGGTGGTGGCCCCCCCTGGATAGCCGCAACTGAGGGTCCAACTCCCGCGCCGCGCAACCGAGGACATTCGGTTGCGACGTGCCCCTCGACCAGGCAATGAGTACACCAAACATTCGGTCGCGCCGGTCTTGCTGGCTGAATTTCCTTGAGATTTTCCGTCAAACTGGCGATCTGGTGTTGCAACCCTATCAGCGAAGGGTCTTGCGGAGCCAGCCCCCCCTGTATTCCTGGGGGTATCCCGCCATGGCTTCAATCTTCATGGCCTGCTCCAAAGCATCCTGCAGATTATCAATCTTCTGCTGAGTGAGAGGGGTTCGCATCAAGGGAAGTAGAGCCTTGATGAACCAGTCCCTCTGGTGGTTTGGATCGATCGGGTAGCTCAGTTTCCCGATCGCGTCCTTGAATCGCCGCATCAAATCCCATGCGGTTTCGCCTTCCTTCTGCTTAATTTCCCATAGCTCGGACAGACCCTGCTGGTCCGTCTGGGGGAGCTTGAATTCGCGGACAAAATCCCGCTTTACGTCCGCAATTACAAGATTAGGGTGCGCCTCAGACCACTTGATGAACCACCGCAGAGCTCTCTCTCTGAGCGTGGTTTGAAACTCTATCAACTTCCCTGCATCCGGTGTCTGTCGAGCCCTCCAGATGGCTTCGCACAGATACCAGTGTTGTTCTACATCGTCGTTTCCCCGGCCAGAGAACTCTGGGTACCGGGTGAAAGATCCAGCCATGTATACTGGCGGCGAATTAACCAAGATAAAACCTCCGAGTCCTGGTTGCGTAACGGTCCCGCTAGGAAAAAAACTACTACTCGTAACGCTGCTGCTACTGGGCGTTACCGGCGCCGCTGAACTACTAGATAACTGACTTAATGCTTGTAATTGAACAAAAATATTTCTTAAAGGTTGATAAAGTACCAGGGGAAGGTCGGGATCCTGGCCATGCGGACGGTGTGACGTAGGGCTGCCTGGAGGGGTGGGTGTCGTCTGATCCTGAAACATCTGTTGCATTACGTCGTACCATTCATCATCGGAACTTTCTTCGGGCTGCATCTTTTCCTTATCCTTGTTAATCGTTACTGCTCTTTCTCGCATCCTCGGGCTCCCATGCACCCACTGTACGTCTGCTGCTGTCCCGTCTCCTGTCCGGGCATCCAATCCCATGGTTCTTGTCCTCTGAGGCGCCTCCTTCTGGTTTTTCTTCCCGATCTCCCTTCTCTTCAAATCTCTCATTACCCTTCTTCGCCACCTATCGGCGATCTGTGCCCGCCGATGTGCACGTAACTCCCGCAACTTGCATGCGGCCTCAACGTCCATCCCCCGTTCCCTACTCCTACAGTCTACACAGCATCGGTCCCCTCAATCCTTCCCCCAGTACGGGTGGCTTACGCTTCCATACTCGTTTTGTGGAATTCAATCAACCCTTTGTCCACCATTAGGGCTTTGATCCACAACGGAATTTCCTTCAACAGTTTTCCCCTCAGCCCTGAGTGAAACACAGCCTCGGCCTTCGAGAAAGATTGGTAGCACTCAGCGGCAAACTCCACAACGTATCCTTCCAACGTGGTCTTTACCCAAAACTCCACTGCGCGGGTTAGTTCAGTATCTACCCGGTGTAGCGCTACCAAGTCTTCGTGCGCCCACCTGCGGTTTATCTTCCGCAAGCCTTCTTGGGCCGCCTTCGTTTGTAACCTCCGCAACCAGTTGTAAAGATCCGTAGGAAACCTTCCCCAGAAAATTTCGTACGTATCGCTAGCTGAGTCAGAGAAAAGAACAAGCTCCCTGACCGCCGCCTCCTTTTTCTTAATCAGCTCCGCCTGCTGAGTAATAAAATGGTCAAGATGATCATCCCACCATCGCCATATTGCTCCTTCAAAGATCCTCGAGACCATGATCTAGATCCCCTCAGAACATGCAGGTCCCGGCAACGGAACCATTTGTTGGCGAAAAATAAGGTCTCGCGGGCAAGACCCAGGTTCACAGGGTTGTGGCCAACAAGGGTCCGGTGTAGTCTAGTAACACGCCGGCATTTTCTCCCTGTTCGGGAAGAACAGAGCGTCTCACCCGAGGCGTGCCGCGACCACATGGGAAAGGGGAAGAAATCACAGACGAGGAATAAACCCGCAACCACAGAAAGAAAGAGAATCCATTACATATACCAGAATATTCATGCAAGATCACCAATCAAGTATACAGAGAGTCGCAACTTAAAAATTTTAAAGCAGTGTAAACACATCATAACCCATAACCCAAAACATAGAGACAACAATCCTTCTTTATATTATTCTTCAGCCAAGTACATGATTACATAGCTTCCTTCTCTGATAACTCATAAATCAGATACAGATGGATCTAAGAACAGAGAATACAAAACATAGAGAGTAGAGACCAATGGAGAGAACAAGTCTGATTCCTCTGCGGCTGCTTCCGCGTTCAATCATCCCGCAACAGCAACCGATCAACCAATCTCTCTTCTTCAGCCGGGTGATTGCCTTTTATTCACCCGCTCGTCGCGACTGGCGGCTTCTCTGCGTCTTTGCTCTGGCTTTTCCCGACTTCTCTTCTGATGTCTGCATGTTCTACTTCTTGTTTGCTGCTGTATCTCTTTCATCTGTACTTCTCTCTGTTCCATCTCCAGTTATCAAGTGCTTCCGCACCGCCTTGGTAGCTCCGCAACTCCTGGTCGCGCGGTGCGGTCGCGTTAGCTATGTGTATTCCCTCCGCAACTCAAAAAGAGTCCAAGTTCAAAATTCAAAACTTAAACAAAAAACAAGGGCCCCAACAAGTGGTAAAGTCAATGTTAAATAATTAGGTGAAAATGACTTTATAAGTGGTAAAGTCAATGTTAAATTATTAGGTGAAAATGATTTCATAAGTGGTAAAGTCAATATTGAATTATAAAGTAAAAGTGACTTTATAAGTGATAAAGTCAATGTTAAATAATAAAGTGAAAAGTGACTTTAGACATAAAGTACAATGTGGGTACTTTATTTAATGGGTGAGTTAAAAAATAGAAAGTGAGAATTAAATGCACTTTTTTTTCTCATCTCTTCATCTAAATGAATCTGAGCCATTAGATCTTAGAGTTGCCCAAAAGTCATTTGGGGAAACAAAAGGGGGAAAATAAAAGAGAGATTGCATTCATTCATTCTTCATGAGCAGATTGGAGAAAGGAGGCTGAGGGCTGTAGAAAAGTTATGAATGAGAATTTTGTTGCAACAAGTTGAAGGAGTGATTTCTGGGCAAAGTTGGGCACGAAAATCAAGGCATAGAAGACAACATAAGGTACAATATGAACATCATTTTATGTTGTAAGTTGCACGCAGCTTGAAAGAATTTTTTGAGTAAAAGAAAAAAAATTGAAAAAAATTCCGTACTATCAAAATGGAATCTGTACAGTACAGTCTGCGTTCGTACAATACATTTTTCAGCTTCAAGTGGGCACATAAATCGAGGCAAAGTGGGCAAGGTTTTCAAGGAGTTTTGGGCTGAAGAGATAAGTTGTATTTTGTTGTTTTGTTTTGTCTGCAAATGTATTTTTCCTGAACTTGAAAGATAAATAAATTTGAAGAGCTCTGTAACAAATTTTACTCGGAGAAGATTGAAAGGGTTTTGCCTAGGTCTAAGTTGACCAAAAATATATGTTTATTTTTTTATGTGTTACTGGTTTGTTTATGTCCATATTTATTTTCAGCATGTGTTGATAGTCCCATGTGTTTTAATCTGAAAATTTCATTTCCAGAATTATATATGTTGAATGTAAGTTTATGGGAAAGGACATTTAATTGAATGGGAGTGATAAAGTGAAATTAAAACCGGGTTGGGATTGTAAGAAACTTTTTAGTCATCAAATTTCAACATGGTATCGGAGATATGTTGATTTTTGTAGCATTGGAAAGTGTTTCAAGTCTCAAATTTTGTTAGGAGGCTTGGACATCAGTATTCCAAAGAACCTAGAAATTGTTTGTGGAAATTCCACTCGGTTCATGTTTTATTAAAATAATTAATTATTTTAATGAGGACCCTAAGTCTGAACTTAGGGAAATTAAATAATTAAAGGGTATTAATAAAACATAGTGAGAATCTTCTAGAGA
This sequence comes from Pinus albicaulis, assembly GCA_034641835.2. NCBI lineage: Eukaryota > Viridiplantae > Streptophyta > Pinopsida > Pinales > Pinaceae > Pinus > Pinus albicaulis. Next base: position 57,801,077 of record CM076583.1, on the reverse strand, counting down.
ACGAAGATCAAGTGATGTTTTAATCTCAGTCATTGATTAGAGATCTAATCTGGATTGTTGATTCATCAACGAGAGGATTATAAGAGAAGGCTTGAGGGTCATTTGGAAATTGAGTTGGGCACACACTGAGTACCTGAAGGAAATTGATTTTGAAGGAATAGAATTCGATTTGAGAAGGAGATTTGCAGGGCAGAGTTGCAGAGTCAGAAGAATGAAGGGGAATTCAACAGTGACAGATAAAGGCAAGAGGAGGATGTAGAGGGCCACAGAGGATAATGCTAAGCAGTAGCACTAAGTGCCCACACAGAGTTATCATGAAACGAAGAACTAGTTATCATGAAGAGAATAGGAGTGAACCCAGCCAAAAGACTATGAAGGAAAAAATTACGAATGCTGACCAGATTAGGTGTCATGACAGATGGAGGGGGGTTCCTAAAAAACACGGCAACCATAAGCATACAAGTCATCTTCATCCACCTGCTTGTTGTCTTTATTGTTGGAGCAGCCTTGCCGGATGTCGCCCGGGTTGTCTGCTTAGCCAATATCCTAAGTTTCGCTGCAGCTAGGAGCCTTTCTCTTCATTCCGGCACTTTGAGGAGGACAATGCTTGTCGACGACACTTTTTTCCAACCCAAGACCAGTTTGCTCAGCAACCGAACCGGGTGGATCCTCCTTGAGCTCTATGGTGATGGTGGCTATGATTGTAGGCCTGTTCAGAGTGCAGGGGAAACGAAGATGGGCGGTGTGGAGATGCGAAGGGATGATGATAGGAGAGGCTGGGATATGGGGAGAGCCCATCTTGAATTGAGATTGCTCATGCCCATGCCCACAACCACGACCACTTCTAGTGTTAGGATAGTGCCCGGTGAAGTTATCAGAGGAAGGGGATGAAGAGTCAGTAGAGGATGTGGAGGGCGGGTGAGTGAATTGACCACAACTGCTGCCTCTCCGGCATCGCATACGCTGTCGAAGGTGCGGCATGATTCTCTGTGCAGAATGGATGGGGACGGAATGGGCTTGAACAGTGGAAGAATCCAAAAACAGGGGAGGCCTTTCACGCAGAGTAGGGGAATTCAAATTGGGCGAGCTGAGCCACAGATTATAGAGGGGGATTTGCGTAATGTGAAGGCCAGGTGCCAATTCGATGCAGTAGACAATGGAGCAGCATCTCCCTGTGTTGGTTCGAGAGCTGGGCTCTACAGCAGCAGGGGAGCAGCTTGAGCGCAAGGGAGGCGAAGCAGGAATGAAGCTGATGGAGAGAGCCATGCTCGTTAAGGACGCTAGATGATCTAGGCTTCTATGCTGCATTAATGTAACGATGCAGTTGACGGTGGGAGTATTAATGAAGAACTTCACGTGAGGATGGGTGGCGGCATGGAGAATCCACGTGCCAAACCAAATCCCCAACAACGTACATCTGTAGTTATTCACCCACATCTGGGGATAAATGTTATTTTATTGGTTTAGCTATTATTTTATTATTTCCTTAGGAGGCCCATTATAGACCTCAAAATTCCCTTAATGTCTTCTGGGTGTCAGAAATTCTCAAAGAGGATTCAAAATTTATCTCAGGTGTATGCTTAAGAGATTTTCTCGTCTATTTCTTGTAAAATATTTTCATTGTTGAAGAATAATACAAACCTTCATTTGTTGCACCAGTTTTCCCGCATTGGGTTTTTCCGGGGACAATTGTCCAAAAATAACTATGTACATGTGATTGTTTCTATTGTGTTATATGTGTTCTGTTCTATTCTCTGCTTCTGGTTAAGTGATTACCGCAGTTGTATTTATTTCAAATTTTACTGAAAGAAAATGGTAAATAACTTATCATAATAATAAGTAGGCGAAATAAATCTATCATTGTAGTAGTATTTCATATTTGAAATGTTCACATGGTATGAAAGCAAAAGACGAAGTAACGAAAGAAGATATTTTGCAATGGAACGAAGATCCGACATTGATGCAGCAACAGTTTGGAAGGGTTCATGCAGTTCTCCGAAATGCATGGGGGAACAAAGGGATCATGCCATCTCAGTTCTGGCATCCAGACTAGAAGAGGAATTTTCTTGTGTGTCAAGTATGGCCTCTCCAGAGATCTGGTATATTGATAGTGGAGCATCTACTCATATGACGAGGGTTCAAGAATTCTTGTCAAGCTACTAGGAGGAGCAGATGAATTGTAAAATCACTATGGGAAATAAGGAAAAATGTACCCCTGTTGGAAGAGGCATCATAATATTTCAAAAAAAAGTTGGCAGAAGGCTTCAAGCCACCAGTGTGCTGCATGTACCAAGGTTGGGGATGAATTTAATCTCTATGTCTCAGCTTCAGAACAAAGGTTACGACGTTTAATTTATTGGCAACAAAGTTTACTTCAAGCACCCAAGTTGGAAAAGGAAGGCACAAATTGGAGTCAGGAGCCACAAATTGTACAATTTACAGCTTGAGTCCCCAATGCATATGATAGGAAGTACTGATGAGAAATATTTGAATGAGTTATGACATATAAGAATGGGGCATATACATCATGGAGCCTTGAAAATTCTCAAGAAGACTGTCCTAAGAGCTCTACAACTTAGCACCAAGTGAGATGATGTATGCAGAGGGCATGTATTAGGAAATTATGCCAAGGCAGCGTATCATAGAAGCAACAGTAGGGCCAAAAGTGTGTTGGGATTGATACACTCGGACATCTACGGACCAATGTACACTAATGCTCTTAGTGGTGAAAAATATTTTGTCACCTTCATCGATGATCATTCCAGAAATACATGGATATACTTTCTAAAGACCAAAGACAAGGTCTTTGATCGATTCAAGGAGTTTAAAGCTCTTGTGGATAATATGACAGGAAAGCGGATAAAGACATTGCGATCATACAATGGTGGAGAGTACATTGACAAGGACTTCACAAGGTTCTGCGTAAGGGAAGGCATCAAGAGAGAATGGACCACTCCATATAATCCACAGTAGAATTGAGTCATAGAGAGGAAAAACAAGACTATTGTCGAAGCTGTAAGGGAAATGATGTATGACCAAGACATGCCCAAATCCCTGTGGGATGAAGCGTGTGATACAATCATGTATGTGCAGAATAGGGTTCCTCATAACGTATTGGGTAAGGTTACTCCTGAGAGCGTGTTCACTTGCAGCAAGCCTAATGTGAGCCACTTTAGGATATTTGGCAGTATAGCGTATTGCCATGTACTTGATGAGAAGAGGAGGAAGTTGGATCAGACTGTAGAGAAAGGATATCTGGTGGGATATAGTGAGAATGCAAAGGCTTACAACATCTATATTCTCGAGAGTAGGAAGATAGTATTGAGACAGGCCGTGAAGTTCATGGAGGAAAGACCCTTCAAGAAATCTCGATAAATGTATTCAGCTACGCAGTCTAAGGAGGATCCACTGGTCCAACCACAATGACCCGCGGAAGATGGCTCTAGTGCCTCTCCAAGGCACAATGATCCTACGGATAGTTGTTTCGAGGAAGCGCAAGAAGGAGAGAAGGTAAATCCACCCAACACTAGTGGAAGGACGAGTAAAGTACTACAAAAAAATTTGATGAATGCAAAGGAGTTTGTTGGAGCTCCTAAAAATGAGAAGAGGCAGTGCAGACAACCAGATAGGTATCAGGCGTTGGTAGCACAGGTTGGAGAACCCTCTAGTTTTCAGGAGGCAACTCAACATCAGGTGTGGGTTGATGCGATGGTGGAGGAGTACAACTCCATCATGACAAATGATATCTGGGAAATATTTTCTAGACCTCAGTACAGATCAGTTGTAGGTTCAAGATGGATCGACAAGATTAAATATGTTGCAGATGGCAGTATAGAGAAATTTAAAGCTAGATTTGTAGCTAAGGGATACGCTCAGAAGGAAGGGATAGACTATGAAGAAACCTTCACTCCAGTAGCTCGGTATACTTCAATTAGATCCGTCATATCCCTTGCAGCGCAGATGGGATGGGAGATTCACCAGATGGATGTCAAGACTGCGTTCTTGAATCGGGTGATAGAAGATGAAGTGTACATAGAAAAACCAGAGGGATTTGAGATGCATGAGCAGAAAAATCATGTGTGGAGGCTTAAGAAGCCTTGTATGAACTGAAGCAAGCCCCTAGATCATGGTATGGTCAAATTGACAACTACCTATAGAAGATGGGATTTGTCAAGAGTGACACAGATCCCAATCTCTACTATCTGAGAGTAGGGGATGAGCCTCTAATATTGGTGCTATATGTAGGTGATTTGTTTCTGATTAGATCATCTAAGCTCGTGAAATACTGCAAGGAAAATCTAGCAACAAAATTCAACATGAAAGATCTAGGGCAGATGCACTATTTCTGGGTTTAGAAGTTTGGCAGTAGAAGGGAGAAATATTCCTTGGGCAAAGAAGATATACTACAGAGATTTTGAAGAGATTTCAGATAGAGGATTGTAGACCCATGGCTACACCAATGATCACAAATTGGAAGAAAATTGATACGTCCGAGGATGATGAGGCTGATCCTACCTTGTATAGGCATCTCATAGGATCGTTGATGTACCTGGCCAATAATAGACGAGACATTTGTTATGTTGTGAATACCCTTATTCAGTTCATGGTAGAACCAAGGAGCGCTCATTGGGCAGCAACCAAACATGTTCTCAGGTACTTGAGGGGGGAAATCAAGCTTGGATTGAGGTACACCAAGGTAAATGGCATCCACTTAAGTGGGTTTACTAAAGCAGAGCGGGCTCGAAGTTTAGTAGATCGGAATAGTACTAGTGGGTATTGTTTTAGCATTGGATCAGGATTGACTTCCTGGTGCAGTAGGAAACATAAATCCATGGCGCAGAGCTCAGAAAAGGAGAAACATATGGCAGATAGCACAGCTTTGTGTGAGGCTGTATGGCTTCATAAGTTTCTCATGAACTTACTCAAGAAAAGGATGGAAGCGGCCAACATTTTCTGTGATAATCATAGTTGCATCAAGCTCTCTGAAAATCCTGTGTTTCATGAGCAGTCGAAGGACATTAACATCATGTGTCACTTCATCAGAGACTATGTCCAATGGGGAGCTGTACAATTGAAGTACATTCCCACATGAGAGAAGGTGGCAGATATCCTCACGAAATATCTGGGTAAGGCTAAGTTTGCTTACTGCAAAGAAAATATGGGGAGGGTCAATAGTCCATTCCAGTAGGAGGATTGGACACGCTCTAAATTAAAAGGGAGGTGTAGTACAAATGATGCAGTGATAGTGATGGTGTCATGGGTAGTAGTATAAACAGAGGCAGTGCAACAGATGAGGGGTAGCAACCAAGACATTAGTAGCACAGTAGATGCTTCAGGTGAGAGGAGATGCAGTTGGAATTTTGCTAGAACACTTTCCTCGCTAAGATAGAGTGTTGATTTTTGTAGCATTGGAAAGTGTTCCAAGTCTCAAATTTTGTGAGGAGGATTGGACATCGATATTCCAAAGAACCGAGAAATCACTTGGGGAAATTCCACTCGGTTCATTTTTTATTAAAATAATTAATTATTTTAATGAGGACCCTAAGTCTAAACTTAGGGAAATTAAATAATTAAAGGGAATTAATAAAACAGAGCAAGAATATTATAGAGAATAAAGATCAAATCATGTTTTAATCTCAACCACTGATTAGAGATCTAATATGGGTCGTTGATTCATCAACGAGAGGGAGGATTATAAGAGAAGGCTTGAGGGTCATTTGGAAATTGAGTCGGGCACACACTTAGAAAATGAAGGAAATCGATTTTGAAGGAATAGAATTCGATTTCGTAGGGAGAGTTGCAGGGCAGAGGTGCGAGCAAAAAAGGATGGTTTGTCAACGGTGATATAGAAAGGCAAAAAGGAGGACGCGGAGGGCCACGGAGAATAGCGGCGGAAGTGGCGACCTTGCAGGTGCCCATGCGAGTGAGCGCGCGGTCTAGCGCGATTTGTGCAAAGGATCACGTAGAGTGACACAAGGAGGGAGCTAGGGTGTATTCGGGTGTCAAAAATTCTCCAAGAGACCCTGGAGAATTTATCTCGAGGTGTATTCTTAATAGATTTGCACACCTGGCTAGCATAAAATATTTTCATTTTGAAGAATATACAAACCCTCATCTACTACAGGCTTTCCCGCATTAGGTTTTTCGAGGACAATTGTCCAAAAATAATTGTGTACATGTGATTGTTTCTATTGCGTTATATGTGTTTGATTCTATTCTGCGCTTCTAGTTAAGTGATTCTTGTTGGTCGCTTTAATTGTTTCAACAATTCAAGTGCCACATAAATTGTCAACCCAGGAAGGTCTGTTATTCCAAAGACAATCACACACTATATATGCTCAATTCAAAAAGCAAAGAAAGGTCGTAGTATTAATTACACAAACTATATTAATCACACTGCTCACACCTTACTTTTAACAAAGATGAAGCCTACTTGTGTTACAGCATAAACAATCCCCTGTTGCAGACTTTCATTAAAAGAATCCTAGGAAAGATAATGAAAGGAAATCACTCTGCAGAAAAGAAGATCAATCAACCATAACGGAGAACAGGACCCTATTCCTCCAAACATGAATCTTCAGCACCTGTTTCCTGTTATTAGTCACACTGCCAAAGAGAGAGATAAAGCATCGAAGAACAGACCCTATTCCTCCAAATGGGAATATTCAACACCTTTTTCCTGATATCAAACTATCACACATTCATTCTGCAAACAAATGACTAGAAATAAAATAACTCACAGCTTCTTCAGAACAGTATAGAATAATGCAGTAAATAAGGAAAACAGAATTTTAGTAAGAAACACAAAACTGCATAAATAATATTCAGCAAATAGTGTTTAATTAAGGTGCGAAATCATAAAGAAGTTAACAGACTACAGGAGCAATCGGGTGAATCTTGTGATGAAGGCGGGCCCTTTCCTTCTCACAAGATTCCCCAGAGGAAAGAATTTAAATTGAAGCGCTCAAAAGAAACCTTTATTCATCTGTCAAAAGAAATGATACATTACAATGGAGCCTTGCTCCTTTTCGCTCAAAAAAATGTATCTCCCGCAGTCTCTAACTCCTTCTAATGATGATGTCTCCTCTTTTTAAAGAGGAGACATCTATTACAGTTACATCAGAGAAATCCTATTTTTATCCAAATCTGATCTTTTATTTTAAAACAGGGTCTTTCTATTCTTCCATAGCAAAATACTGTTACAATAGATACAAAAATACTAGCTTCAGAACAATCCGTGTAACAACTTTCCTTGCTTGTCTTCGTCTTGTTGCCATCATTCTTGAAATATACTTTCGAAATCGCAAATCACGAGCGTGCCACTACGTACTTGGGATATAACTTTGCACAATGACCGTTTAATTTCATAGCGTTCCTTATCATGGATTATCTGCGATATCTCAGCGACTATATATCTTAGATTAATGATTAAATATAAAAGTAATGTGGAATTATATGCAAAACAAATTAAACATAGAGTAAAGAGAAGAACTTTGTATACCTTTGGGAAAAATGGATAGGAATGATAATGTAAACTTTAGATATGGACTAAAAAGAGTAAAGAGGTGGCAAAAATATGTAGTCAAAATGGTACATTATGAGGTCCTAACATCCCCCCCAACTGAAAGGGTTGCATGAACTCAGGCAACTTTTAGTCTGAATCGGATTTTGAATACTGACTCTTTGCATGCAAGTTACTCAAGCAATAACTATGGAAGGTGGTATTTGTCGAAGGTCTAAATCCTTGATTACTTTGAAATTTATGCCATGCTTCTGCCTCATCCCCGTTAGCTAACCTGTAATGATCCTGATATCGTTCTGATGGCATCTATAAAATGGGAAAGTGAAAATGATAGCCTATCCAATTCTCAGCACATTGTTGAACACATTTAATGTAGTTTGGTATTCTAGATAGTGCAATTTCAAGATTACTAGGGCTAAAGGGATGATACTCTTGTCTTTCCTTGGAGGATTGTTGCCAGAACATGGTGTTTGCCTTCAAAGCAGCCGTCTCGTTGACCCTGATTGACTGATGACATTCTCGGAGTACAGAGGCTTGCAATTGCTGTATGTATCTAGTCATTCTTGGCTTCTGCAAAAACTTATGGTACTCTGCTACAAAAATGGCCGGATTTCGAGGCTCGGGCCTTATCCAAAGAAGGCAATTATCCTCATTGTGCCTGGTTGCAAGGAAGGCAGTTTGCCAAGTGATTTGATTTGCAAGAAAAGAAACAAACGCCCTAATTTGTATATCACCAACAATAGGATTAAGGTTGAGTTCTCTGTTTTCAGGCATTACCTCATTATGAAGATACAGCTCACATAACAAATGTTGATCACTTGTGGAAGCCTCAGCAAATGTTTTAACAAATTGTTCAGCTGTGAGCAGCTCATAAGGTCTTCCATCCTTAATTGCTTTCAACTGGAAATAAACAAGACGCTCTGAAAGAAACAGAGAATAGTTCACAGATGGTTTCCTGGTGGCTAGTAGTTTTTGCACTAATTGAAACATCAGGATTAATTTATCTTTTAATTTTGTATTCTCTTTCCTGGAATCTTTAAGCTGCTGGAGTGTTTGTTCCCAGTTTTCCCAATTGGAGTACATTTGATTTTGCCAGGCTAGTTTATGTTGTACATGTTGTTGTACAATTTTATCTTGATCCACAGCATATTGCTTCTTCCACGTGTTCATTATTTCCAATTCTTTCCATGGTGGAGTTTGTGTTCCAGCATTATAGGTAATGGGCTGAGGCATAGTCTGTGTAGCAGAATCAGTGAATGTCGGGCAGGATACCTGTACCTTAGTTTCCTTCTCCAAATTTTTTGAGGGCCCTATTGGTTCTTGTGTGACAGTAGGGTCTTTCTTCTTTAAAATCTTTGAGGGCCCTACTGGTTCTTGTGTGACAGTGGGGTTTTCCCTCTTTACTGGAGATGATATGGATGCACCAGACATTGGTACTTCAACTATCTTGTATCCTGTGCTTTGATAAATGTTTCCACACTGATAACACATGTACTCTTTATAAGGATCATTCTCTGAGTGTTTTTCTTGCATCGATGCTGTATGAGCCTAAGTATAAAGATTCAATTCTTTATCAAAAGCTTCCCTTGCCATTATCAATTATTTCTTGTAGGCTTCTAATTCTGACTTCAGAAATTCATTTTCTTCTAAAAGAGAGGCTATGGTGACTGGAGCGTGTGCTTTTGCTGATTGCTATTCCTCCACTGTAGCTGGTTCTTGTGTTTCAGCTACAGTTGGTTTCCTTAAAATATCATGCTGGATGTTTAAATTTTGCACGTCAGCAGCTGGTTCTTGTGTTTCAGCTGCTGTGTGAGTAGCTGGCTCTTGTGGAGCAACTACTGGTTGTGTAAAAGATGATGTCATATTACCCTGGGCGACTGGTTCTTGTGGAGCAGTGCCACAGGATGAGATAGGTAATGATTCCAGGATTTGGAAAGGTGGTGATGAATGGAATTGTAACAAGATGGCTGCGGGGTTAGGGGAAATGGGAGTTGTTTTCATTTTTCTCCTAGGTAGAAAAACAAGGAAAGCAATGGCTTTCTTTTTATTTCTATGGGAAGATTCTTCCCTAGGAGAGGGGCTGTCGGAAGAGGTGACTATTTTGGATGTAGCCCTCGTTTGACTTTTTGATACAAAGGCGGTTGTAGTCTGCCTCTTCCTTTTATGAATAGGAGGAGATGGCGGTGTTTCAGTCTGAGAGTCATCATTGGGGATGTAAACAGTGGGCTGGGATGACTCTGCTAAATGGAATGGTTTTGAAGATGGGTGAATTGGCTTGACTGGTTCTAAGGATGGGATTGATGGAGGATCCGAGATATTCTCCAATTGCTGTTCATAAGAACTTTCAGAGATTTCGTGGAGATTTTCAGCTTCTTGGGGAATTTGGGCTTCATGGTGAATTTAGGGGGCTTGGTCAAGGAATAGGGGTAAGTTATTTAGAGGGGGGTTTTGCTGAGCAAAACCCCTGTGAATTAATAGTTGAAAAAGGCAATGATGAGCAAGGGACAGTAATGGAAATTTTACCTTTCTATAGTAATATGACATATTCTTAATACATCCAAGCAGATAATAAGGAATTTTGAGTAGTCTACCATGCCGCAAGTGGCTCATTAAAACAAAGTCGTGTTGATAAACTACCTGATATTGCCCCTCGCAGGTTAAATAATGCTTGACAAATTCAGCTACCTTGGCCCACGGAGGAGGTAGTGAGTGCAGTCCTATGCCACGGCCTTTGATCTCAACACGTTCTTCTGGAAGAAGGAAGCCCTGTTGCGCATTTAGGATGACGTGTTTTCTACTAAACCACCGAGTTCCTGTGACTGGAAAACCTGAGACTTGGGCAATATCATTCTCTGTAACTGAAATTATGACCCCTTGGACTGTGGAGTGGTCCTGCTGGAGGTTCTGTGCGAACTCCAAGACTTGTTGAGGGTCAAATTCTCTCAGTTTTTCAAAATATGTGACCCATCCTGCCTACTGGAAAATTTGATAAGCCTCCAGAAATAATTGAAGAAGAGCCGTTGAGCCGGGCTCATGCCTGATAAGCGAACCTCCCATGGTTACTAACTTAAGTCAAATACAGAAACAGAGAGCAGAATCACAAGCTCGATCAGAATAATCGTTACGACTGAGGATATAGAGTATCAATGACGGCCGAAATAATGGATATGAAGAGTGACGGTGGATTGTATGGTGTGGAATGATGGTTTTAATTTTCGAAATCCCCCCCCTACATGTGATGTAATGATGTATAAATGTGCGGGGATTGTAATCATAATGGGAAAGATCCTCTCTTTAACTATTATTTAACTATATTACATAAAAAATCTGCATACCTTATATTTTACCTCTGTTTTTGTAATTCGAAGTATAGAGTGCTTGTTCATAGTGGCTTAATACTGATGGAAGAATCTTTAGATTTCTCTAAAATGTAGAAACAGGAGCATATTAGAGTCTGCTCAATACTGGATAATATTCACCCAAGGGATCTGTAGAATAAAAGTGGGGTACTGGAAAACTTGTGTAGCAGAGGAAAGGAATGGTGTTTTAGCAATGGGAAGATAGATGACAGGTTGTTGAAAGTGGTGTTTCAGCAATGGAAAGATGGATGACATGTTGCTGAAAGTGGTGTTTCAGCAATGGAAAAATAAGGGAAATGTTTGCTGAAATGTGATGATTTAGTGCTGGGAAAATTGGGGAAGTACTTGTTGAGGAATGATTTCAGCAGTAGGGAACAGGGAAAAGAAATTTCTGGCTAAAGGATGTTGTTTCAGGAGTGGGTACAATGGGGAAAATAGGAAAAAGGGAAAGATGGAGTAAGGGGATAAGTGATAAAAGAGATATTGCTGGGAAATGAGGAAATGAATTGAGATGAGGGAAACAAAGCTTCTCTGATTGAAGCTTAGATCTTATTGTGATGAAATTTTCCTCCTTAGTGTGTTCTTCCTTAATCTGCAACATACCATTGTAACATGCCAACCCTTGACAGGGATTATTAGTTTTAAATCTATTCTAATAGTAAAAATATAGTGCAAAAAATTAAATGCTGTGAGGAGCAGAAGACTCCCCTGGAAAAAGATAATGTGTATCAGTCATGCAAGAAACCTTAAAATCTTCTTTAGAAATAGGGCGCTGGTACAAACGAATCCTATGACCATTTAATAGTAGAGGTGTTTTAGAATCATCAATTGTTAAAAGTCTTACTGTTCCATTGGGAAAAACAACATCTACTTCATAAGGTCCAAGCCATCTTGTACGTAACTTACCTTGAAAGTTTTCAAACCGAGAGTCATACAATAAAGCCAAATTACCTTTTTGGAACTGCTTGTGCTTGATAATTTTATCATGCCACTTCATTCTTTGTTGTTGAATCATGGTTGTCTGGTGAATGGCATCTAATATCTTTCATCCAATTCAAGAAGTTGCTGCAACCTGACTGTCTACACATCAGTCAAATCAAGGTTAACAGCTAAAGCAGTTCTTAAATTTTTAATTTCAAATTCCACAGGAAAAACAACACTTTTACCATAAACCAATTCATAGGGAGAAAATCCGGCAGTATTTCTCCAGGTAGTTCTATAAGCCCATAATGATTCAGGGAGCCTTTGAGACCAATCCTTCTGGTTATCATTCACTGTTTTAGTTAGAATGGCTTCTATTACTTTATTTTTACTTTCCACCTGCCCATTGGCCTGGGGATGGTATGGTGTAGTCATTCTATGATGAATATGATATTTTTGAAGGGTAGATTTAAAACCATGAGAATTGAAAGGAGGTCCTCCATCTATAACTAGCTCTCTAGGAATTCCAAATCTAATAAATATTTATTCATATAAGAAAGCTATGACAGCTTCTTCATTGGCTCTAAGAAGTACTTTGGCCTCTACCCATTTAGTCATATAGTCTGTAGAGACTAATATATAAGTTCTTTGATTGGATGGAGGATTGATGGGTCCTATGAAATCTAAGGCCCATCTTTCGAATGGTTTGAGTACTACCTGGGGGTTTAATGGCATTTGATCTCTATGATTGGGTTGACCCATTCTCTGACAGCTATCACAAGCCCGGACATATTTCTTTGCATCCTTAAACAGTGAGGGCCAATAGTAACCCATCCTCAAAATTTTGTGTGCTGTTCTTTTATCGGTAAAATGCCCTCCACAAGGGCCATCATGACAAGCTTTTAGTATATCATACACCCTCATCCTCTCTAATGCATCTTTGAATTTCATGATCAAGTCCCGTGTGAAAAAGACACCCACTTATCAAGCTATACCTGGCACTTTGTTGAACAATTCTCCTCTTTTCTCTATGTGACAGGGGTGATGGCAACTTTCCTGCAACGAAATAATTGGCAATGTCTGCATACCAAGGAGAGTGAGCAGATACTGCAAATAGATACTCATCAGAAAAGGAATCATCTACTGGAATATTATTATCAGTTTTTAACCGTGAAAGGAAATCAACCACAACATTTTCTTTACCTGGTCGATCTACAATTGTAATATCAAACTCCTGCAGTAACAATAACCATCTGGTAACTCGAGCATTTGTGACAGATTTATTCATTAAATACTTGATAGCCGAGTGATCAGTATGGAAAAAAGTAGAGTAACCAGTGATATAATGTCGAAATTTGTTAATGGCATAAATTACTGCTAAGAATTCCTTTTCGGTAACTGTATAATTAAGCTCAGCAGGGGTCATATTGTTACTGATAAAATAGATAGCATAAGGAAGATGGTTTTCTTCTTGTCCCAAGATAGCTCCAATTGTAGTATCTGAAGCATCAGAAGATATATGAAAGGGAAGTGCCCAATCAGGTCCTCTCAAAATAGGAGCTATAGATAACTGATGCCTGAGTGCTACAAAGGCTTCCTGACAAAGATTAGTCCACTTAATTTCAACATTTTTCATAAGCAACACAAATAATGGAGAAGCTATCTTAGAAAAATCTTTAATGAATCTTCTGTAATATCTAGCATGTCCAAGAAAACTTCTTACATCGGTTTGTGTTTTAGGAACAGAAAGATTTTGAATGACCTGTATTTTGGATGGGTCTACCTGAATTCCTTCAGATGAGATAAAATTCCCAAGCACTATTCATTCACTCATCATCATATGACATTTTTCAGTACTTAAGGAGAGGTGAGCTTGTATACAATGTTTAAGCACCTTCTCAGGATTCTGTAATGCATCTTCAAAAGACACACCATAAGGAGTAAAATCATCCATAAATATTTCCATAGAGTCATTCAACATATTAGAAAAGATTCCTATAACAACCCTTTGAAAAGTTGCTGGTGCATTACATAGTCCAAATGGAAGAACTCTATAGGAAAAAGTTCCCCAAGGACTAGTAAAAGTGGTCTTGTCTTGGTCTTGGGGTGCAATCCTGATTTGGTTATACCCACTGAATCCATCTAAAAAGGAAAAAAATTTCTTCCCTGACAAACTGTCCAACACCTGATCAATAAATGGCAAAGGGAAGTGGTCCTTTTGAATGGCTTTATTTAAAGCCCTATAATCTACACACACCCTCCATTTCCCATTTTTCTTAGGGACTATTACCAATGGGGAAACCCATTCACTGTCAGAAATAGGGTATGTAAATCCTGCATTAAGCAATTTTTGAAGTTCCTCTTTCACAATTTCTTTTAAATTAGGGTTCATTCGTCTTTGGGGTTGACAGACTGGTCGACAACCTTCCTTAATATAAATCCGGTGAGTACATAATTCAGGAGAGATTCCCTTCATATCCGTGTAATCTCATGCGAATGCTTCTTTATTTTCAAGTAATAACTTCATTAACTGCTGTGTTTCATCAACTGTCAGATCAGGATTTATGTTTAGTGTTTTTCCAGGTTCGATTTCCACTGTTATGGTTTTAGAGGAGATGGAGGTTGATGTTTGAGGTAAATCTTCAGATTCAATATTGTCGTGGGTATCTGTTTCAAAGAGTGTAATCAATTGATTGTGAGTTTCAACAACCACAAAGGAAGGTTCACAAATAAAAATATTAATTACTTCGTCCTCTGTGCTGTCTTTAAAACTCAAAGCTTGTCCGATAGTCAAAATAGGCTGAACAACATTATCATCATAATCCATCCATACAAAATTCTCATTGCTAATCATGGGTGTAGCATGAGGATAAAAAGTAAGCTATTTGGTTTCATATCCATTGGAAATTGTCATTGAACCAGATCTACAGCTGGTAAAGGCATCGACTGTAGCAAGCCAAGGCCTTCCTAGAATTATAGGGTGCCCCCCCAACTTTGTTTTAGTTTGCAACACCACAAAGTCAGCTGGATAATTCCAGGATTCAACCGAGATAACTAAGTCCTCAACAACTCCTTCTGGTTTAATTGTAGAGTGGTCAGCTAGCTCTAGGATGGTTGGTGTGTCTCTAATTGTGTTCTTTAGCTGTAGCAATTGTGAGGTTTCCAGAGTCATGATATTTATTGCAGCACCTAAATATACCAGAACTTGAGGGATTATTGTTTTACCAATTTGAACTGTCACAGTAGGATGGCCGGGGTCACCATATTTCACAGGAGGAGTTTTTCCGGACATCAATGCAGATAGATCACCCATAACATGAACTGTAAGAGGATCCTTTGTTTTCCTACCAGGTTTCTTAACACAAATATCCCTCATGGTTCTGGCATAGATTGGTACATCTCTTAGTGCCTGTAAAAGTGGAATTTTGACATACAAATTTTGCAATTCCCCTAAAATATTAAAAGCAGGTGTTTCAGGCGTTTTAGTTAAAACTAAATGCTTGGGGAATGGTGGCTCTATTATTTCAGCATCCTTGTTAGAGGGTGGTTGTGCTTCTTTGTGTGAATTATGTTTCTTAGTTTCTTCTTTATCAGAATCCAAAGAAGTGCCATCATCAATAATAGGTTCAACTATTTTCCCGGATCTTAAATGGATATCATTGCATTGTGCAGGGAAAACATGAAGTGTAGGCTTGTTTTGAATGTCAATAACTTGCAAAGCTTTATTATTGGGGTTAGGATTTGGTTGTACAGGTAGCTGGGGTCTCATTTGATTATTTGGTGGAGCACCTGATGGAAGAGGAAGTGGTTGTTGAAATTGAGGAAATTGATTTGGATACGGGAGTTGTTGACTCCTCCAATTTGAATTCCATGGATTAAAAGAAGATGGCTGTTGTGGGGGCCAAAGAGTCCACATTGCAGGATCTACAAAGGAGGGTTTGTTTGTTGCATGGGTGGGTAATTCATCTGATTAAAGGGTGGGTATTGCATTTGGTTAAAGGGAGGGTAATTTGTCTGACTGAAAGAAGGATAATTATTCCAACGATTAGAAGATGTAAATGACATGCTAGAATTCATAGCTTGTCCTCTTGGTTTCCATTGTCTTCTTTGTGTTAGCAGATAAACTGCTTCAGCTTCTTCTTCCGTTGGCTGCAGTGCTGCCTTTATTCCCGGTAGAGAAGGACATTGTTGTGTTTCATGATCTTTCTCACAAAGGGTGCAGATTGGTATCTTGTCCAATGGGCATTCCCTTAGTGGATGTTTATCTCTGCATTTAGGGAAAAAGACAGCCAGAGCTGCTTCGGCTTCAACCTGCTTCTTTTTAACCTGCAAGGTGTCAATTTGTGAAGCAAAAGAACTTAACATTTCAGTTTTAAATTCTTCAAGTAAATTACCTATTTCAGCTCTTGTTGCTCCCCCACTGGCTGATTTATGAACTCTTGAATAAGTGGGATCTCTGTTATTTGCTCTGTTCCTTGTAGCCCCTCTTGAACATATTTTACAGAGTTCAACAATCTCATCATATGATTCTTTAGATATATCTCCTTTACCAAGCATGTTTAGCATGTCTAAACAATCGTCCCTTACTCCTTTAAGTAATATTGTTTTACGAATTTCTTTACTTACATTCGGATGATCAGATCTCTGCAGATTATACTGCAATATTTCCACATAGTCCTCCAAATTCTCGTCCACCTTTTGTGCCATATTGAATAATTCCTCCCTCTTTTCTCTTGTCCGACAATAATCTTGATATTTAAGCAGAAATTTATGTTTCATCTGTTCCCATGTTGTGATTACCTGGCTTCCAAGGCTTAAGGTAGAGAGAGAATTTTCATCCTTTCCTTCTCCTTTGGGATCTACTCGTCCTCCACCAAAAAATTCTTCGTTGTTTCCTTCCATTGGTTGATCTCCTACTGCACTTGCTCGATCCTCAAAATCTTCTACTGGCTCCTCAATGTTTTCCACTGGTCGTCCAATATCTTCTATTAATTCCTCAACGTTCTCTGCTGATTCCTTAGCACTTTCTTCTGATTCTTGAACACTGGCTACTGGTTATTTAATATCTGTTGCTGGTTCCTCTATGTTTTCAGGGCTCACAACTTCTTCTGTTTTGTAGTCTGATTGAGGGGAGCGTTGAGGCTTTGGTCTTCGAGAGCTTAATCTCTAAAACGATTCAGCCTTTGATACAATTTCGTCAATAAAAGTCTTTCTTCCTCCCCTTCCTTTGCCCTTGCCACCTGTAGGGTTAATTTTCTTCTGGGTTCTGCGTCCTCTCATACAATCTGCACATCTAGAAAGAAAACATCAATGCTTTTGAAATCTATAATTTCCTTCCCCGGCAACGGCGCCAAAATGTTGGTCGCTTTAATTGTTTTAACAATTCAAGTGCCACATAAATTGTCAACCCAGGAAGGTCTATTTATTCCAAAGACAATCGCACACTATATATGCTTAATTCCAAAAGCAAAGAAGGGTTGTAGTATTAATTACACAAATTGTATTATTCACACTGCTCACACCTTACTTTTAACAAAGCTGAAGCCTACTTGTGTTACAGCATAAACAATCCTCTGTTGCAGACCTTCTTTAAAAGAATCCTAGGAAAGATAATGAAAGGAAATCACTCTGCAGAAAAGAAGATCAATCAACCATAACGGAGAACAGGACCCTATCCCTCCAAGCAGGAATCTTCAACACCTGTTTCCTGTTATCAGTCACACTGCTAAAGAGAAAGATCAATCATCGGAGAATAGGACCCCATTCCTCCAAACAGGAATCTTCATCACCTATTTCCTGATATCAAACTGTCACACATTCATTCTGCAAACAAATGACTAGAAATAAAATAACTCACAACTTCTTCAGAACAGTACAGAATAATGCAGTAAATAAGGAAACAAAATTTTAGTAAGAAACACAAAACTGCATAAATAATCTTTAGCAAGCAATGTTTGATTAAGGTGCGAAATCATAAAGAAGTTAACAGACTACAGGAGCGATCGGGTGAATCTTGTGATGAAGGCAGGCCCTTTCCTTCTCACAAGATTCCCCAGAGGAAAGAATTTAAATTGAAGCGCTCAAAAGAAACCTTTATTCATTTGTCAAAAGAAATGATACATTACAATGGAACCTTGCTCCTTTCCGTTCAAAAAATTGTATCTCCCGCAGTCTCTAACTCCTTCTAATAATGATGTCTCCTCTTTTTAAAGAGGAGACATCTATTACAGTTACATCAGAGAAATCCTATTTTTATCCAAATCTGATCTTTTATTTTAAAACAGGGTCTTTCTATTCTTCCATAGCAAAATACTGTTACAATAGATACAAAAATATTGGCTTCAGAACAATCCGTGTAACAACTTTCCTTGCTTATCTTCGTCTTGTTGCCATCATTCTTGAAATACACTTTCGAAATCGCAAATCACGAGAAGTTTTCAGTAATGGGATTTGCGTGCCCGTTGACTGTTTTAGCAACACGTTCCTTATCATAGATTATCTGCGATATCTCAGCGAATATATATCTTCGATTAATGATTAAATATAAAAGTAATGTGGAATTATATGCAAAACAAATTAAACATAGAGTAAAGAGAATAACTTTGTATACCTTTGGGAAAAATGGATAGGAATGATAATGTAAACTTTAGATATGGACTAAAAAGAGTAAAGAGGTGGCAAAAATATGTAGTCAAAATGGTACATTATGAGGTCCTAACAATTACTGTAGTATTTATTTCAGAATTTACTAAAATAAATTCTTAAATAACTTATCGTAATAATAAGTAGGTGAAATAAATCTATCACTGCAGTTGTATTTCATATTTTTAATTTCACAAGGTACAGGCTGAAAATTGCAGTTTGAACAACAGATAGTAGTTTGGGACAAAAAACAGTGTTTTCGACAACAAACTAAAATTTTGGACAACAAACTGATATTTTGGGACAACAAGGTGACATTTCACATAGACTGAACTTTTAGGAAAACAAGGTGTGCTAGAAATTTCATTTCTCCATTTTCTTAGTTTTGTAAATTTTGGACAGCAGTCATGGCCGTGTTCTTAAGTATAGAGGACATAATGGATGGGATATCCAACTATGTCATTTGGAAGGATAGAATTCAGACAGTGTTTGAGGAGGAAGCAGTTTGGGACATAGTGTGGCAAGATGTTGTACCAGGCCTACTGTTGCAAATGAACTTGCTGAATTCACGAAAAATAATACAAAGGAAAAAAGGATTTTATTGGAGAGTCTGAAGGATCATGTGGTTCCTCAGGTGAGAGGAAACACATATGCATATCAGATGTCGACAACTCTAACCACTCTCTATCAGAGTACTAATGAGAGCATGAGTATGGTACTCAAAGAACAATTGAAGAACATTAGGATGAAAAAGGTTGAAAGTGTAGTTCATTATCTTGCCAGGTCAAAAAGGGGCGCAATGATTTCACTACTATTGGTGAGGTAGTAGCACCCACAGAGTTAGTAGGGTTAATCGTAGCGGAACTTCTTGAGTCTTGGGAGGTCTTTGGAGATATTTTTACCTCTAGGGATAATCTTCCCAATTTGGAAAAATTCTTGGATCATTGTGTGAAGCATGAGATATGGAAGACTGGCAATTGTGGGGTGAAGATAGCAAATGAGGAGGATGTAGCCTTGACAGCCAGGGGGAAGAACAAAGGGAAGGCCAAAAAGGGGCCTCATTAGATGGGGCTAAGGGAAAGGAGAAGAAGAAGAAGAAAGATACAGATATGTCCAAAGTCAAATGTTGAGCATGTCAGAAGATGGGACTCTGTGTTGCTACGTGTCCTGAGAAGAAAAACAAGGGGAAGAAGGGTACTATAACTTCAGTAGAGGTGGAGCAGTTTGATTCACATTTTGACAGGGATTTTGCATTTATTAATTCTACATCTATTAGGAGTACATCATCTGATGTGTGGTACATAGACAGTGGGGCTTCTTGCCATATGACAAGTGCATGAGAGTTCTTTTCAGAGCTTGCAAAGAGGGCACTTGATATTGATATTGTACTAGGATATGACTGCACTGTGAGAGTATTTAGTGTGGGGATTGTGACCTTTCAGAGGAAGTGTTTTCCTCCTTTTAAGGTCATGGATGTTTTATATGTTCCAGGGATGAAGAAGAACTTGATTTAAGTGTCTGCTATGGAGGAGAACGGGTGTGAAATCACTTTCTCAAGAGGGCAGGTATTGATGCATCCCAGGGGAGCTTCCATCACTTTAGTCAAAGTGATTGGAGTCCAATCTGGGAAACTATACAGGTTCAGTTTTCAGTTGTCAGGAGCATTGGTGAGTAGCACATCTGGTAGCACTCACACTAGTACCACCAGCAGTAGAGGCTTGTGTGAGTTATGGCATTGGAGGATAGCACATGCATCATGGAGCTTTGAGAGTTATGAGGTAGATCACTACTGGAGTTCCTAATTTCAGTGCCGAGCATTATGAGGTCTTCATAGGGTGTGATTTGGGCAAGTACACCAAGTTACCATTCCAAGCGAATGACAACAGATCTACAGGTATACTAGACTTGATTAATACTAATGTTAGTGGTCGTATGTCTCATGTCTCATTGAGTGGTTATGAGTATTATGTTATATTCATTTATGACTACTCTAGGATGACTTGGATATATTTCTTGAATACCAAGGGTGAGTTCTTCAGTCACTTTAAAGATTTCAAATCTCTTGTGCAAAACCAGAGAGGTAGGAATATTCAGGTCTTGAGGTCAGATAATGGTGGTGAGTACAATGATGGTGGGTTTTCTAACTTTTGTGCACAAGAGGGCATTAGGAGAGAGTTCACGGCTCCTTACAACCCCTAGAATAATGGGGTGTCTGAAAGGAAGAACATAGTTATTTTTGGGTCTACAGGAGCGATGATTCATGGTCAGGGGTTGCCTTTACTTTTGTGGGCTGAGGCCTGCAATACTTTTGTTTATCTTCATAACAAGATTCCTCATAGAGTATTGGGGAATATGACTCCATAGGAGGCATTCACTGGAGAGAAGCCTCATGTGGGACATCTTCGTATCTTTTGATGTCTCACATATTCTTATATCTCTAAGGAGCAGAGGACGAAGCTGGAACCCATGGCAGAGAAGGGTATATTTATGGGTTACATCGAGACTTCGAAGGCATATTAGATCTTCATTCCTTCTAAAAGAGGAGTGGTGATTAGGGAGGTACATGAAGTTCGAGGAGGATAGGGCCTATCAGAGATCACGAGAGTATGATGAGAGAGAGTCACAGACTTCTCCTTAGTAGGGAGGTCAGGTATAGGGAGCAAGACCTCAAGGTGTTGTATTGACTAGTATAGGAGGTACTACAGTGTTAGTGACATCTGGGCACCAGTGGCGAGTTCACTAAGCACTTCTTTAGGTATTCCACTAGTACAAAGTTCATATGGCACTTCAGCTAACACAAGCATAGGTGCTGATATAGGTTATTTAAGGACATGTGTTGGTAGAGGTACACCAGGATCAATTGGCAGACCTTCAGGTTCACTATATTAGGGGGCAGAGGATGAGGTTCCTTATGGTGAATATTCTTCAGGGAAGAGGAGGCCTAAGTGGCTTCAAGACACCTTGAAATAAGCAAAGTCTTTTGGTCCTTCAAAGAGGGTTAACACGGAGAGTGTGTCACCTTAGCGATTTTTTAATTATGTAGCCAAGGATACCAGCATTGTTGACTTTGAGCCTACTAGATATGAGGAGGCTACTAGCCAGGAGGTATGGAGAGAGGATATGGTGGAGGAGTATGTCTCTATCATTAAGAACAATGTCTGGGAGGTGGGGAAATTCAGTTGTGACTTCCAGGTGGCTCTACAAGATCAAGAATGTTGTAGATGAGAACATTGAGAAGTTCAATGTGAGGTTTGTGGCTAGAGGGTTCTCATAGATAGAGGGAGTTGACTATGATGAGACCTTCGCTCCCATAGCTTGGTACACTTTTATCCATTCCCTTATTTCTATTGCAGCAAAAATGGTTTGGAAAATCCACCAGATGGATGTGAAGACTGCATTTCTGAACAGAGTTATAGAGGAGGAGGTGTATGTTGAGCGGCCACAGGGCTTAGAGGTACTTGGGTGGGATACCCATGTATTCCAGTTGAGGCGAGCACTTTATGGACTTAAGCAAGCTACAAGAGCTTGGTATTTGAGGATTGATACTTAGATGCAACAGATGGGTTTCACGAAGAGTGATGCATATCCCAACCTATACTACATTGTTTTGGCAGGGGATGATCCGCTCATTCTTGTGCTATATATTGATGAGTTGTTCATTACTGGGGTAGAGAGATTAATTAGTGGTTTCAAGGAGGATCTTGCTATAGATTTCTAGATGAAGGACATTGGGCTAATGCATTACTTTTTGGGGCTTGAGGTGTGGCAGGAGGAGGGGCATATCATTCTGGTGCAGGGGCAGTATGTTGTGGATGTGTTGACCATATTTCACATAGTATACTGTAGACCCATGTCTACACGTATGATCACCAATTGGAAGAAGCTTCATGCTTCATATTCTATTTTGGTAGATCCCACATTGTATAGGCAACTTATTGGGTCGTTAATGTATTTGGTCAACACTAGGCCAAAATATGCTTTGCAGTGAACACAGTTAGCCAGTTCATGGTTGACGCTAGGAGGGTGCACTGGGTAGCTGTAAAGCACATTATTTGCTACTTGTAGGGTATTGTTGATTATGGTCTGGACTATAGGCGGGGAGATGGAGTGAGGTTAGCAGGTTACACAGATTCAGATTGGGCAGGGTGTGCTTCTGACAGGAAAAAAACTTCGGGGTGTTGCTTTGAATTGGGTTCGGAAGTTGTGTCGTGGTTCAATCGAAACCAAAATTAAATTGCTTTGAGCTCTTCTGAGGCTGAGTATATGACCACTAGCTAGGCTATTTGTGAGGCCATTTGGCTTTGCAAGTTATTGTATGGCCTATTTGATCAGGAATTGAGACCGACGATTATTCACTATGATAATCAGATTTGCATTAAACTCACAAAGAATCCAATGTTTCATGATAGGTCAAAACAAATTGACATCATATATCATTTCATCGGGGACTATGTTCAGAAGGGGGCAGTGAGGCTAGAGTATATATCGACAGATGAGCAAGTGGTCGATGTTCTCACGATGTCCTTGCCAAGAGGCAAGCATGTCCATTCTAGGGACAAGATGGGTGTGGTGAGAAACACTTTCCTCGGTAAGAGGGAGTGTTGATTTTTAATGTACCTTGGACAAGTGGTTTCCCATGGGTTAGGCTCCACTTAGAGAAAAATGTCCAAAATAATTATTTTCCTAAGTGTGACTTTATAAAGTGAAAGTGACTTTATGAGTGGTAAAGTCAATGTTAAATTATAAGGTGAAAGTGACTTTATAAGTGGTAAAGTCAATGTTAAATTATAAAGTGAAAGTGACTTTATAAGTGTTAAAGTCAATGTTAAATTATAAAGTGAAAGTGACTTTATAAGTGATAAAGTCAATGTTAAATTATAAAGTGAAAAGTGACTTTAGACATAAAGTACAATGTGGGTACTTTATTTAATGGGTGAGTTAAAAAATAGAAAGTGAGAATTAAATGAAAATTTATTCTCATCCCTTGATCTAAATGAATCTGAGCCATTAGATTTTCGGGTTGCCCAAAATTCATTTAGGGAAACAAAAGGGTGAAAAGAAAAGAGAGATTGCATTCATTCATTTTTCATGAGCAAATTGGAGAAAGGAGACTGAGAGTTGGAGAAAAGTTCTGAAAGAGAATTTTGTTGCAGCAATCTGAAGGAGTGATTTATGGGAAAAGATGGGCACAAAAATCAAGGCATAGAAGACAACAGAAGGTACAATACAAGAAAAATTTAATGTTGTAAGTTGCACATATTTTGAGAGATGTTTTTTACCCAAAAAAATCTACACAGTACATTTTCAGCTTCAAGTGGGCACGAAAATTGAGGCAAAGTGGGCACGATTTTCAAGGAGTTTTTAGCTGAAGAGATAAGTTATATTTTCCTATTTTGTTTTGTCTGCAAATTTATTTTTCCTGAACTTGAAAGATAATAAATTTAAAGAGCTCTCTAACACGGTTTCCCCGAAGAAGATTGAAGGGGTTTTGCCTAGGTCTAAATTGACCAAAAATCTGTGTATTTTTTATATGTTGCTGGTCTGTTTATGTCCATATTTATTTTCAACATGTGTTGATAGTCCCATGTGTTTAATCTGAAAATTTCATTTCCATAATTCTATATGTTGAATTTAAGTTTACGGGAAAGGGCATTTAACTGAATGGGAGTGAAGGTGAAATTAAAATCGGGTTGGGCTTGAAAGAAACTTTGTAGTCATCAAATTTCAACAATTTGGGTACAAAGCCCACCACTTGGGTACATTCCCCACAAAACCAAATATTTGTGGGTCAACTCCACACAAACCCAATATCCCAGGGATTGTGGGAGTAACTCCGAAGCTACATATTTCAACAAACCTAGGCATAGGTTGCGACATCACCAAGAGCCACGACACCTTGCATTAATTTCCACTCGTTTGTAACATGATTTCTATTGTATAATTATAGACAAATGTGAGAGGGAATAAATGAAATATTCCAAATCATGATTATTAGAGTTAAGAGTATGGAGGAGAATCATGGAATGATTCTCCAGCCTAAGGATCTATTTATGTCTGGCTGGCCTGCTTCAAGAAGGCAAGATAGTTTAGTTATCTATCATATTCTAAGTTCTGATGCCTCTGAATGTTAAAAAATGATTTGATAGGGAAGTTGTCCAAAGCACAAGTAATTATATGTAGGAGAAGTTTTAGATGATTTTGTTTATGGAACAACCCTTTTCACATATGTTGAATAATGAGTAGGGAATCCCCCATGATTGTATCTTTGATATATCCATGTATTTTTCCAAGCTTAATCCAAGCAGGAGGCCATACAATTTTTCTTGATTATTGGTTCTCTTCTCAAGCCCCTAGGAATAATCGATTTCTAAATATCCATCATGATTATAAATAAACCCCCCCCCCCCTCCCCCCCACCCTTATTCCCCCCCAGAGTCTTTTTGGAGGCTCCATCGAATTAGGGGATCCAACTATTCATTTCCTTATTCCAATCCGTTAGGTCACTGTTCGAGAGACAAAGTTTCTAGATCTTCCATGCAAGGCAAGACTTGTAAGTAAATATGGGGAGGCTTTTCCATCTATCAATCAAGAAGTCCATCTACTCTTGTTCATAATGATATAAGAGTGGGTGCAGGATGCATAATTTGAGTCTGTTGAATTCAACACATAGATAAAGAGATTTCAGGGTTGTTGACTTTGGAGGAAGGATAATATTTTTAAATATGACACTATTTTGGGGTAGCCAAATTTTCTAGCAGAGGTACTTGGGGAGAGATATCCAAAGCTATTTAAGATTATGTTTCTCGGAAAATAAACCCATATAATGTTTTTGTTAGGATGAGATGAAGGCGAGGAGGTTTTGAGTCCACCCAATGTGGGGGAACAGAGGGTTAAGGGTTGTTGTCCAAACTTTCTTGGTGTAAGTACATTGAAGGAAGAGATAGTGAAAAACCTCTTCTTGTTTCTCACATAGTTGATAATAGGAGGGGCCTTGAATTCCCCTTTTTTTGAGGTTTTCTGAGGTTAATTTTTTTTGAATGAGAAGCCAGTAGAAAGTATTTACTTTCAAAATAGATTTTTTAAGCATTTTTTTTCCAAATAGAGGACTTTTGGGCGAGTAGCATGGAGAACAACAATTCCTCATATCCATCTATGATAGTATAAGTGTGAGTGATCTAGGATATTTAATTTTATGAATTTAAAAAAAAATTGCATAAAGAGCATGAAATAAACATTAATGTGACACACATGAAGAAATGAAAATATGGACAATTGCACGAGAACTTGATAACATAGTTCACTTGCAATGTGCGAACTACATCTCTGGGCTCAGCTTAACTATGTAGCCACTTCGTTAGTTGCTCTTCAATAAGGTTCTTCTTTGTTTATACAATGACTATACTCTCCCTACAAGTGGAAATTTCTCTCCTTCAAAGAGATGCTCTCCTTCAATAATATAAAAAGAATGAAATATCACGGAAAGTGGCATAAACTATCCTCATTTTTTCCCAAATAAAAGGGGATAGACTCTCACATAAAGTGGCACACTTGTTCTCCCTTCAAAGCGGCTTAACTCTCTCACATAATGTGGCATAAATTGTTTTCCCTTTCCCCAAGTTAAAGGGGTTGTACTCTCACAACATGTGGCAAAGACCCTCTTTGATTCTATTACTCAGACTCAAGCATATATGCAAACACATGTTCTCCCTTATACAAATCTAAAAATGGGAAAATCAATAAGAAATGAGACATACATTGGATTCCATGCCAAAAAAATCAATTGGATGCTCAAAACTCACATACTCATAACTAACAGGTTTGTCTCATCATTTTTCAACTTTTTACTATAAACATTAATGACACACGTGGGATTCAACCACAAGCCCTTAGATCTACTACCTAGATCCATAATTTGTCTACACTATTGAACTCATCTCAAAAAATCGTGAAGAGTGAAAATAAACGTCATATGGTTTTGTCACCATCACCTCAGGATCCCTCTGGAAATATCTGTCTCAACACCCATGCCACAACTACATAATATTCTCCTGGATTCTTTGTATAGCTTCAAAATTCATGCCAAAATTGGGCCACCTCTGCTTCGGTCCCATGTGCTAGCCTCCTACCGCTACCACCTACCAACTCCATATGTGGGTCGTAATGGGTCTTGCACCCGTGGTTGGGCACTCCTATAGTGCCTTGTGGCTATGTTCTCCCTCTTAGTTCAAGTAACACATGGGTTTATATATGTCTCGATGCATAGAGTCTAAAACACCCAATGGTTGGGCTTATGGTTGGTGCTTATATAAAAAAGTTTTATTTTTTGGGGGTACCGAAGTCAAATTGGCAGGCCCACTCCCTATTTTATTTATTACAACAACCAAATTTATGAATAAAACCTGTGCCACTATATATAACAAGTGTTATGCCGGTGTATTGGTAGGTCATTATTTCATTCAGCAGAGGTCGGAGGTTCGACCCTCAGCAGTTACAACAATTGTTTTAATTGGGTAAACCCATATGGACAACCATGAGGTGCCACATGGAAATTGTGAATCGGTCCACCTCATTACTGAATAAGCCTCATGTGTCTGTTGAGTCACCTATTAATTGTGCCTTAACATGTCACTTGGGTCAATTTCCACTTCACTATGCCACGTCGGCTTTGGGTCCCACCTATTGGGTGTGCATGTTGACTGTGTGTCACATGTCCTCTTCTACTGGTGCCATGTGCCACTATCAATGCCCCTCTTTTTCTTGTTTCCACAAAATTTTAGAAGACCATAAATTCTTCATATAGAGTCTGTTTGAGGTGTCATTTGTGCTGCTTCAAAGGTATCATTGAGCTCCACGACCTGGTGCCAAATTTTGTTAAGATTTGAGGACTTTGAATTTTGTACCTTTTTGGATCCTCCTGGATCAATCCTCCCAACGAAAGGACTTTTTGACTCCAAAATTTACATACATAGATCATTCATGTCTTCTTTGATTTACAATAGAACCCATGCCCTTTTCTATCAAACAAAAGGCTAAAAATATCAATATGTTGCATACTTATATGATGTTATACATTTCATCACTGTTACAAGAAAAATTGTCCATATATGGGGTCTTTAAAAGTAACTTGTGATTTACAATGGTGGCCACACTCAACTAATTAAAAGGGCTACCCATTTCTTACCCATCTAGGTTAATGGTATTCCTTCCTATGGTTTTTTTTCTTCATGAGTAACTTCATGAAGGGTTCCGATGTGCTCTACTTTCTTATGTATTGGTTCCTACACAAATGTTGATTTCTTCATAGGTTCTTTCTTAAATTCCTTGTTCGTCTTTGGACACAACTCTAGATGGAGTTCCCAACATGTGGATTTCTAATGTCCACCCTTGTTTCAATAATTGAAATGGTTTTTCTTCATCCAAGATTTCTTTCCCTTATTTTTCTCCTGTTGTAAAGAAGTGTCTTCATGTCTTGGCTTATTCATGGTCAACATAAATTTCCTTGAATAGTTTCCTTTAATGCAGCTCTAGTGAGGAGAATTTGCCTTAGCTCGTCCTCTGAAACAACCTTCGTTTGGATATGAATTTCAATCACCAATGTTGGAATGGTGCAATGTGCTCTCAAACTACACTGATTCAGACTCATTTTTTGGAGAATATCTTGCTTATGTGGCCTTGGAATCTATTTCTGTTAGAAGCCTATAATTTACAGTATCACAAGGTGACTGTGTACTTCCTCTTTAAACATTTTTTCATATCTTACATAAATGTCAATACTCAAAATATTTTTCAAAGCATTAGACCATTGGCAAAGACAAAGGCAACAGAGAAGTAGTTAAGGCACAAAAAATATCAAGGGGAGAGTTGTGCACATTTAGGTCGAGTCTTGCACCCTAAGCGGGTCAAGTCGTGAATGATTCCCCTATGAACAACAAAGTTGTCTCCACTCACCCCCTCCTCATTTGACAGTCATTTTTTCATTTCACAGTCCTCGTAGCTTTCGAACTTTAACCATAGGGGGGGGGGGGGGGTACGAAATGAGTGGTATCCCTTACCACCATCCCTGCTACGTGTCACCCCTCCGCAATTTCACATCCCCTTCTCTATTATCACTTATCACCTTGGGACCCCTCCGAAAACCAACCTTGGGTTTTAAGTTCATGATAGAACCTTCCTAAGGTGATATGCCAGGGAGTGGGACCTAACCACCCGCCACACTTAATTTTTCACTTCATTTCCCTTGAAAGTCACCAAAACCTTACCTTTTTCGACTTTCCACTTCATTTCTCTACTTTACCTTTTTCACCACCATATCATTGTTTTACCTTCCGCTTTCCAATCTCCCCAATTGTGATTAAGGTGGGCCAGTCCCCTTGATATGTCACCCCTTACCCCCGCCATCCATCACATTTCGCAAACATTACAACTTATCGTTTAAGCGCTCGCAAGGTATTTATTTTAACTTGCGATGCGATCGGGCCCCGCCATAGCAGCTCCACCCCCCACTCCGCAGAAATTTGAAATACGTTGAAATACATTGACATATCATATAAAACATCATAAATGTACCTTACCACTAAAAAAATTTCCGCTTTATAACTTCATCGACACAGTGGGCCCCATCTTTTCACATCATCGTCCAATCAGCACACATCAGACTTCACATTCGTCAAATTTTACTTTCACTGTTTAGTGTTAAGAGTTGAGATCTGCGGGCTATTATCGGGTCACACCTTCCTCCATGTCACTCCGCCCTCCTCGCACTTTTCACTTCGCATCCCTTATAGTTTACCTTTGCTGTTAAAATTTAAGACTTGCGATCTGCAAGTAGCAGTTGGGCCCCACATCTCCTCCACGTCACCTCCTTTTACCCCGCGCTTCGCACTTCAAATGATTTAGTGTTTACCTACCTCACTTACGACTAAGATTAAAATGTGTGATCAGCAGGTTGCGGTCTGGTCCCAATTTTCCCTCCACGTCACCTCCCACTTTGCATCACACTGCCGATTACATTATTCACAACTTAAATTGTAAATACTATGAAGTACGCAGATGCGATGCAACTTCATAACTACAATAACATTTTAAGGTCTGGGAAAATGAGTTTTGCGCTGCTTTATTTGAAAAAGGGTTGAAACACGGCAAGAAGGTTGAGGCGGACAAAAAAAGGCATTTTAACCAAAATTTCTATGTTATGACGACATAAAGGACTTATATTGGAAATAAGCCCCGACAAGGCATGCCAGAACGAGAGGTCGAGTTAGGCAAAGGAAGTTCAGGAAGAACTGTTGTGCAGCAACGGAAAATTAGTAGAACGCACAAGCACCAACACCAATCAATGAGAAGTGGCCAGCAGTACACCCGATTAATTACTAAATGCCAGTTTTCTGCAAAACATAGCCAGATGTCAGAGCCTCCATTGGTTGCCTCTTTGACACCATCACAACCACCTCCAAAGATTACTATTTGATCTTCTGAGGAGGCATTGAAGTATTTGGATCTAGGAAGATTTGCCCAAAATTAATTCCAGAGGTGATTTTGTTGTCAGAGATGTTTGATCAGGCTTTGCATGGCCACACTTGTCCATTTTTCTGTTCAAGTGTAATCAATGAAAGGTTGCCAAGTAAGACAGGGAAACTGGCTTAGTTTTAGTTAAATACCGCTTGAATTTTCATAATCAATGGTTGGATATTGTTAGTCCCTACATTGTAAGAACTAATATATTGGACCACTATAATTTTGGAGTTGGACATCAATAATCAAAGACCGTTTACAGGATTCTTAAGCTGTGTCAAAATGGTGATGTGCTACTTCTCTGTTTAAATGTTTCTGTTGTTTTCTTTGCTGTGCATCTGTTCATCTAATTGTAAATAAAAAAATTTAGATTAAGATTTGTTGTCGAAGCACCTTAATTCTTTCTACATTTGAAATCTAAATGTTTTCCACTGAAGTCTGATTAAAGAATTCTTAACTGGTCTTTAGTCATTACTAAACCTCACCTCATATTCATATAGCTCTTAAGATCCATTTAGCACAGTTAGCCCCTATGATGCTCTTGATGTTGATGTGCCATTCCATCCTTTTGAATCCTTAGCCCAATGGATTATTCCCTGTAGCCCTATCTATCCAAACAAACCATCAATCAAACAAACAACCCCCAATCATTGTAACTAGCCTAATATCAGCAGTTATAATTATCAAGTTAAATCATAAAAAAACCAGAGAGAGCCCTCTCTGAGTCTAGGAAGGCTAGTTCCTGGACTCCAAAGTGGTTTGATGCTGTCCTCAGTGATTTTTTCTTGCCAATATTACAAATTACAGAGTGAAAAGATAATGGCGACTCCACTGGGGATGAGTTATTGAAAAAGCTTAATATTTCATCAGAACTCAGAAACCCCAGTCAAAATATTGTATGATTCAAGTATGTTTCAAGATTGCTATCTGGTTGTTGATGGTGGACAACGGCCAGACACAAGAAAGATGAAATCATCCACCTGACGACTCCACAATTTTCAGTTGACCTAAGGACTCCACTAGTGAAAGAATCCAGATTGGTTGTGAATATACAGTGAACCCGCTCTCTGACTGATTGAAAAGATTGATCCAAGAATACAACGTAGGTATGCTCCAATGAACAAAGATCACATTCTTGGATTCCCACACAAAATGCCTCAGGTAAATTGGCAAAGAAATCTTCCTATTTTTCAAGATGAGAATGTTGATGATGCTTCGTTACATCTCATTAAATTTCATATACATTCATGGAAGTTGAAGGTCTAATGGCATGAAGAGTGTCTCATGAAGATGCTCATGGAAACATTATAAGGGAAACCAAGGGAATGGTATGAAGGTTTGAACCTTGGTAGTTTGTTTTATTTAAAATATTTACACAAGGTGTTTTATGAGCATTATAAAGAAAATTCTCCATCTTTATCATTAACTAAAAATTGTTATGAACAGTCTGAGGATCTCATACAATACCTTGTAAATATTGATGAATATCTATGAAATTAGCATCCTGAGGATCTCTTAGAAGTAATTTATGAATTTCATTTTGATGTTAACTGTCATGGTAACCAAGAGAAGTTGTTGAAAATGAAAGCAATCAGGAAATGAAAGAAGATCCACAGGATCTCTCTATGGGTACAAGTGATAGTTCATATGCTCTTTTGTGTGAGGCTAAAGAAGACATTCATACTCATGATCAGTCTTCACAGGAGAAAGAAAACAATTGTTGTTCAATACAAAGAAAAAAAAGACTCCATCCTCCTTTAACTAAAGAAGAAATCAATCTGATTCTAAGCATGCAACCAACCTCTAAATTTTTATGTAATGAAGAGATTATGTCTATTTGTTCTACTACTGATTTATGTACTGAAGTATTTCCTCATGAAGAAACAAAAGAATAGATTGATACTAATGTTGTTCTACCTTCTCAAGAAGGCTTATTGCCAGAAAGTACTCGTATTCATCAGAATGATGGCCTTCCAATATAATTCAACCAAATCAGTAAAGACATATCAGGTTTGCTTGAGGACAACATAGTGGTATTTAATGAGGATGCCATGTCATATGACCATGAATAATATGTTGATATTCTCTTTCAAAAGGATACTGAGCATGAAAAAGTGGAACAAGGAGCAACCCTAGATGAAGTCTGTTACTTAAATCCTCAGGGCCAGGTATTGTTCCAAGATCCTTTTTCTGGTTTCTTAGAATCATCTAAAGAAGGAGTATGCTATTCTAGGAATGATTTTTTGCAGAGTTTAAGGAAAAATTTGAGCATTGTTGTTCAAAGGAAAGTAAGGTGGGAGTGGCCCTTTTGTTTTTTCAGCCTACTAAAAAAAGTGAACAAGAATCAATCATGTTGTCATTTACTTGATTGGTTGCATTGGAGAAAGGAGTTCACTTAGTGTATATATCATCTCCAAGTTAGATTAGGGTAGGTAGGTGTGCAAATAAGCTCAACACTCAGAGCATCTTTCAAATTTGAGTTTTAGATTGATTTTCATTTCTTAGATCAGTATGTTTCGAACTTTAGTTTCAACTCAGTTTTGGTTTCACCATTCAAGTTTTCAAGGTGCAGTAGTATGTTTAGCTTGATGGATTGCAGTAGATAAGGGCAATTGTAGTTTCAGTTCAGATTTCAGTATGCTAATAAGCTGACTGGCCAAGCATGTGGTCTATTTTTATCAGTCTAAGTTAGGAGAAACAATCATCTAGTTTCGAGTCACTAAGTTTCCTGACAGATCACGGCACAAGGTGTTGGATCAACCAATGGATCAGGCTACTAGTCTACGGTGTTCTTGACACCTCATGATAGATCTGCTATCCACAGCTAGAGCCATTATTAGAACCATATAATTTACAATATCATAAGGTGACTGTGTACTTCCTCTTTACAATTTGTTTCATGTCTTACATAAATGTCAATATTCAAAATATTTTTCAAAGCATTAGACCATTGGAAAAGAAAAAAGTAGCAGAGAAGCCGTTAAGGCAGAAAAAGCATCAAGGGGAGAGTCGTGCAAATTTGGGTCGAGTCGTGCACCCTAAGCGGGTCAATTCGTGAATGGATCTCCTACGAACAACAAAGAAATGTCATTGCCCTCCACCTTTCCTCCATCTCCCCTCACCCCTCCTCATCTGGCAGTCCTTGTTTCATTTCGAAATCCCCGTAGATTTTGAACTTTAACCATGGGGGGGGGGGGGCGGTGTGGGGTCCGAAATGAGTGGTATCCCTTACCACCATCCTCTCTATGTGTCGCCCCTCCGCAATTTCACATCCCCTTCTCTATTATCGCTTATCACCTTAGGACCCCTCCGAAAACCAACCTTGGGTTTTAAGTTCATGATATAACCTTCCTAAGGTGATATGCGATGGAGTGGGACCCAGCCACCTGCCACACTTACTTGTTCACTTCATTTCCCCTGAAAGTCACCAAAACATTACCTTTTCTGCCTTTCCGATTCATTTCTCTACTTTACCTTTTTCACGCCATATCATTGTTTTACATTTCGCTTTCCCATCTCCCCAATTGAAATTAAGGTGGGCCAATCCCCCTGACACGTCACCCCTTCCCACCTCCATCCATTGCATTTCACAAACATTACAACTTACCGTTTAAGCACCCGCAAGATATTTATATTAACTTGCAATGCGGTCGAGCCCCACCACAGTAGCTCTGCCCCCCCACTCCGCAGGCGTTTGAAATACGTTGAAATACATTGAAATATCATATAAAACATCATCAACGTACCTTACCACTGAAACATTCACCTCTTTATAACTTTTTTGACGCAGTGGGCCCCATATTGCCACATCATCATCTAATCGGTGCACATCGCACTTCGCATCCGTCAAATTTTACCTTCGCTGTTTATTGTTAAGAGTTGCGATCTGCGTCGGGTCCCACCTTCCTCCATGTCACTCTGCCCTCCCCACACTTTGAATTTCGCATCCCTTATATTTTACCTTTGTTGCTAAAAGTTAAGACTTGTGATTTGCGGGCAGCAGTCGGGCCCCACCTCTCCACCACGTCACCTCCTTTCTCCCCGCGCTTCGCACTTCATAGGATTTAGTGTTTACCTACCCCGCTTACAGCTAAAATTTAAAATGTGCGATCTACGGGCTGCAGTCTGGTCCCACTTTTCCCTCCACGTCACCTCCCACTTCGCATCGCACCATTGATTGCATTCTTCATAACTCAAATTGTAAATACAACGAAGTGCGTAGATGCGATGCGGCTTCAGAGCTAAAATTTAAACATTTTCAGGTATGGGCAAATGAGTTTTGTGCTATTTTATTTGAAAAAGGGTTGGAACATGGAAAGAAGGTTGTGGTGGGCAACAAAAGGTGTTTTAACCAAAATTTCTATGTTATGACGACATAAAGGACTTATATTGGAAATAAGCCCCGACAAGGCATGCCAGCACGGGAGGTTGAGTCGAGCAAAGGAAGTTTAGGCAGAATTGTTGTGTAGAAGCAAAAAAGCAATAGAACACACTAGCACTGATACCAATCAATGATAAGTGGCAAGCACTGCACCAGATTAATTACTAAACGCCGATTTTCTGCAAAATAGAGCCAGATGTCAGAGCCTCCATCGGTTGTCTCTTTGACACCATCACAACCACCTCCAAAGCTTACTGTTTGATCTTCCGAGGAGCCATTGAAGCATTTGGATCTACGAATAGTTGCCCAAAATTAATTCTAGAGGCGATGTTTTTGTCAGAGATGTTTGATCAGGCCTTGCATGGCCACACTTGTCCATTTTTTTGTTAAAGTGTAATCAATGAAAGGTTGCCGAGTAAGACAGGGCAACCAACTTAGTTTTAGTTAAATACCGCTTGAATTTTCATAATCAATGGTTGGATATTGTTTGCCCAAAATTTGTAAGAACTACTATATTGGACCACTGTAATTTTGGAGATGGACATCAATAATCTAACACCGTTTATAGGATTGTTGAGCTGTGTCAAAATGGTGATGTGCTACTTCTCTGTTTAAATGTTTCCATTGTTTTCTTTGCTGCACATCTGTTCATCTAATTGTAAATAAAAAATTTTAGGTTAAGATTTGTTCTCATAGCACCTTAATTTTGTCTGCATTTACAATCTAAATGTTTTCCACTGAAGTTTGATTAAAGAATTATTAATTGCTCTTTAGTCATTTCTGAACCTTACTATTTCTTTCACCTCATATTCATACATATCTTAAGATCCATTTAGCACAGTTAGCTTGCCCTGTGATGCTCTTGATGTTGATGTGCCATTTGAGCCTTTTGACTCCATAGCCCTATGGATTAGTCCCTACATCCCTATCTGTCCAACCACACCATCAATCAAACAAACAACCCCCCATCATTGTAACTAGCCTAATATTAACAGTTAGAATTATCAAGTTAAATCATAAAAAACAGACAGAGCCCTCTCTGAGTCTAGGAAGGATAGGTCATGGAATCCAAAGTAGTTTGATGCTGTCCTCTATCGTTTTCTCTTGCCAATATTACAAATTATAGAGTGACAACACTTTCATTGATGGTCTTGGAACATTCTCCAACTTCCTCTCTAACATGGCTCAATCTTGCACATTGAGGTAGTTCTAACACTTCGATGGGATTCACAATGACTTACCCATTAAATCCTAGGCCTCTTCCTTTATGCCCCATTCCCCTTAACAAATTCAAGCCAATGTGCTTGGTGTGTTTTTCAAATGTACCAAAATCATCAGCATAATGGAAAGAAAATGAAATTAGAGAATTACTGACACTATCTACCTCAGTTGTCGATTCTAGATCAGGTGAGGATGGATTCGCTAAGACTTCGTTATATTGAAACTTTACAAAGTCCTCTTCTTTGGCTTGTAACTGAAGTTGCAATATCTTCTTCTCCTCTTCTGCTTCTTGTAGCAATCTTCTTGACTCAACATTTTCTTATTGAATTCTCAGGTTGTTTTCCTTGTGTTCTTGAAGCCATGCACTCTTCGATGATTTTGCAATTTCTGATGCAATACCTTAAATTCCAACAATTATGATCTTAATATCATTTCCTTAATCATAACCCAAGTATTGTTGCATTGTAGCAACCACTTTTTGCTTCCCTTTGCTACCAAATCTCTTAGGATTTATCTTAGGCTACAATTTTCAACAACTTTCCTTATCATGCATATCTTTCTTGCAATGAGTGAAAGAGGGATTTCCTTCATTTTTATTTATTTTTTCTGTATTCTTTGTGTGTTATTCTTGTACATACTTTCCCTTGTTTTCAAGCAGATTTTATTTCACACAAGCTTAATCTATATTAGTAGGATCAAACAAGAACAACGAGTGACGAAGATAATTTTGTAAAGTGCTAACATATTTCATCAAAGTTTTTGGTGAGTCTAAAGGAACATTCAATGCCAATTCTTGCTTCCTAAACTCTTTTGTGGAACTTTGCACACTTTGACCTCTACCCTATCTCAAAGGTTGCCACTCCATCATGGATTTTTTTGTCTAGCCCAATGGGTAAATTTCCCTCTTGATGCATATTTAAATTCATACCATGATGAAAGAAGTTTACCATTATGTTTTCTACCTTTCTGAATTTTTCTCTCCCACCATACAAGGGATATAACTCCTAGCCAAAGAGATGCTAATTGGATCTTCACATCATCCTCTTCGATCTTTTGTACAAGGTAGTAAAATTTGATTTGTCTAATCTAATTGTTCAACTTTTCTACATTAGTTTCTCCATTAAACATGGGAAAACTAAATTTTACCTCTAACTTTAACAATGAATTTTTAGAAACATCTTCTCATGATGATTTGAATGAAGAGAATGAGAGGAAGAAGAACTTGAACTTGAAGATGGAGATGGAGACTCAGAAGGGTCCACTCCAAATCCCTAGTTCACTAAAGCATTATTATTTGCTTTGGATTTCCTATTTTCCTTATTTTCCACTCCCTTCTGATAATCTGCAAACAATTTGTTTACCATATGTGCCATCGTATAAATCCTTGTGGATATCCTTTTCATTCTCCATAAAAATGTCTTCATCCTCTAATTTCTTTCTTCGAGTTGCACATACAATATCAATGTTTAAATTCTTATGTTTTCTTTCACCCTCTTTGATCTTGGCCCTGGTAAGCATCCACACTCACGATTCATGTCAAAGAATGTTGCTCTAATACTAACATGATATAATATCGTTACTTTGATGACTTTAAAACTATTTTCATATAGATCATGAAATAACCATAAGTGCGGCGCATTATGGACAAATTCACCAAAACTTGATAATGGAGTTCACCCATAATATGTGAGCTATGTCTCTAGGCTCCACTTAACTTCATATTAGCTTCATTAGCTACTCTTCAATAAGACTATTCTTTGTCGATACAAGGATTGAACTCTCCATACAAGTGGCAATGTCTCTCCTTCCAAGAGACATTCTCCTTTAACAATACAAAAGTAATGAATTCTCACTGCAAATGGCATAAACTATCCTCCCTTTTTCCCAAATCAAAGGGGTTGGACTCACACATAAAGTGGCACAATTGTTCTCCCTTAAAAGGGTTTGAACTATGCTAGAAATTAATTAACAGAGCAACGAAATACATAAAATATTGCGGAAACACAATTACAAAAATGTATAGTACAAGAGAGGAACATATATATGTGTTTCACCCAATTTGGGATACGTCCATGGAGGAACAACCAACCCTTACTTTTATATTATCTAACAAAATGAAGAGATGCAACCTACAACAAATCCGCTCTAATTTCTTGTTCACTCTCACTCAATCTCCTCTCTCTCTCTTGATTAGAATAATAATACACATCCATAATACAATTCCTTCATATAAATTGAGGGTTTCATTGTAGGGGAAAACACCATAAATTAACATAACGTATACCATTAGATCATCTTCCTAATGAATAGACTAGATTGGCTATGATATTACAATATTTTACAAGGAAAAATTTCATCTATTTTTAGCTTCGGGGGCGCTGCCTCCAAACCCTCGCCAGGGTGGGAGGGGTGCGATGAAAATTAAATAAGCAGTGTTGCTACCCTGTTAGGAATAGGGATCCAACATGACTGAAACAAAAAACCTCTTAACGATCAAGAATATAATCAAGCTCCACACCCAACAAAACTCTCTCACATAAAGTGGGATAAATTCTTCTCCCTTTCTCAAGTTAAAGGGGCTGAACTCTCACAACAAGTGGAAAATATTCTCTCTGAATCTATTTTTCATACTCAAACATATATGAAAATACACATTCTCCCTTCAAAAATAAATAAAGGGTCAAACCAATGAAAAATAAGACTTGCGTTGGTTTAGGTGCCAAAATTCTCAATCAACTGCTCAAAACTTAGCAAACACAATACTAGTAGGTCTGTCTCATCATTTTGTAACTTTTTACTATAAACACGACTAGCTTCTGGAAAGTATATCTTTGTCTCAAAATATTTTCCAAGCATTGATGACACATGTGGGCTTCAACCATGAATCCTTAGATCTATTGTTGAGATCCATATTCTATCTGTACCATTAGACTCGTGTCAGAAAATCATGAAGAATGACGATAAACATTATATGGTTAGGTCACCATCACCTTGGGACCCATCTGGGATCTTTGTCTCGACACCCATCCCACAACAACAAAATATTCTCTTGGAATCTTTGTAGAGCCTCAAAATTCACTTTCAAGTTGGGCTAGCTCTACCCAGGTCCTGTGCACGAGCCTCCTACCAATGCCACCTATTAGCTCCTTACGTGGGTCGTACGTGAGCCCCCTACCCATGGTTGGGAGCTCCTACACTGCCTCGTGGTTGAATTATCCCCTATCATTAGAGTAAAACATGGGTTTATATATGTCTTGATGGGTGGAGTCCAAAACACCCAATGGTTGGGCATATGATTGGCACTTATATAAAAGAGTGTGGTTTGTCAGGGGTCCTAAATTTAAACCTGTGTGGCATATTTGTAGGTTGTTATTTTATTCCACTGAGGTCAGTGGTTTGAACCCCAGTTACAACAATTATTTTAATTGGGTAAACCCATATGGACATCCATGGGGTGCGCGTGGTGCTTGCGGATTGGTCCACCTTATTACTAACCAAGTGCCATGTGTTCGTTAACCCACTTGCCAATTGTGCCTTCACGTGTCACCAAGGTACCTCTCCATGTGGATCCCACTTGCTAATTGTGCATGTTGAATAGGTGCCACCTGTAATCTTTTGGTGGTTCCATGTGGCATTGTTGGTGCCTTGTGGCACTGTTAGTGCCTGTTGGCTTGAGGGGTCCTGACCCAAGTTCGGTAAGCAAGGTTTGCCAAAAAACCCCTATACTACTAGACCTTTTGGCAGTGACCTACTTTCGCAGGTCAAAGTCTCACCTGAAGTAGTATGGGTGGGTGCTGGAACCAGGTTTCCACACCCTGAGAAAGGATGGGTAAAGCAAGCAGAGTTATGCTAGGTCCTGTTGTTACACCATTTTTTGGTCATCTAACCTATTATCATTAGATGAACCCAAGTACGCCATGTAAGACCAATTTTACCCTAAGTAAAATTGCTTTCACTATGTCAAATAACTTAATAAAACACATTTATTAGGTTGTTTATGGTCTAAATGGGAAACCCCAAGGGGAAATATTAAACAAATCTACATTTTTTTGGTTTTCCTCATGGAATAATTAATTAAACAGTAATTTAATTATTATTCCTGGTCATGTTTAACCCAAAACAAGGAAATTAATTAGATAAATCCTTATTTATCTTATTATTTTCTAGGAATAATTATTTAAACCTTATTTAAATAATATTCCTTGTTAATTTTGACTAAATTATTTATAAATAATTGAATAAATCATTAGTTATTTAATTATCATTCAACCACTTCCTTAAAATGATAAATAAATCATTTATTTATTTATTATTTACAAATAAAGGGATTTGACCCAAGTCAAATTCCTTTCCCCTCCAACAAATATAATAAAATATTCCATAAAAGGTGGATCTAGATTTGGTTAATATTATTTTAATCATGCACCAAGATCTAGAAGGGTCTAATATTTTGTTATAAATAGAGGGGTTTTTCCTACCATTCATCACCTTTTGCTGCCTCTTAGATCACTCTGGATCTATACTCTTGGTCTGACTTTGAGCCATTATCATTGTCATATTTTCTATTATTTGCTTTGTGAGCTTCCTTTGAGTTATATGTTTGTCTGGGTTTTCTACACCAACAAGAGAGAGAAATTCTAGATTTGAAGTGCTGAGGACTTCCAAGAACCCATCCCATTGAGGAGAATTGGAAACACCTTTCTTGTTTTCCTCCCAGGTGCCATTAATATAAAATTCTTCAAAAAATATTTTTCTTGTCTTGTCTATTGGATGCATGGAGCAAAACCTTATTTTTACTGCTTAATGTATTTTTATGCATAGATCTGGATTTTTGCAGTATTTGTCTTGATCAACTAACCACAGATATGAAGATATTAGTAGCCATTTTTTGCTGTTAGGGCTGTTTGTTATGCACAACTAAAAGGGTCTTTTTTTGTACACTTACACTAAGGATTCATCCTAACAACTGGCGACTCCGCTGGGGATTTCAGTTACGACCGCTGTCATTTTTCATATTCCTGCATATTCAGCTGCTTCAAACCCTAGAGTTTCTCTTCAACTTTTTTTTTTCCTATTTTTATGTTGTTTTTCACCCATAAAACCCTAAAACATTAAAATTTCTAACTTCTGTGTGTTTCCGGCCCTATTGCACAGGTAACAGACATCAGCCGCAACTGAGACATAAATTTTTTATGAAATCTGCCACCGAGAGACCCAAAAGTGCAGGTCGCACTTTTCGGCCCTAAACCTACGATCTGGACTGCAGGACGCACCTTTCAGCCTCAAAACTGCGACCTGGACAGAAAACAGGTTAGAACTCGCGACCTGCATTTTTTTCTGCATATTTTCTGAAAATTTTCTGGGTTTGTCTGAAGCTCCTGTCAGGGTTGTCCAGCCTCCTTCTCAGCCCGTTTAGACCTGTTGTTGTTCTGTTTTACTCAACTAAGTGGGAATCTAGCCCCCTAGGGCTTCAGTACCCTCTACTTTTTGTGGAAGAGTTTTAGCTGTTGCAGGTGTCTAAATTTTCAGAGTTTCAGCCATTTCTTTTATAGATCTGATACCTCCTCTTCATATCCCTTTTAGATAAGCTATTTTTCCATCTAAATCACCTCATATAGTTTTGTTTGGGTTTGCCTTTAGGGTCACCTCCTTTTCCCTACTGGCTTTAGCTTTTTTCCTCCTCTTTCATAGCAACCTTGCCTCTGTCTTTTTGCTGTTTTCTGCACCTCTTTTCAGTAGATTCATCCTTTAGATCCCTATCCCTCCCGACCTTAGATCTATTGGCTTATTTTCAGTGTGTTTTGACTAGATTTTTTTTCCCGCTGTTAGATTAGTTTTTGAGAGACCCGCCTCCTTGGGTTAGATTGATGCATTGTTAGCTGTTAATTTTCTGTTATTTTAGTATTATATACTGTTCTCTGCAGGTTTATTTTTAGTTACGCAGCACACTTTTCATTTTTCTCTCAAAACATCTGGGTTTAAAAATTAAAATTAACGCACGCCACATGCTCACCCTAAGCGAAGAAGAGCTTGGTTAACACTGCCAAGCAAAGACTTTAAAACATTGTAAAATCAATTGATACTGCACCTCTCTGCCCTTATTTCAACATTATAATCACTTGATTCTGCACCTCCCTACCCTTGTTGGTCTTTCTTCTTCCCTCTGTGCCGTGTTTGTGTTGTCATCATTGTGCCCCCAAGGCGTATCTCCCGGAGACTTCTTGGCCTTCATCCTCAGTTTTCGGTTGGTTGACCTGCTCCTTCCCGCCGTCGTCGAGTTAGTCCTTCTTCGAGTCTGCACTCCGAATCCTCTTCTGATTCATTGGGTTCTCCTTTTACTTCTGGTTCCCCCCCTGTCACCTTCAGTATGTCTAGTCTAGGGCCTAACGCTAGTGGTAATCCCACCCTACTACCGAGAATGCTACTAGTGGAACCGCCCCAGGAACTACCTCAGTTGTCCCCTTGCTCCCTTACATGGCAAGCCTCAGTCTCCCCGATTTCAATTAGTTGATCAATGACCCTATCCGCCACGATGTTGGTTTGCCTGCTATACCAACCAAGCTCCCCTCCGACATTCCCAAGTTAAAAGGCCTTGCTGGAGAAGATCCCTCCAACCATATCCGATATTTCTACATGTGGTGTTCATCCAATTCCATTACCGATGATTCCATCCGTCTTCGGTTATTCCAATGCACGTTTACAGGTGAAGCTTCTAAGTGGTATGTTTAACAGACCTCCTCTTCCCATATCACCTTTGCGACCATTGCCCGAGCCTTCTTATCTCATTTCCAGCTCCCTCTCCGATATGACACTGGTATCGAACTCTTGACTTCTTTTCATCAATCATCTGCTACCTGCCTATCCGATCATGTTCAGGAATGGTGGAGAAGAAAGAGCTTATGTAGGGATACTACCTTTGAAGACCGTGTCTATATGGATTGGTTCCTTAGATATCTCTTACCCACCATCGAAAAAGATGTCGCATCACATTTCCCTCAAATCGAAGAAGCCGCCCTCCGAATAGCCTTGAAGTATGACCTGATCTATGCTTAGTCTGGTTATGTGTATACTGTCCTTCCTAACCTCCCCAGACCCGGTGGCGCTAACGCCCCGGGGGCATCTCATTTTTCCGACGGTATCGTTGGAGCTCTTTCTCATCCGTATGCTCAACTTCTTATGGGCTATGGTCTCCCTCCGGTAGGGGCCAGCACCTCCAGCACTTTCCCCCCTCGAGGTAGCATGTATCCAGGATATAGCATGCCTCATCCTTTTGCCCAACCTCCTGCTTACCTCAATGTTTCCCAAACTAAATATTATCCTTATCCACAGCCTGGTGCCCCAACTCCTCCAGCATTTTCACCTTCGCCTCCCTCGCCTTCTCAACCCCAGCAACAACAACTACCACCCCCTCCGGGGCAAGTATTTTCACAGTAGGGCGTGACTAATCCTCCTTCCTCTCAAAGGAAGAGGAAAGGAAATCAAAACCAATCTGCCCCTGGTACTCGTGGACCTAATACTCAAGGTATTGACCCTAACACTGCTAACTAGCAACAGGGCTCTCAGCCCAAGCCAGACAATCCTATTAGTACAAATAAGCCTTGTTCGTGTTGCAGTATTTACGGTCATTACACTCACGATTGTCCCATTTTACCACAGATGCGGCAGATGTGGGAGTCTCAAGCCACATTTTGAGGACAACATGCCTCCCCTACTGCTCCCCCCAATGTGGCCACTACTCAAGCGGATGTGTTGACCAATCCTTTCCCCCAACAAGGATTCATGGCTACCTAACCACTTGACGGACAGGTGGCCACTCAACCTTCCGCTTTTGGTTCCTCCGATTACCAGATCCTTATGATGAACTCTGATCAACCTCTAATCGTTGACCTTAACCTTCAAACTCAGTCCCATTAGTACCCCAAGCCTCCCATTCTGTTTGTCCCTAAGTCCCCTTCTTTAGGTTCTACAGAGCCTCTTTCGACATCCAATGGTCTTTTTCATATC
This sequence comes from Pinus albicaulis, assembly GCA_034641835.2. Classification (NCBI taxonomy): domain Eukaryota; kingdom Viridiplantae; phylum Streptophyta; class Pinopsida; order Pinales; family Pinaceae; genus Pinus; species Pinus albicaulis. The sequence goes on along the minus strand of CM076583.1, from coordinate 57,757,516 downwards.
CCTCAGTCCAAAGTTGAGGTCCATACCAAGATTCCTAAGGGACCATTACGCCAAAATGTTGCTTCTGGTCGAGCTGCTCATTCGTATAACATAGTAGATGATTTGGCACAATCTCCTGCTGCCATTTCAACACTGGAAGTCATCCAGTCGTGCCCTTCTCAAAAGAAGGCTCCACTATTTTCCATGGGTGCTGTAGATCCTGCTGATGACCAATTGATTGTTTTTGATGCCCATCAATCATAACATCCTCCTCTTCCTGCTTCCGTAGCCTTCCAAATCCCAGTCAAAATCCGGAACGCTAACGTTTCTCAGTGTATCATTGATGAGGGGGCATCCACCTGTGTGATGTCCGCCTCGGTTTGGAAACAACTCAGATCTCCTGAGATGGCCCCTTCCACGATCACCCTTCGAGCGTGCGATGGCCACGCCTCCCAGCCCGTTGGTCTATTCTGTAATTTTCCTATCACTCTTGCGGGCAAGACTGTTTGCGTTGACGTTGAAGTCATCGATGCCCCTCTTGATTATAACATTCTTTTAGGGCATAGCTACACCTATTCCATGTCTTCTATCTCATCCGTGGTATATCGCAAGATGTCTTTCCCTCATAATGGAAAGATAGTCACCATTGACTAGTTGACGTATCATGAGCCAAAATCTCAGAACTCCCCTGAGACAACCATCTCTTCTGTGCCCAATAAGAAAACCATCGATTCTTTGACCAGTGTCTCTCCCGGCGTCTACAAAGACTCCTCTTTGCTTGGTACCTTCCATGGTCTTCCTCCTCCCCCTGTCTCTGATCCCAGCTTATTGAATGTTTGCATGATGCAATCGTCTCGGGCTGCCCTTAAGCGGCCTGCTTCGGCTAGTCATCAAACTCAACCTCGCCCATCACAACCTGCTCCTAGCCCTTCGTCTTAGCCAGCCAAACCTCCTCCTTCTAGACCTTCTCCTACAACTGGTACCCATGAGCCCCTTTATGCTCCTGGGTCGGTTCCACCAGGCCTCAACCATCTTGGTGCCGTCCCTCCTGATCATTACCCCGCTGGTCAGATACCTTTCCTTGTTCCCCCTCCCAGAGTCTATTCAGTTCCCATCATGGCCACCCTTTCTCTCCCCAACCTGACCCTGGGTATACCCGTCTGGTTCCTTGACCCTCCAGCTGCTACCCCACCCGGTCACCCCAAACCCTACCTTTCTTTGACACCGGTTTAACCGGTTCCCCTAACTTCTTCCGTTGCTACAGTGCCACCAACACCTCAACAGGACCCTTCTCCTATTGTGACAGCTCCACGAAAGAAAGGCAAAGCTCGCAAGGGGGCATCCAAAGACAAAGCCACCCCGAATGACGCTGCCCCTCCTTCGCCCATGAAGCCTTGTGCCTTATGTGATGTCGTCAGTCATGCCACCCATACTTGTCCCGAATTGCCCCGTATTACACCCATGGTTAAAGTCACGTTCCCTGAGTCTACGGTCCCTAAACCCTCTGTTCCTTCCTCGTCCGCAACCAAGAACCCAAATACTATTTGCACCAACAAACCCTGTGCTCTGTGTGGTGTCCATGGCCATTATTCCCACCATTGTCCCCACCTGCCGCATTACTGTGCCTCTTTAGAGGTAGTTTGAGAGTAGGAGGTTGAACAAAATCAATCCACCTCTCCCATACTTGCATAGTATGCTTCAGGTCAGCTTAAGGATCTACCCACTCCCATTGACATTCCCCCTCCTGATGTCGAGATGTCACAGTCTGCTACCACCATCCTCTACCTATCATCGTCTGTGAGAACCTCGGGGAACATTCCCTTTGAATCCTCCCCTATTGTTTCGCTCGACCCCCCTTCTGCGACCACCCTGGGCTCAACATCATTTGACCATATATTTACTTGTTCTGCTGTCATCCCCCTTGATGATCCATATGTGGGCCTTTCTTTCCTTGCTGATGATTTAGGTAGCTTTGCAGCATCATGTGGTTTCCCTTCCCCTCATCATCTCATATTTTCCCATCTTGATGACCTCCTGAAAGCCTTCTCCACTCCTGACCTTATCTTTCCTACCCATAAACAGGATGACACCATCCGTGTCTATGATGACCTCTGCAACATGAGCATAAGATATACCTCCCGTAGCCCTCATACACAACCCTCTAGTCGGTATATGAGTCATAGCCCTCCTACCCATACCACTCCCTCCCGCAGTTTTCGTTTGATGTCTACTTTGCACTGACAATGCCATCATTGTTCTTCCCCCTCCCATTTATTTTCTTGTGACACTATTCCGTAGGACCTCCCATCCATACCCTATATCGGTTATGCTGATGGTACAAGTCGCTATTCCTGGCATCTAGCCGCGGTAGGTTGGGCCATCTTTACCCCTTTGCATGCACTTGTTCTCTCAAATGGGGTTTGCATTGGTACTGCCACCAATAATCAGGTCGAATATGATGCAGTACATGGTCTCTTAGCCGATGCCCTCTATCATCGCATCCTCCATCTGCATGTTCTTTTAGATTCCCTGCTTCTTGTCATGCAACTAAATAGTGTCTATCGTGTGCATAATCCTATCATTTTTAGACGATATTTATGAGTGAAACTTTTGATATGTGAATTTGAAATCGTTACTTTCAATCATGTACCTCGAGAACAAAATCACTACGTAGATAACATTGCAAACCATGTTCTAGATTGGCATTTATCACATGCATTTCATACAAGAAAATAACTTTCAAATCATCAAAACGATGCATATCCACAATATGTGTCATATAACATGTTTTTAGAGTCCATCTACTCTGATACATATGACATGCCCATAGCATGTTACAAAAAAACCTCAAAACTGGGGGGCACCACTCGCTCCTACATACACACTAAGGGGCACCACCTACCCCACACCTAATCACTATCTGGATGATCTGAAGCCAAAGGCTCTGCTCCCGTAGCTTGTAGATCATGCATCCCCTGACCGGCCATCGCCATACGCCGCATGACACCTCGCCATTTCGAGGGTAGACCAATACATGGCTCTATGTACTAGTCGTCTAAGTATTGCCGACCACGCTCTGAAACACCGGTCAGCAGCCTCTCACATCTACGACGGATCTCCTCCAGGAGGGCGGCCGCATCCTCATTCTGTGTTGCTCTCGATCCACTAGGGCCTACAGCTCCTAATGCTGCAGGTCGTCCCATATATCTGGCCGGTTTTACTGGATCTATATCTGCATACCAAAAGTACACGAACCAGTACCATATATACTATTCAACAACTTTACCATGCACATAAAATATTAGTCACTTTTCACTTACCATCGGGCCCCCATACTCGACCACGCGGAAGTGGCAAGTCCGGATCCCCACAATAACTCATCCCACTATAAGGATAGTCGTCTATGTACAATGACATCTGATCCCATTGGGCAAAGAACTCGGGTTGGAACACCCGTCTGACCGCCCCTCCTCCTCCTCTGCACAGTAGTCGCCCCCACTAGCGCATCCTGGGCTCTCTCGGGACCCCATCTGGGAGCTGTATACGAGTTCGTAAGGTCGGGATATTCTCAAAAAAGAATGAGCACAATAAGGTCCCATACACACAATCATGGTTCACTTGCAGCTTATAAAGCGATAGTTGTCATTTCAATGACACCAACATCATCTGGGCCACCCATAGTAGGTCCCACTCAACACTTTCTCCACAATCATCATCTGCCCTCTAGTGATGTGATGGAGCGCCTGGTTGCCTAGGATCTGCAGCACTGCTGCGGCCACAACATGGGTCTCTAGTCTCTCTAGGTCCCCGATCGGTATCTGAGTCCCTTTGAATTGGAGGCCTGGTCGAAAATTTCGCTCTACAAACTCCATGATGTTACGTCCCCGCGGTAACACTGGCTGTGTATTTCCCACCGTCCCTAATGGTGGGAGACCAGTCAGAAAATATAGGTCATGTACTGTCAAATCGATCCTGTGCCCCTGCACTATAAAGAAATCATGATCGGGATCCCAATAACCGACAATCCGGGCCAATAAGGGCTCCTTAGCTCTCATTAGAGGGCTCTCCACAAACTTCAGAACCCCATACCTGGCCAATGCACGACAAACACCCTGATCCACTTGGATCTCCGACCGTAATGTACCCAGGTCTCTCTCTCTCCAGTTGATCCGTATATCTTCCATATCTGCTACGATCGCCGTAATATTTAGGGCCTTCTCTCCCCTCTACATTCACCACAGCTACACAAGAAAATGAGTGAATTTGGAGGGAAAATGCCTTATTAGAAGAGAAACCCTCAATTTTTCTTTTGCCTGCTGCGACCAAACCGTAGCTCAGTTTGACAAATCGTCTGCACCGTTGGAAAGCTCTCATTGAGCCCTCAAATGGGTATTTATTGGTTTTTCATGATTTGATACTCCACTACGACACATTTTGTCCAAGATGGGTCACTTCACCTCTCCTCAAAATTGGATTTCCTCACTTACAACACTTGTACTTGGGGCACCACTTTGCTTCCATACTTGTCCTTGTCCGTGTTGATTTTCTTCATGAGATGCCAAATTGTACTCATGCTTTTAAGGTCCCCCATTGGACCTTTACTGTGTGGAAGTACCATCGAGTCGCCCTTGTTTAGAGCATCCAAGTTGAGTCATCATCGCATTCATGGAGTCTATCCCGAGTCCCTTTGTATCCCGCTATAGTCCTCCATCCTTCATTGCTTTGTCCCTCTCTAGTGTCACAAATTATAGACTTCAGTCCCACTGTCCCCTATCCCTCATGATATTGTGTCAGTCGCTGCCAGATCATCCATGCCCTTTATGCTCTACCAAGGGAAGTTGTCCATTCGCTACTCAGTACCCCCCATTTCCTCATCATCAGTGGTGTCAGTCTATCAGTCGCTCTACTATTTTCTCTCGTGCCTTAGTTGAGGATCCCTTATTGCCTCACCTATGGCGGACCTCCTTCTGTCGACATCAGCTCATTCATTCCAGAAGACAGGTCTAAAGGGCGGTGTACCTTGGTTCCAACATCCATTCTTGGTTAAGTGCCCCAGATCAGGCAAAGAGACTCCTTATTTCCCTTTGAATTGATTGTTTCTTAGCTCCAGCTCCTTTCAGCATGATCGAGATCCGTATACTTGATGGTTCAGTGATGCAGCAGATGATTTCGATGATTCCTGGGTGTGTGTGAGATGTCCCAACCCTCATGAGGGGGTCGCCCTACAGGTAGCCCCCCACATACCCAGATGACTTCTCCACTTCAGCCTTCGATGAAGCTCCACAGATTTGATGATGTTAGCCTTCGCTGCTTGCAGCGCCTCTTTGATTTGCATGTATCAATCAGATTTTGTGAGCCCTTCCCTGTTTACAGGGGCATGGGGGTTGTATTTGTATCTCATGTACTCAGATATTATTGTATAAGTCTTAGCTGTTATCCCAGGCACAACATTTATGTGGGATTCATCATTATATCTTTTATCTAGTCATGTTTATGCCAGCATGTACTTTACAGTTCGGTCCCTTGTTTACTGGATGCACTATTCTTTTGTACTTTGTCTCGGTGGGCATAGGTATTCCTCCCCCACCGCCTGTAGCACAGGTACCCACTCATAAAAAGAGACTTGTCACACCTGTAAGTCTCGTCTCCTCCGAGTCTAGTTCTTCAGCACATTAGTCTACCTTACATTCCTCTCTCTGACTTCCCTTTTGATGTCTAGTGATTGAGTTCTTACAACGTACTTTGGTCATACGATTTGCTCCTAACACTCGCAAGCTGGGGGGCAATATGTTACACCATTTTTTGGTCATCTAACCTGTTATCATTAGATGGACCCAAGTACACCATGTAAGACCAATTTTACCCTAAATTGCTTTCACTATGTAAAATAACTTAATAAAACACATTTATTAGGTTGTTTATGGTCTAAACAGGAAACCCCAAGGGGAAATATTAAACAAATCTACATTTGTTTGGTTTTCCTCATGGAATAATTAATTAAACAGTAATTTAATTATTATTCCTGGTCATATTTAACCCAAAACAAGGAAATTAATTAGATAAATCCTTATTTATCTTATTATTTTCTAGGAATAATTATTTAAACCTTATTTAAATAATATTCCTTGTTAAATTTGACTAAATCATTTATAAATAATTGAATAAATAATTATTTATTTAATTATCATTCAACCACTTCCTTAAAATGATAAATAAATCATTTATTTATTTATTATTTACAAATGAAGGGATTTGACCCAAGTCAAATTCCTTTCCCCTCCAACAAATATAATAAAATATTCCATAAAAGGTGGATCTAGATTTGCTTAGTATTATTTTAATCATGCACCAAGAGCTAGAATGACCTAATATTTTTTTTATAAATAGAAGGGTTTTTCCTACCATTCATTACCTTTTGTTGCCTCTTAGATCACTCTGGATCTATACTCTTGGTCTGACTTTGAGCCATTATCATTGTCATATTTTCTATTATTTTCTTTGTGAGCTCCCTTTGAGTTCTATGTTTGTCTGGGTTTTCTACACCAACAAGAGAGAGAAATTATAGATCTGAAGTGTTGAGGACTTCTAAGAACCCATCCCATTGAGGAGAATTGGAAACACCTTTCTTGTTTTCCTCCCAGGTGCCATTAATATAAAATTCTTCAAAAAATATTGTTCTTGTCTTGTCTATTGGATACATGGAGCAAAACCTTATTTTTACTGCTTAATGTCTTTTTATGCATAGATCTTGATTTTTGCAGTATTTGTCTTGATCAACTAACCACAGATCTGAAGATATTAGCAACCATTTTTTGTTGTTAGGGCTATTTTTTATGCACAGCTAAAAGGGTCTTTTTTCGTACACTTACACAAGGATTCATCCTAACACCTATAATCCCCGATTACCTTATTCTACACATAGTTAATTAAGTCTCTATTTGCATCCACATGCACTAGATCTATAGTTATATGCTTGTTATAACATCAACACAGTAGTACATGAACATAACAGAACAGATCTAGATCCAAGAATGCAACATACAGATCTTTTGCAGCTTAAGGAAAAAAACACACAATACAACAATTATCAGTAATTCACATAACAATACTCATAGATTTAGTTCTCTAACAATCTTTCACATTCATTCATTCATCAATTATTCCTTACAATTCCCTTCCCAACCTGCGCACACAGTAGCAGGGTCCACACACAGCTGGAATTGGATCTCCGCGCACACAGCCAGTAGGAGTCCGTTCCCCAAAACCCAAACAGATAGCCTAAATCACAATTCGCATCAATAGCTTATCATTTCCTATCCTTTACAATACAAAATGATCTCTATTTATAAAAATCTAGCCTCGAATTTCCTATGGTCCGCAACCCATGGTTTTCGGACCCCTAGTTTACCCTTTGACCCATTACAATGCATTCGGGGCTTTGACCCACCCCAAAACCCCTCCGCTAGGCTAAATATAATAAGAAATATTCAAAATGGACCAGTTTCTTAGCTTGTTAGGAGACCTCGTTCCAACAGTCCCCCAACACAATCTTGTGACTCATCCCGAGTCACTGCAGCTGTCATATAGTCATTGAACCTGGTAAGGCTTGAGTCGACTACCATTGACAAAGCCTGGTACGATGTATGCACGCAGGGTAGCTAGCTAGACCGCTCCTCCATTCGTGATTTATTTAATTGTGTAGGGACCTAGCCAGTGCTGTCGGAATTTGCCTGGATGTTTCGCAAATTGGCTATCGTATAAAAGGACAAGGTCACCTGCGATGAACGTCTTTTGGCGAATATGTCGACCATGCCATGCTTTTTCACGAGCCTTCTAAACCTGTTGATGAAAATTAGCTATAAACCGATCTTCCTCTAGAGCCACAAGTTGTGCAAGACGCTCCTCTACGATATCGGGGTCCGCCATATTGGTAAGTGCTACAATGTGTAGGCTAGGAACAATGTATTCAATGGGCACAATGGCCTCTTTGCCATTGACCATCTAAAAGGGGGTTCTACCTGTTAGCTTCTTGCAGGTCATTCGGTAGGCCCACAGAACAGAGGGAATGCGAACATCCCAGTCACTGCGATCGACATTGCAGACCTTAGTTAATGCCTGTTCCAAAATTTTGTTAAAAGCCTCAACTGCCCCGTTTTCCTGAGGGTGGTATGGGGTACTCTCAGCATGGTGGATCCAAAATTCCTCATTCAAGGTTTGAATTGTCTGGTCGACAAAGTGTGTACCTCTATCACTCATCAAGATTTTTGGGCTGCCAAACTTGGTCAGGATCTGCTCAAATATGAAGTGTGCAGCAGTATCTACAGTACAATCCTTCACCACTTGTGCCTCAACCCATCAAGTGACATAATCAGTGTCGGTGATAATGTAGCGCACGCCTGTTTTATTTCTGGGCAGATTGATGGGTCCTATAAAATCAATGGCCCATTTTTCAAAAGCCTGTAAAGCCACTTGAGGCTGTAACGACATATCATCTCGGTGTGAAGGTCGTCCTGTGCGCTGGAAGGTATCACAATACCGACAATAGGTGTATGAATCTTGATGCAACGTAGGCCACCATAACCCAACCCTCAAAATATTTTGTGTGGTTGCACATTCTGCATAGTGGCCTCCTGCGACAACTTCATGTGCTTCTGCTAACACAACAGGCCGTTCATGTTCGAGGACATATCTGGGTAGTATTTTTTCGGCACCTAGCTTGTATAACTTACCGGCGAGGATAGTAAAGTTTGTGGCCCGAGTAACTAATTCATTCTTCTGTTGTACCGAATTTCCAGCCAAAGCCATGCTTGTAGTGAGGAACTCAATGATATCAGCAAAGTGTGCGTCAACCACCTTAATGGTAAACAATTGCGCATCCGGCAAGCCTTCGTCCAAACTAGTAGGCTCTTCTCCTATTTCAATGCGAGATAGATGGTCTGGGCCAGCATTCAACCTTCCAGGCTTGACGATGATCTCAAAATCATACTCCTGGAATAGCAACAGCCAGCGGCAAATCTCCCCCCCCAACACAGGCTTGTTGACCAAGTATTTTAAAGCCGAGTAATCAGTGAACATTTTAAAGTGTCCACCCAGTAGATAGTGCTGATATTTCTGTAGCGCGTAGACCATAGCCAATCCTCCGCGCTCAGTGGTGGAGTAGTTTCGTTCTGCGCCCGAGATTTTTTGGCTCGCAAAGGCAATCGGGTGATCGATATCTCCTTCTCCAGGTTGAGTGAGAACAACTCCCAAGGCGATACCCGATGCATCCACATGTACATGAAATTCCTTTGACCAATCAGGAAATATTAGTATGGGGGAAGAGATCATCTTCTCTTTGAGCAGTTAAAAGCTCTTCTGACATTCATCATCCCAAAAGAAAGAAACATCCTTTTTTAATAGCTTTTCCATAGGCGCTGTAATCAGGGCGTATCCCTGAATGAATTTGTGGTAATTGTTGGAACACCTAATCCTACACAGGTAGGTGTGGAATGCGAAAAGTCACAATGGAGTGCAAGTGACCTTGGAATATGAAACCAAGAGTCACACCATTGTACTATAAATGTACATCTTTGTATAATGGAATAAGAGAGCTACACGCTTATCCTTCATTGTGTTGAGTTTCTTGTTGTGTGTGTGTGTTTATCTTTCCCCACACCATGTGTGTGTTTAACATGGTATCAAAGCCAGGTTAGGCCCTGGATTTTTGTCAGATCTTGCGAGTTCTCAAATTAGTTTTTCTTGCAAGTAACTGCTGCCTTTTTAGATGCTATGCCTATTTTGAATAACTGAAATTCCCAGCTCCTAAATTAGTTTTGTGTTGTAACTCCTCTCCTGCGGGTCTGTATTTTCAAATTTGCCATAGCATATAATGCTTATCTTCATTATTTCTATACACCTCTGCAATTACCTGCCTACGGTAAAACCATTTTCATTGTGACATTAAATTCCGTTGCTTGACAGGTTTTGCATGTCAGTTCTGCGCTATATGCCTGTCAGAAATTGAGTGTTTTATTCCTCATTGTGCGCACCAATAAAATATTTGGGTGGAGGTACATTTGAAAAAAAATTATTCACAGTTTCCAGAGGCATCTTCTCCCTCATATGTGAAACCTCTGTGTGTTTATTCCACTTAATCTCCTCCAATTTATTGTGAGGCTTGCTATCTTCATCCTCACCCGTAACAGAGTAACAGAGGAACGTTTATTCTAGCTGCAACCCTTAGATTATGCTCTTAAATAGCTGTAAACTACAAGCTATGATAGATGGCTTGTTTACTATAGTGAGAACCTACATCGCCGGCCTCTCGTGGATCCCCTCGGCCCTTGGCCCTTAACTCCACGTTACCTCGATCTCCATATTCGACATACCCTTGCTCCATGTTGAATTTCCACCTATCCTCCATTTGGGTGTGCGCTTTGTCTCCCCAAATCCTCGACATCAATCCTCTCACTGGTTGCGTGGCGCAACGTTAATGCATTGTGGCACCTATAGGCACCTCTCAGGCTCACTCATTCCTGTTAGTTTCTTGCCCTATGTTCTCTGTCAAATCTATGCATTTGGATAGAGAATCCTCTGCATTCAATGTGTTGTTTAATTATCTCTGCGATGACTGCATGGATTTGTGAGTCAATCTTTGACTGAATACGTTGGTTTGTTTTCTACATCTCTGTGTGTAAACCCTGCATTGAATTTTGGTTGTGTAATGGATAATTCTCATAGACGATTTGCCTTTGCGTGGCCGTGTCTGGTGGGGTGAGAGAGGAACCGTGGCTTTCATGCTGCTGTGTGTTGTTGCATACGCTGTATATGGAGGGCCTGACCAATTTTGAGGTATGTTTATTTTTTTGAAGTTGGTGTGGAATTGTTGGAACACTGACCGAAAATAGTGATTTGGATACCGTGTATGCGTTGAATGTTTTTTATTTGGTGCGTTGGATCGATGCCTTGAGAGCCTGTAAAAAAAGAGTGGTTAGTGCATTGATTGGATATAAAAATTGATTCATATTTTGAAAGCTTATTTTTTGAAGAGTCGTGATATATCATGAAGATGGTGCATGTGTGTTGGTTTTTTTAAAAGAATTCGTGATATATGATGAAGATGGTGCATCTGTCTTGGTTCTTAAAGAAAAAAAAAGGGTTGTGATATATGATATACCATGCATTATATAAATATAAAGGGAGCATAATAGAGGGATTTCCATATGAATATGATGGGATATAATTCAAAAGGGCCATATATATGTTATGAAGTAATATGAGTATGAGTGGTGAAATATTAGGAGAGGTGATATTATTACATGTTAGATCAATTTATTACCTAATCAAGAAGACAAAATGAGGTTGTAATTATTTATAAAAAAGAAGAAGAAGAAGAAGAGAGAGAGAGAAAGGAGATGGTAAATGGCAGATGGATTGAATACATAGAGAAAAATGCAGTTTACATCATATGATTTGTGGCATTGATATAAGGTTGATTTTCTAAAAGAGATTTACATTTGAAGACAAATTGGTCCTCATTTTGAACAGTAGTGGCATTCATTACTTGGACACAAAATTTCTGATTTGTGGAGTTTCTATTAAGCTCTACTCCATTCTGCAACAAGGTCAAGCATACAAGCTTGTAAATATCTTCTTCTTTTTTTAAGCTGAATTGAGTTGTTATTGGTGCAAAACAACTCTTTGAAGAAGAAAAAATCAGCTGCCTCAAAGGCTTCTTGCACAGTAGTTTTTGCTGCACATTTTTGCAGAAATATTGTATTGAACTGACATTGTATTGCCTCTTCATAGTTGCAATTAACAGATTTTTTACTTTGAGATTTCCATAGTTGGAATTTCTCTTGAGTCATTTGTATTTGTTGAAATAAAGTTGAATCACTTTGTAAACGGGTGCATTTTCAGTTGAAGCCGACACCCTTTCATTTTTTTGAGCCTAAGTTGTTGAAAATGGCTAAATTCAATGAGGCATTAGAGTTGTTGACTAACCTCATTCATTCAAATGTTCATGATATGATAAAAATGAGCAAGAATGCTCTTTGTAATATTCAAAGGTTTTTGCTAGATGCACAAGAAAAGATTGAGTTTTTGCGGTTGGAATCTCAGCTCCAACAAGATGAACTTCAGCAAAAGAGTCACCATTCTGAACCTGTTTCTGTTCAGAAGATTGAGAAGGACTCTCATCAGAAGAAAGAAGATAAAGTTCCAAATGATTCACATTCAGTTCATTGTGCGAGAGCAGATGTACATGCAGATGCAGCAGCTCAGCCTGCACTTCTCAAGCCCATCATCAGACCTTGGGAAGAGCTTGTCCAAAACAAGCACAGAACTGGTCTTGGATATGACAAAGATGTGTCCTTTCATATTCCAAACTACACCAAGCCCATCATATTTCAGAGTGCCGGATTCCTGTATGACGGTTCACCTGCAGTTGTTTCAAATCCTGTTCTGCTTCCACAACAACAGATTGTAAAATGCCAACATTGTGATCGAGTTGGCCATATGAAAGATCACTATTTTGATCTTCATCCATGCAAACACTGTGGTTGGCACACTCATTCTTCAGACAGATGCTTCAGAAACAAGCCTCCTGCAAGAACAAAGATTAATCTTGGATGGATCGCTTCTTGGCAATGGGCATCAGCATCCAAGAAGATGTTTAAGACACATGTCAAAACTTGTTCACGGATATTGAGCAAACTTGCAGTTGAGTTTTCACCATCATCTCACCTTGTCCCTCACAGGGGGGAAAATGGTGGTCATGTACAAGCTTCGACGTCAGATCAAGCGAGCCTGAGCCACAATCTCTCATTTCATGTTCAGAGTTGTAGCCAGATACACAACAGTTCAAGCGAGCCTGAGCCACAATTCATCATTCCAGATTCAGAGATGTAGCCAGAGACACGGATGCCCATGAGCATGCCTTTGGTTGCTGGACAACCTTAAACCATCATCTTTGGTTGATGGACAACCTAAAACCATCACAGGTAGTAGACCTCCCTTATTTTAGGTTGAAGGTCTCTCTTTCATATATGAGGAACACTTCCTCTAGTAGAAGCCTTCAGCTTCTTGCCAGCTTTGGTTGAGTTCCAGGAAATGCTTCAAGCATTCCAGAGTTTTTGGTAATCCTAAAACCATCACAGGTAGTAGACCTCCCTTCTTTTAGATTGAAGGTCTCCCTTTTTTATGAGGGACAATTCCTCTAGCAGAAGCTTTCAGCTTTTTGCCAGTTTTGGAAGAGTTCCGGGAATTGCAACAAGTATTGCGTTCCAGTGTTGGTGGTCATCCTTAAACCACCTCTCTTTTCCAACATTTCAGAGAGTTGATTCAGCCCAAGTGCTACAATGTATACTTTGCAGATTTGTATTACAACTCTCTTCTTGGACTCACACATACCCCTTCGGATTAAGGGGGGGAATGTTGGAACACCTAATCCTACATAGGTAGGTGTGGAATGCGAAAAGTCATAATGAAGTCCAAGTGACCTTGGAATATGAAACCAAGAGTCACACCATTGTACTATAAATGTACATATTTTTATAATGGAATAAGAGAGCTACACGCTTATCCTTCATTGTGTTGAGTTTCTTGTTGTGTGTGTGTGTTTATCTTTCCCCACACCATGTGTGTGTTTAACAGTAATAACCAGTGTGTCCGAGAATAGAACGCAGTTGTTTCTCCATTGTGGGGACTGCCAGGTTTATAATTACGGCTACCTTCGGAGGATCAACCATCAATCTCTGTCGACAGACTATGTGTCCAAGCAGGATTCCAAATGGCACACAAAAAATGCACTTCTTAATATTCAAGGAGATTTGGTTTCTGGCATGCATCAAACATTAGTCGCAGGTTAGAGACATGTTTCTTGACTAAGCCAAAAATCGTCCAATCATCAAAATAAACCTTCAGGAACTTATGAATAAATTCCTTGAATACAGCAACTACGACCCAAGAAAAAATAGCAGGTGCATGTTTGAGACCAAAGGGCATGATCGTATACTGGAAAGACCCCCATTCAGTCGTGAAAGTAGTCTTACTGCGATCTTCAGGTGCAATCCAAATCTGATGGTACCCTGAGAACCCATTGGTGAAGGAATAGGCCTCCTGTCCGCCCACGCTATCAAGGATTTCGTCGGAGAAGGGTGTAGGAAAGGGGTCATGGACGCAGGCGTCATTTAACTTGCGCAGATCCACGTAGATGCATATTTATCCCTTGGTCTTCTTTTCCTGGACGACCATTGGACTTACCTAGTCTGACTTCTCAACTGGTTCAATGATACCAGCGGCAAGAATTTTATCCAGCTCTTCCTTGACCTTTTGCTTGTATTTGGGATTCAGTCGGTACGACCGCTGCTTGACGGGGTGCGCCTCAGGTTTCAGAGTGATATGAATAATACCGAGGTCCCCGGTGATGCCCTTGAACTCAGAGAACTTCTTCAGAAATAGGTTCTAATATTCCGTGAGTAATTCTACAATTTTTCCTACAGTCCCCTCATCCCAATAGTCCCCAATCTTAGCCAGCTTAGGGTGTTCCTCCATCCCAATATTAACGTTACGTAGCTTAAGAGGCTGTGTTATGTCAAGATTCTGTAGTGGTGGCCCCACAACAACGCGTTCTCCTTCAGATTCCAGGATGGAAATGTTTCGAGGATTATCCTCGTCCTCATCAATCGCCAAGCTCCGACAATTGGCTATGTCGTGCATCTGCGCGTCCCATGTCGGGACCATTGGGGTGGCATGGTGGGGAGTATTATTAAAGATAAATGCATCAATGTATTGCAGAGCTTCGTCGAACGTCTCTGTCCCTCCAATCAATCCGAATGTCCCGACAAAGACCTCCTTTAGTGTCTCCGAGTGGCGGGTGTGCTGGTGCAATTTCGCATCTAGGTACAAAGCAGCCGGGATAGGACCCAAGGCATGAACAAATAGATGGACCCATTCTTCTGTAGTTCGATCGGACCACTTGGTCATCCAAACACGCAGATGTGCGCGGGGATCCCTGGGTCTGAGGAACACCCTAGTGCATATTTTAGTTGGAGGGGCGAACCGTAGAAGCATCCTTTCCCGACACTTTTCCCAATCTGGGAATGCTTTCTTATGGGTGTCCCACCAACACATAGGTGTCCCGCGTATAGCCAGATTAAGGGCCTAGAGCCGTCATTCTCTTGGAACCCTAGCTTCTAGTGTCCTTAGGAATTCCTGGACACTACCAGCCTCATCAAAGCGGGGTATATCTCATACTTCTGAGGAAATGCAATAGGGGGTTCTTACGACCCGGGGGCAGTGCAGTGCCGACAACTCATGTATCCGGTTCTGCCAACTTTCCTCATCAGCGTTAGAACAACATTCACTATCCCTCCAGAATATCTTGTCTGTTGTGGTTTTATTCCTGTATTCATCCTGCGTAGTCAATCTGTAAATGTGGTCTAGGTCCTCCCGTTCGTAGGCTGGTTCCGTATGTCGCGCGCCTTTTGCTGGGTCTAGTGGTACTATTACACGTGTACCATTGTTTTCGAACACCATGCTGTGCTTTTTGAGATTTATGACACCCCCCATGTCTATAGCCCAGTCTAACCCAAGTAATGCAGGGTACGGATCCGCATCTTCCACGATTTCAATGACCTCAAAGTCAGCTAGGATTTTTACTCTCGTGATATCTATCATGACTCTTGGAAACTGTCCTAGTGGTATGATCTTCTGTTGATTTACCATGCAAATTTGGATAGTGGACCATTCCAACTTAGGTTCACCCATTCGTTGCCATGTCTGCTTTGGTAGTACATTCGCATCCGACCCCAAATCGAAAATAACGTGGTCCATCTTGTAGTCACCAATCTGCGCAGTCAACCACATTTCTCATCTAGTGCATTTCTTGTAGCCATATAGTTGGTGGACACCTCAAGTCTCAGGGATTGTGTTGGGCTGGGTTGCGGAGCTATGTAGTAATACTTGAAGAGTTTCTACATCCGGTTGGTTATGTAGCAGCTTCAAGCATGCCGTTAGAAGGGGCTCAACTCCTTTCTCTATCTGAGGTTGTGTTGGAAGCTGTGTAGGGACTATTAGTAGTGTTTGTTCTTTGAAAGGCACTCCTTCCTAGGAGGCAAGCTCTTCTTTTGCTCCCGGGGTGACCAGCCCTCCGCGTATCTCAGTTTTAACCCTTTGCACATTCTGCGTAGGGGTGGGCTACTTTTCCTGCATCTTGGCTATTAAAATTGGGCAATCTTCAATCTCATGGTCCAGCTGTCGGTAATATTTGCAGGATTGCTTGGTGGGATTTGGACAGTCCCTTACAAAGTGCCCTATTTCTCTGCAATTATAGCAGATCAGCTTCCCTTGACCCCGTCCTGCGCTCCCTCCCTAACCTCCCCTACCCCTTGCAGGGGAGCCACCAAAAGTCGCGGGGGATATCGGTGATGCAGGATCTCACTGTACCCTATATGGGTTTCCTCTATCTACTAATAGCTCATATGTGCGACAATTCAGCTCATCATGCCCTATTGATCAGTAGAACCTACACCATTGTTGCTTCAGATCACCCATACTTAACCGGGGGCACTGGGCCGTATCATGTAGTCCTTCTACCTGGCAGTCATTGCACCAGAGCGCAGGTCCACTGGATCCAAGGCGCAACAGACTAGGTCCCCCTGCCTGTAGGTAATCCGCCAACAGGGGACACTAGTCCTTAGTATGACCAGATACCTGACATCATATGTACCAGAGGTTTGTGCTAACTCCTTTTCCCCATTCCATCCACAAGCTTTGTATTTCCATGTGCATGGCTCCGAGTTGCTCTTGAATTTGCTGTACCCTCCCCAACGTGTCGTCCTTGGGCGCGACTTTGAGCTTCATAGTGGTTTCTAGGGCTTTTTCCTGTGACTTGAAGGTTTGTTGGCCCATTGGTATGTGTAAGTGAGGTAGAAACATGGTGATGAACATTCCATGTGTTGCCTATTGTCATACTTGAACCCCCCTTCCCTAATTTCTTTCTTCAATCGCTGATCGACCTCCCACACTGACTCAGACATACCTTGCTTGAAGTCTTTTACTTCGGCTACCAACTGAGAGTATGATTTTGGCTTCCCAAACTGTTGTTTTAGGGCATCCTTAATATTTTGAAGGGATGCGCTTCCATTTTGAGATATGTACTGCATATACCAATCCAGTGCTCTATCTTCAAAGGCCAAGGACAACTGTGATTTTTTCACAGTATCGCTCACCACCCCCTATGCCGTCCATACTGAGTCGGCCATGAACCAAAAACGATCCATATCTTCATCGGTCGCACCTTTAAAGGTAGGTAACTTCAAGTGTACTGCCATGTATCCTTCTAACAAGGCTCCGGTTGAGGGCTTGCCCTCCTGCGAGCCTGACGACCCTCACGTCGTTGCTCTCCTTGGCGGGCTACGGACAAAGTGATTCTTTTTTGGATTGGTTTGATAATACCTACTGCTCCGTGTTGTACTCTCCTCCAGAGTAGTGCTCATTCACATTCGCGTCAGATCTTCAGTATTTGCTTGTCAGTACCAGATCACTTCCTCAGACTTCTTCTGGTCTCGGCAACGAAACCATTTGTTGGCTCGAGGGGTCCTGACCCAGGTTTGGTAAGAAAGGTTTGCCAACAAACCCCTATACTACTGGCCCTTTTGGCAGTGACCTGCTTTCGCAGGTCAAAGTCTCACCTGAAGTAGTATGGGTGGGTGCTAGAACCAGGTTTCCGCACCCTGAGAAAGGATGGGTAAAACAAACAGAGCTGTGCTAGGTCCTATAATCCCTGATTACCTTATTCTGCGCAGAGTTAATTAAGTCTCTATTCGAATCCACATGCACTAGATCTATAGTTATATGCTTGTTATAACATCAACATAGTAGTACATGAACAAAACATAACAGATCTAGATCCAAGAACGCAACATACAAATCTTTTGCAGCTTAAGGACAAAACACACAATACAAAAATTATCAGTAATTCACATAACAGTACTCACAGATTCATTTCTCTAACAATCTTTCACATTCATTCATTCATCAATTCTTCCTCACAATTCCCTTCCCAACCTGCGCACACAGCAGCAGGGTCCGCACACAGCTGGACTTGGATCTCCACGCACACAACCAGTAGGATTTCGTTCCCCAAAACCCAAACAGATAGCCTAAATCACAATTCGCATCAATAGCTTATCATTTGCTATCCTTTACAATACAAAATGCATCTTTATTTATAACAACCTAGCCTTGACTTTCCTATGGTCCGCAACCCATGGTTTTCGGAACCCTAGTTTACCCTTTGACCCATTACAATGCGTTCGGGGCTTTGAACCACCCCAAAACCCCTCCGCTAGGCTAAATATAATAAAAAATATTCAAAATGGACCAGTTTCGTAGCTTGTTATGAGACCCCATTCCAAAAATGCCCCTATTTTCCTTGTTTCCAAAAAAATTCAAAAGACCATAGCTTATTCATATAGAGTTTGTTTTAGGTGTCGTTCATGATGTTGGAATGGTATCGTCGAGATCTATGACTTGACACCATTTTTCTAAGATTCAAGGACTTTGAATTTTTAGCCTTTTGGGATCCTCCTAGATCAGTGAGACTTCCATCCCAATTTGTCTTCAACATGTTGATTCTGAGGGGTGCTACCCATCAGGTTTTCTTTCCAAATGTCCATGAGGGGGAGGAGGTTGTTGGGGGTTTCTTCAAATTTCTAGCCAATCCATTGACCCAAATCATCCCGGAGGGAGGTGTGAGCCAACATAACCATCTCTTAATCGGTTAATAAGACCTTAAGGGGGCGAAATACAATTAGTTCTTGCAGAGGTGAATGATCCATTATAGAGAATGCCTGAAAATTAAATTTAGATCCATTACCCAGAGTCTAATAGATGTTTTTGTTTATGAGGCTAGAAACAACTAAGATAAGCTTCTAGATAGTAGATCCTTGATGTGAGGGTTGGATTGGATCATTTCTCCTCCCATGCACTTGATGAGAATATTTTGTTACTTGAGCCCACCATGTGTCCAAATAAGACTTGAGATGCCACGTCGATTTATCTCCTATGGGTTGATTAATTAAAGTGGGATCACGCATACCCAATCTGCCATGTGATTTTGGGGCTTGGAGAGTATCCCAATTGACTAAGTGAATTTTTTTGGTAGAGGATTTGTCGCCTTCCCAAAGACACTTCTAGATAGATTTTCCTATACCTTGGAGGATATATTGAGGAGCTAAGCATTAGAGGAAATTCAGTCTAAAAGTGGCCTCCTAAAGAAAATTAATAAAATAATAGGAAAATAATAAAGTAAGATTTATAAATTTTGGAGGGAAAAGAAGAAAACTAATTTTTTAATTGTATTTTTGGCTTATCTCCTTAGAGGTTTACTCAAATTTCAAATGTAGACACTCATTGGATGCATGATTAAATTTTGCATCCAATGAGTACCCATTATGCACACTTTTGAGAAGACCCACATTGATAAAAAATAAGCATACATTAAAAATTGTGTTTTAATGTATCTTCATTATTTTATCAATGTGGGTCTTCTCAAAAGTGTGAATAATGGGTACTTGTTGGATGCATAATTTAATTCATCATATAACGAGTGTCTACACTTAAAATTTTAGTAAACCTATAAGGAGATAAGCCAAAATTACAATTAAAAAAAGTAGTTTTTTTTTCCTACAAAATATTTACATGTACCTCTTTTTAAATTTAAAGGATTTTAATTGGTTTACATATTATGTACGTGAAAATTTCATGGGCACTTTTAGGCTGAAATTTCCTTTATCGGAGTCAAAAATTTGTATAGGGAGATTGTTGAGACAACTTTTATGAGGGAGATGCGACCCACCATATTTAATAATCTAGCTCCCAAAGAGTCTAACTTCCCTTTAACTTTCAAGAGCACGCCTTGCTAGGCTTGTGACGAATGATATTTGAGGTAGACGAGGATGCCCAAATACTTGAATTCCTTCTAGTTCTCCATAGTACTAAATTTTAAGATCTCACCAATCTACTTTTGTTTCAAAGTTGATATGTTCCATGAGATAACTTGGGACTTAACAAAATTATTTTGGCCTCCTAAAGGTTGAAGGAAGTTATCAAAAACCTATTTGAATCTTTTTCCAATGACTATAGATGCTCTGCTAATAAGAAGAGTATCATTGGCAAACTGAGAATGACTGGTGCTTTTATATCTTGCTCATTTTTTATATTGGAAAGGTGGAAATTTATTTGTTCATACTCTAGATGACGACTCAAGGTATCTTCCATGAGAATGTATAAGAAAGGGGATAGCGGGAAGCCTTGCCGAAGGCCCTTGGATGCTTTGAAAAACTGGTGACTCTAACATTTACCAGTGGAGCGATCCAGGGAGATTTTATGCATAGTTTGATCCATAGGATGAACTTAGAGTTAAAGCCCATTTTTCCCATTACCTTTAAGAGCAAGTTGTGGCAGAATTTCTCAAAAGCACTAGGCATATGAAGTTTAAAAATCATTCCTTTGTCACCCCTTTTTTTACTAGAATCTATGGCCTCTTGGACCAAGTTGATACTATCAATAATTTGTCTTCTAGGAACAAAGCCTCCCTGGTTTTCAGAGATGACATATAGGAGGAGTATCTTGAACCTATTTGCTATCATCTTTGTTATAATTTTATATGAAATATTATAAATAGATCAATTTTCATTAAATTTTTGTTTACAAAATTGAGCCTCATTGTTAATTTCCTATGTATTTTTTTATATATAATTTAAATTATATACTAGCACGACCATATAAACCAGCCTAGATCCATCTTAAATCCAAATATACTTAGCACTGAGAGTCCAGAGTTAATATTAAATTTTGATTATATATATGTGTGTGTGTGTGTGTTGACTGAGTCAACATGACATTACATTACATAACACCTTACATCATCCATACTGAGTTGTAGAGTACCTCTCAATGCAATTAAGGGGTTGGTAAATGCGCATAGGCATCAATCCATAAGAAGCATACAAACAATTAGTTAATGATATTGATATATATATATATATATATATATCATGAAAACTAACTAAATTATTTTAATTTTTATCCATTACAAAAATAATTAATATATATGCTACTCGCTCCACATTGTTAAGATACTTGCTTTAATATTACGGAAAATTAATTCCATCATTGCTGGCTTTATTTGGGGTAGTAATAGAGAGCATCATAAAATTCACTTAGCTAAATTGGAGGATTTATCAAGGCCAAAATCAGATGGAGGTTGGGGGTTAAAAAACCTCCTTTGGTTTGGATGTGAATTGGCATTTAAAAGAGTTATGGAGGGTTATATTTGAAGCATGATTTTGGAAATACATTTGCAGGGATACATATTTTTTCTGTAATTAGAGTTGACTACTACATACAAGTACTCATAATGCATATTTGATTTGGTGATGTATGTTATCGGTCAAACGTTAGATAACAAAGAACATAAAATGGAAAATTGGAGATGGTTCGAGGGTCAGGATTGGAGAAGGCTTCATTGGATCCTCCTATGTTACTTTGCCTCAACAATTCATTACTATATTACAAAATATAGGCTATTACTATATTAATCAAATTAAGAAGAGGGATTTCAAGCACAATGCTGGCACTATTTGGTTGACAGCTAATGACCTGGGATTGTACGGAGACTTGGCACATCTATGGAAGGAATATAATTTGGATTTACAACAAGATGGAGTTTATCTAAATTAAAAGGAATATATCCCTATATGGAACAAAAATA
This sequence comes from Pinus albicaulis, assembly GCA_034641835.2. Lineage (NCBI taxonomy): Eukaryota > Viridiplantae > Streptophyta > Pinopsida > Pinales > Pinaceae > Pinus > Pinus albicaulis. Next base: position 57,735,780 of record CM076583.1, on the reverse strand, counting down.
TTGAAGAAGGAAAGATCACAGTTAAGGAGGTTTATCGACATATAACATTGACAATGATATGCCCAACCCCTATCTGGTGGCATCATAAATTATGGATGTGGAAAAACTCTTTGAAGTTGAAAGTTTTTGGGTGGTTTTATTTGAGGAATAAAGTTCTAACTTTGGATAACCTTTGTAAAATAGGTTTCTCTGAACCAGGTAGATGTGCTCTTTGTATGGAGGAGGATAATATATCACACTTATTTCTTAAGTGTCCATTTTCTTTGACTATATGACCTTTTGTGTTGAAGGAATTTAATCTTGTCTTTAGTTGGAATGGGGAAATATTTGAGCCACACTTTAAAGATTGTTGCAATGCACATCTAGATTGGGAAACACTTCCTATATACATAACTATTGAGCATAATGTTTGCATTGATGTCAAATGAGTAAGGATGGCAGATAAATGATGTATCAAGTTTAGGGGGAATATTTGGGTAGCTGCAGTCTTTAGTAGGGAGCCATCATAGTAGCAGGTTAATGAAGAATGAATGGTGTATCAAGTTTAGGGGGAGTCTTCTGGTAGCTGCAGTATTTAGTAGATAACCAGCATAGTAGCAAGTTAAATGAATAAATTTTAGATTTCAGGCTTTTTTGATCTATATTTTGTTGTGATGTGGTTTCTGGATCCATCACATTAAGTGAATTCTTTTATCGACTTTTCGAACTATCTACCAAGGTTCATTATCAAGATAGAAAAGTGGGAAAATCTGATCTCAGGAATGTTGAATGAATAGGAAAGGGTTTGGGTGAGGGTGGAAAAAATTAGCTGACATGTTTAATTATATAAGTTTTTATTTTTATTTTATGATGTATATTTATTTTAAATTATTAAAAATAATTTCTAAATTTTCTAAATTTTTATATAGGGTTAGATTAAATAAGTTTTTCACAATAATGATTTAATTTTAATTTTAATTTTAATTATTTGTAATTGTTATTTATTTTAGATTAATTAATAAAGAGTGGATTTATATTTATGTATTAATTTTAAATTAAATTATTCATAATTGTTAATTATTATTAGTATATATTAATTTATAAAGAATGGATTTATTAAATTATTTTATATTGAGTCTTTGTTATTTTTAGTTATTTTTAACAAAGTCGGTTGCTATATTATATTCGAAAAAAAGAAGGATAGATTTCTTTATTACATTCTGATGGGGCTAAGGATAGCCGAGGAGGGGTGCAAAGACAAAACGCTGAGCCTCCATTGTGTCGACTATTCATACTATACTGCATTACAGATTCAAGATAGATTCTAACAAACTGTGAAAGCATGAGAGCGAATTTAAAAGACATGAGCACAGGAGAGAGAGGAGGAATGAGGATTAGTCAATGCTAATCGGTCATCCAATTGATGCATCAGTATTATCTTGATTGTCATCAGGACATGCTTTCATACATTGTTTGAGCTGAAACTAGGAGTCGAGCATTTTTCTATCATGTGTTTCAAAATTTGGAGAGAGTATTCCACATGATCACATCGACTTGTGGCTACAGGAAGCTGCTTCTGATAGGCATGAGCCTAGTGCTGGAGGAAGGCTAAGTCCACTTGATGTTTTTTTTTCCATGATCTTCAGTTATCCTCGAATCAAGGCCATTTTTGTTTGAAAATCTTCACAGTGAAAACAATTTTCACTTCTCATGGTGTCTCCAAGGAGCTGTGCAGGGGATCGCATAACAATCAAAGGAGGTGATGATGCACTGGGATAGTTCACAAGGAGGCCGAGGTTGTACATAGACATATCAACAAAAGTAGAAATCAGACAAAGGGCTCTAGACCGCAATGGAGTGAAGTCGAGATTTCTGCAGTCAAGGAGTAGGGAAATATGATGGGCAATAAAGACCGAGAAAGGAAGATATCACAACCACTTAGGAGGGAAAAAGGGCCAATGTATTAGCCGGAACAGAAGGGGGTAATCACAGAGGTAGAGATGGTGAGACATTGTGAAGAAGGAGTGCAAAAAAATAAGGCGGCCTAGCAGGAGGGGAGTATCGAAGCGTAGATTGCGAGAAGATAGGGTCACGGGAGAGGCGTTTCTGCTAGAGTGGGGAGCTCTGACCAGCTCAGAAAAAATATTGCAGAGAATCATGCAAGATGGATATGGTGGCAGAGATAGAATCATGGCAGGGGTGAGAAAGAAGTGTCATCATGACTAAGAAATTGAATGGTTGGTCTACTGCAGGCTTTGTTAGCCAAATTTTCCTCTTGCTTATTATTAGCTCTGAGAATATGGTAGAAAGAGAGATCCTTCATATCTTTGATCAAAATATGACACCTATTGATGAGCCTGTAGAGAGCTATGTTGGAGGTTTGATTACCATTTATCATCATACTAATGACAATGGCAGAGTCTCCAAATATCATAGTGTTAGACAGATTGAGGATCTTTATCATTTGGAGTCCTTTGAGCAGAGCATAGGTCTCAGCTTTGTTGTTTGACAAAGAGTCGAGCCCCCACTCAAAGGAGGTCAAAATGTTGCCTTGTTCATCCTTAATGAGACCTCCTGCCCCAGCAATGCCTAGGTTGGCCTTTGATGCTCCATCAAAGAAAAATGTAGGTATATTGTGTTCTTCCATCCATTCAATGAATTATTTTTCCTTGAGACTTATCTTCCATTGCTCTTTTTGAAGGGTTTTCTTGACTAGAGTGTTGCTATATCCAAGATTGTCGAGAGATCTCCCCATAAATATTATTTCTTCTGCTTGAAGGTTAGTAAATTTGATATGGCTATTATTTTTGGATAAAATCGTCTCCACTGTGAGTCACCAGGTCTTTCTTTTAGAGTTTCTTGGGCAGGTTTTTTTATCCTAAAAAATCATCTTATTCCTTACCAACCAGATACTCCATAGAAGCACATATGGGAGGGTGTCCCAGGCCCTTTTGGAAATTTTCTTGCACTTTTTTCCCTAGGGATATCCTCTTTTCCAGTTGAATATCAACTCTGATATCAAATTTATAGAAGATAGATCGATTTGTGAGGAATTCGTGAGGCCACACTAGCACTGTTTGGAAAAGGGACACCTCACAAAGAGATGGAATGCAATCTCTTCATCTTTTTGGCAGAGGGGACATTTGGAGGGACTAAAAATACCTCTTTTTTAAAAGTTATCAGAGGTCAATATTTTACCTTTAAGCAGAATCCATATGAACATTTTTATCTTAGGAAGGGCTTCAGATTTCCAAGTGAGCTTCCAAATGGGCCATAAAGGAGAGGGGGACTGATCTTTAATAATGGATCCATAAGCCACTTTTATTAAATATGTCAAGCCTGAAGGATCCCACCGAAAACTATCTTGATTTCCTTTTACTAGTGGAGCTGCTCCATGTAGCATTGTTTTCATATTTTCTAATTCAGCCTCAAGGTGAGGAGGAGTAATAGGGAAGACCCACCCATTCCATGCATTGGAGTGCTCGTCCCACTTGGAAATCTGATCCATGGTGTTTATATCTTGACTCCTAAGAAAATTTTGGATACGATGGATGCTTTGGCTATCAGTGAGGGGAGACTGTCCCATGATTTTATCCTCCCAGATGTTAATGCTGCTTCCTCCTTGAGGAACTTTAGAAATATTTCTGCTGATAAATGGAATGGATTTTTTGCATAGAGCCCAAATTCAGAACAAGGTATGATTGGGATAGCCTGATCAAGAAGGTTATGTCTCGTAGTGGTAAGATATTTGGTCTCCAGAAAATGCTTCCACCAAGATTGTTGTTTGGTGATGAAGCGCCACAAAATTCCCCCCCCAAAGGCATTGTTTAGAAGATTTGGAATGAGAATACCAAGTCCACCATGTTCATAATTTTGAGTGACCTATCACCATTTGATTAGATTGAATTTATTCTTCTCGTTTTTTCCTCCTTGCCAGAAGAAATGCCTTAAAAAAACTTTTATTTTTTGATGAATTCTAGAAGGAGCGGAAAGCAAGGAGAAGTGATACATAGGCAAATCAGTGAGTACATATTTTAAGAGGATTGTGCGCCCGACCAGATTAAGCTAGGAAGATTCCTATTTTTGCACTCTCTTTTTCAATTTGTCGATGGTGATGTGTTTGGTCAATTTAGTGTGTCCTAAATTGCTGCATTTAATTTGTCAATCCGGGAATCGTAAGCTGATGAAGTGCGGCGCACTATATGTGCAAGATAACCTATTTCTTAACTTTTTGTCTTTTTTGGTTTTCTAAGGTGAAATGGAAATTCTAAGATGAAAACAAGTTTGGTTATGTTTGTTCAAGGAAGTGATATCCCCTATAATGATTGAAATTTTAAAAAGAAATTTGAAATTTACAATGACAAGACTTGAAAGGAAATGAAAATGTGCTGCTGAAATGAAAAAGTGCTGCTAGTCTAGTAAATCAAAATAATGAACTATTGAGCATGAAAACTAAACTATTCTTGCTGCCGACTAAACATAAAATAAACTATGCTTAAGGAAATTCAAAATTGCAACAAAATAAATCTAAATCAGATTACATCAATTTATCTTCTGATCCTTCATCATTAGTCCAGCTATGATTTTCGGAAGTAATCATAAACAATTTGAGTAACTGATATTTAATTTGCAGAAAATAAACTAATACTAAACCATACACTCATGATTCAATCCCTCACCATCAGTCCAGCTGTGGCTTTCGGAGGCAACTGAAGATGTCATGCATGATTTAATATATATAAATTTGCAGAAAAGAAACTAATACTAAACTACACATTTCATAATGCAATCCCTCACCATCAGTCCAGCTGTGGCTTTCGGAGGCAACTGAAGATGCTATGAGCAACTTAATATATCTAAATTTGCAGAAAAGAAACTAATACTAAACTACACATTTCATAATACAATCCCTCATATCAAATCAAGTTTGTAGCTTCAAAGAACAATGAAGATGTATGGCGTTAACCACTAGAAGATGCGAGGAAAAAGCTAATGCTAAACTGCATTTCATAATACAATCCTCTTATCGGTCTCGGTGGCAACTGGAGAAACAAGCAGAAGATGCTATAAAGCGACTTAATATATCTAAATTTAACTACGAAGCAAATAAGAAAAAGCGAAATGAACAAGCAATAAATTAAACAAAAAGCTGAAAAGAAAATTAGCGAAACGATATTGATTCCATGTCATTAAGTCGCTATGAAAAATGCGGTGCTATCTATAACACAAACAAGAACGATCGATGATGTCAACAACATAAAACATGAAAGACAGAAGTGAAATGGAAATCATGGAAGTTTATAAACAGAAATGAAGCAAATGCAATGTATAAACATATGAATGGATTATGGCACAATGAGCTTTAAAGAAACGAAATGAGAACTTTACACTAATGTACAAAACCTTAGCTGAGCAGGGGCCCTCTACACCAGCCTTGGCAACGATCTTCAAATACGAATTTCGGTTGAAAACAGAGTCTTCTTATATTAAAAAGCAGTCATTACAGAAAGGTGATGTTACGGCACAAGTGCAGCGTAATCACATTACAGAGAAAACTAATAAAAGATAACAGAGACTAACATCGACTAACTACATGTCGTATACAAGCATTATATATAACAAAAGATATATTATCTCCTAAAATTCATCTTGGTGAAGATATGACGAACCTCGTCACGGATCTAGGATCACGGCCTTGATGGAAAGTAAATCTAAAGTGCCGGATGCTTGATTACGACTAAAGGGAGCCATATAGTGCCGATTTATCCTCATGAGCTTAAGCGGCGTGTGAATCTTCCGCTGTGACACGAAACAGAGTCCGGCCGACATGAAACTCCATGGTTGACTTCCATGTGGACGTCTTTGACCGTGGCTTCTTTGGATGAGTTTGCTTGAACCAATAGGACACGAACCATGTCCACGTCATTCCTGACCTGCCCATGTGGCTCGTTTCCCTTGTAGACACCTGTAGCATAGAGTTTCACAAAATAGTTGCGGAAAGTTGCAGCAGCTGCGGAAAGTGGCAAGATTCCGCAGCTGAATGAACAAAATCTAAATCAAATAGCAAACACAAAAATATAATTAAAAACCATGTTAGATGCTCTTTTGTACATGATATTGACAACTTGGGAGGTTCAGGTGAGTGAAAAAGGTATAGAAAAGTGTATGGAAAAGATGCAGATTTGAGACTCAACATACCCCCACTGTGAAGGTGTTGCATGTCCTCATGCAACCAAAATTTTGATAATCTTTCTTCAATTCATGTGCCTTGACACTTCAGCCAGCACATCCAATCCTCTCCTCTTCTTCCTTGGTATTGCCAACATTCTGGGTTTCCTCATTAAGCACCTAAATTTGATATTAACGAGTGCTCTGCTCAACTTCTGGCATTTCCTTTTCAGTTTCTTATTCTTCTTCTGCCATATTCCCAAATGTAGCATGGTATTATCATGGATGATTTTGTCCAATTTGCCTTGTTCTTTCAATGTTTCATTTTCATTTTTGATGTGCCTATTTAAAATCTCCAGTTCAAAAATTTCCTGTTTTAGTGATTGGACCAAATCATCCTGCAATGTATGAGGCTGAATGGAAGAAGTACTTGGACCTGTGGCTGCCTTTTCCAAAGATTCTATATAGTCATATACTTCCTGCTGCTTGGGGTCTATTTCAGGTGTCATTTTTATTGGCCTGTCCCCATAATGCCGTGAAGGAGAGTTATGTTCAAAATCTGGCCGAGGAGGGCTTACATCAATATCTTGCTGAGAATAGGATGGAGTATGTTCAATGTCTGATTGGGAATGAAATGAACCAGGTTCACTAACTGACTGAGATGGACTATGGTTAGCTAGGGACTGTTCAGATGTCTCCTCACCCAAATCAATGAAATGAGGACCCTTAATTTGTGTTTTCCTCAATTTCCCCTTAAGTCTGCTGCTTCTCCTCACACGCTGTGGTACACTATCCTTTTGTTTTTGTTTTCCTTTCTCTGCCTTCTTGGGTATAGATGACTATTTTTGAAGATAAACTAATCTTTCAGATAGCACTTGATGATCTTCTTCTTCAGGAGAAGGAGTTTTATGTACAACCTCAATAGTTTCTCTCTCTTTTGGTGTTATTGGCTTCTTACCCTTGATTTTATTCTTCTTCCTTTCTACCAGTCTCTCTTCCCTATCAGTTCTTTCCATAGTAGTAGTAGGAGTATTTTGGATTTCATCAATTGTTCTTTTCCTCCTACTTCTTCTTGCTGTGCTAGCTGCAGGAATTTCCTGAGTAGGAGTAATTTGGGTTTCAACATTTATTCTTTTTCTTCTACTCCTTCTTGTTGAATTACCTTCAGGAATTTCCTGAGGTTCCTCAAAGAAATTTCTAACCAGAAATTGTTCCCATGTATCTTTCTTTTCCTTTAACTCCTTTTCAATCAGAATCTTTACAAGGCCGTGGTGATATAGATGGGGCTCTACATCTCCTAAGTGTTTCTGAACAGTCACAACCATTTTCTTCAAGCTATTGAATAGAAAATATGGGAGATTGAGAGTTTGATTTTCTAGAAAATTCATTAATAGCCTGGTATGGTACATATATATGGACCCAAAACGGCCTTCATATGTAATGAATTTCTGAACAACTAGCAGTAAAGTAGCCCATTCTTCTTTCAATGCATGCACAGGAATTCCTCTTTTAAAAACAGTTATGTCCATACCTTGGTTTCGTAAGATTGTCCTCCATGCTTCATCACTGATGCTTTTATTTTTAAACCAACACTCACCCTCCTGAAGGAGTTCCGTGGCTGTTGCTATAGATGCTTCATTGACCACAAACTTAAGGTCTCCAATCTCCGCTTCCAAGCCATCAAATGACCTTGCAAATGCTTTCGTAACTTCTTTGTGATAACCTCTGAATTTCTGGATAAAACGCAGCCATTTTGCTTTCTTCAATATCTCCCTTATTTGCGGATAACCCTCCATAAACTTCGGTCCTTCCGGCTCTGCTCTTAGAAATTTACCCATTTCACTTTTCTGCTCTTCACAAATTTGCCTGCGTGAGGGTTTCAAATGGAAATAGAATGGTTGAATGCACAAGAACGAGCACAATGGCTGTGGGGATGTATCATAAAATGGGAATGAGCACCATAAACAGAATGGAGTAAGACTGTGGGTAGATATCCGAGAGTGAGAATGAGCTAAATGAATGAAATGGAATGAGACAGAACAGAGTGGGGTTTCGTAAATACATCAGAGACACGACAAAGAGATTAACAAAGTATAACACATTCGGCAGCGTTTTGAATTTTGGTGGCTGCACAATAAATATGAGCACGTTTCAATCAACGGTTATGAATTTATGCGGCTGTAAGAGTCCTTGGTCAAATCAAATACGTCTCATTGTCTCCGGTGGAATATTGGAACATGAGTGAAAATCGGGAATTTAATGATGGAACCGTTTGTGAATGAATGCGAGAGGATAATATGGAGATCGTGAAGGGTTACGGCATTGTCAATATAATCATTGCACGTAATGGATAGAGCTCATGGTTCAGAACTATATAAAAATGTGTTTTTCAATGCTATTTGAAATAAATTTTATTCATACCTTTGGAATCTTTGCCTTTTTCCTTGGTCTTCAACTAATTGATCTCCATTGGTGTCTTAAATGCTCCATGTCTTCATTTTTGATCCTCTCACCTGCATTTTATTTTATAATTATGGAAATAACATCTGACTGTACATTCTCTTTGAAAATAGAGTAGTAGCTGCGGAATCTGCTTCTGGCTGCGGAAACTGGAGTCAGCTGCGGAAACAGATGTCAGCTGCGGAAACTGACACAGCTATTACTTGGATGAATAGAAATGAACAAATGACAAATGACCAGATGGAAATGGTCATGAAAAAGATTTTTATTGATGGAATGGAATGAAATGAAGTGAATGAAGTGGAATGAAATGAAATGAAATGGAATGAAGTGGAATGAAGTGGAATGAAGTGGAGTGGGTGGTGACAAAGCTTGTGAAATGAAAGAGAGATTTTTTTTTTGGAAAATATAGAGTGTCAGGTATCCCTGATTTTCACCCTATATTTTCTGTATAAGACTACCAATCAATGATTGGTTTTCAGGCTTATACCATTTTTTTTTATTTTTATTTTTTTTAACTGAAAAGAACAAAAGCTAGGCTGGTGGAGAAGAAGAATTCTTCTGTACCAGCCTGATTGCAGAACTTTCTTGAAACATTTTGACAAAATCCTCTTTTGAGAGTGGCTTATGATAAACTTTCAATCTATGGCCATTCACAATAAGAGAAGTTTGAAACTCATCAATGGTCTTGATTCTTACAGCTCCATTGCTAAAGATCTTGTCAATCTCATATGGCCCAAGCCAATGAGTCTGAAATTTCCCTTGAAAATCTTTAAACTTGGAGTCAAATAACAATGCCCAATCTCCTTCTTGAAACTTCTTCTCTTTGATATCTTTGTCATGCCATTTAGTTCTTTGATATTGAACTAGATCAGTTCTTAGAATTGCTTCTTGTCTGATCTCATCTAGCTCATTCAACTGCTCCATTCTATGCTTTTGGGCTTTTGATAAGTCCATCCCCAACTGAACTGATATCTTGAAGGTCTTGACTTGGAACTCAATGGGGAGCAAGACTTCTTTCCCATAAACAAGTTCATAGGGAGAATGTCCTGTTGTATTCCTCCATGTAGTTCTGTAGGCCCACAAGGCTTCTGGAAGCCTTTCTGCCCAATCTCTTCTATGTAGATGAACAGTTTTGGTGATGATACTTTCAGGAACTTTGTTTGTGGACTCCACTTGACCATTTGCTTGTGGATGGTAAGGAGTAGATTTTCTGTGCTTGATTTTGTATTCTTCCATCAACTTCTCCACCAAGTTTGATGTGAATTGGCTCCCTTGATCTGTTACAATTTCTCTTGGAACACCAAAGCGAGTAAAAATATCCTCATAAAGAAAATGAACAACTGAATTTTCAGTAGCAGATACCAATGCTTTAGCTTCTACCCATTTAGTAACATAATCAGTACAAACCAATATATACTTCTTTTGCTTAGATGGTGGATTAATAGGTCCAATGAAATCTAAAGCCCATTTTGCAAAGGGTTCAATGAGTACCTGTGTTTGCAATGGCATTTCATTTGAAAGGGTAGGTTTCCCTACTCTTTGGCAGCTGTCACACCTTTTGACATATTGTTTTGCATCTTTGAAGAGGGAAGGCCAATAATATCCTAAAGAGAGGATTTTATAGGCCGTCCTTTTGTCTGCAAAGTGTCCGCCGCATGGTTCGTCATGACATGCCTTAAGAATATCAGGCATTTCATCCTCCCTAACACATCTTCTGATCACAAGATCTGGCCCTGTTTTAAACAATTCGTTAGAAATCCATGAATATTTTGAACTCTCCTGAATAATTTTTCGTTTTTCCCTTGGAAATAAATGTGAAGGTAGTTTCCCTGTAACCAAATAGTTAGCAATATCTGCATACCAAGGGGTCTTAATAGTTACTGCAAACAAGTATTCATCAGGAAACTTATCTTCTACAGGAGAATCTTCTTTAGTATTCCGAATCCTAGACAAGAAATCAGCTACTGTATTCTGTTTTCCTGGTCTATCCAACACAGTAATATTGAATTCTTGCAAAAGTAAAAGCCATCTTGTCACTCTGCCATTAGTAACAGGTTTGTTCATTAAATATCTAATTACAGAATGGTCAGTATGAATAAAAGTTTCATAGCCTGTTATGTAATGTCTAAACTTATTAATTGCATGAACAACAGCTAAAAACTCTTTTTCAGTCACAGTATAGTTCAACTCTGTGGGAGTCAAATTTTTACTGGTGTAATAAATGGCATAGGGAATTAAATCTTTTTGACCCAACACAGCTCCAAGAGCTGTATCTGAAGCATCTGTAGAAATATGGAAAGGAAGTTTCCAATTTGGTCCTCTCAAGATAGGTGCTTTAGATATTCTTGTTTTCAAAGTTTCAAAAGATGATTGACAATCAGGATCCCATTTAAATTCACAGTCTTTTGTAAGCAATTTGAAGAGTGGAGATGCTATTTTAGTGAAGTTTTCTATAAATCTTCTATAGTAACCAGTAAATCCTAGAAAACTTCTAGCATCTCTTTGACAATTTGGAATAGGCAACTTGGAGATGACTTCAACTTTTGATCTATCAACCTTAATCCCATCTCCTGAAATATGATGTCCTAAAACAATCCCTTCAGTAAACATCATAAAGCATTTTTCATGGCTTAATGAAAGGTTTGTTTCTTTGCATCTTATAAGAACTTTTCCAAATTTTCTAATGCCTCTTCAAATGAATTACCATAAACTGTAAAATCATCCATATAAACCTCTACACAATCATGGATTAGATCAGAAAAAATTCCTAGTACTGCTCTTTGGAATGTTGCAGGTGCATTACATAACCCAAAAGGAAGCACTCGGTAGGCAAAAGTTCCCCATGGACAAATAAATGTGGTCTTATCTTGATCTTCAGGTGCTACCTGAATTTGATTATAGCCACTAAAACCATCCAAAAATGAAAAGTACTTTTTACCTGCTAATGTGTCTAATACCTGATCGATAAAAGGCAAAGGAAAGTGATCCTTCAAAGTTTCTTTGTTCAATTCCCTGTAATCAATACATACCCTCCATTTACCATTCTTTTTAGGTACTATAACCAAAGGAGAAACCCATCGGCTATCTGAAATTGGATAAATGAAGTTTACATTGAGTAGTTTTTGGAGCTCTTCTTTCACTATCTCCCTAAGATTTGGATTCATCCTTCTTTGAGGTTGTCTGATTGGTATACTGTTTTCCTCAATATAGATATGATGGATGAAAGTCTTAGGATCAATACCTTTCATGTCAGTATACTCCCATGCAAATGCAGTAGAATGTTTTTGCAAGATTTTGGTTAGTTCTTCTTGTTGTGACTTTTCCAAATGTTTGATGATATTCAATGTTTTTCCTGGAAAAATCTCAATAGTAGAACTACCAAACTCTTCCATAGAGTAAAGAGACATTTGTCTTTGTGTTAATATTCTGTCATATTCTGGCCTGGGGTGTGGCTTTCAGGGTCATATTGAAGATGTCTCAAAGTCACCTCTTCTAGTAATGTTGGTGACTATCTCCAATTTGAGAAATGAAGTAAGAGAGCCGAGGTTGTATATTTAAAGCATCTCCTCGACCCATTCATTGTCTCCTATGCCTTTGGTACTCTTCTTGGAGGATACAAATTAAGATTTCTTTGACCAGTTACCACTATCAGAAATGTACATGTCTCAGATCTACAACTAATAGAAAACATCATTGCCTGGCTTTAATATTTCTTACAAGATAATTGGATGTCCTCCTAGATTATTCTTGGGAGTCAAAATCATAAAATCTACTGGATATTCCCAAGAATCTAAGGAGACTGAAATATCTTCTAATACACCATCTGGTTTAATAATTGATCGATCTGCAAGTTGCAGTAAAGTAGGTGTAAAAAGAAAGTTAGGAAGTTTTAGCTGGTCCATAGTCTGTCTACTCATAATGTTGATAGCAGCCCCTAAGTCAATCAATGTGTTTGGAATTTCTATCCCATTTATATGTGTCTTGACAATTTGACTTCCTGGATCTACATACTTCTGCATGGTAATTTTTCCCATCATAATATCTGCAATCTTTCCTACCAGGTGGATTCTTCTTGTGTCTTTTAGTTTCCTTCCTGATCTTTTGAAACTCAACTCCTTTATGGTTTTTGCTAGAATAGGAATCTCTCGAATGGCTTGTAGCAAGGGAATCTTGATACAAACATTCTTCAATTCATCTAGAAAGTCATAGTTAGGCAACAAGATTTGTTTTTCCACCCCCTTGTCAATTTGTAATCTTTCAGGAAAAGGAGGTGTAGATGAAGATACGGGTTGCTCAACTATAGGAGTTGTGGATGTTAACTTTTCTTTTTATTTTTGAATGTTTGAATTTTGAAGAGATTCTTCCTCAGAACCCTTATTGACTTGAAGAGAATCCTCCTCAGAGGTATCTTGCTCTTGAATATCTATAGAAGGTTTTTCTAAAACTCTACCAGATCTGAGTTGTACATCATTGAGAGGAACAATCATATGGTAGGAAATTGTTGTCCTTCTACCATATAAGTAGTTTGAGGATTCTTATTGTTAGGATTTGGCAATGGCTGAGCTGGAAGTTGATTTGTCTTCTGTTGGTATGGAAGCATGAGTTGAGGATTTGTATTTTGTTGAGAAGGTTGTTGTTGTGGAAATGGCAATAAAAGTTGTTGTGGATTTTGGCTTGGAAATTGTAGAGCTTGTTGATTTTGAAAAGATGGAGGATATTGATAAAATTGAGCAAATCTCCCATAAGGATTTTTCATCCCTTGTACCCATGGCTGATATGAATTTTGATGTTGGGGCCAAGGTTGTTGCCAAGGATTCCAATTTGGTTGGGTTTGAAAATTCATGGGGTTGTTAAACCCTTGAGTTTGTTGTCCCTGCCAAGGTCTCCTTGCAACAAAACAGAGAGATTCTACTGAATTTGGGTCTTCTTGAAAGACAGCTTTGAGTCAAGGAATTGAAGGACAATCCTTGATCTCATGATTCTCTGAGCAAATCATACATGTTTCTACAACTTTTGCATCCAAGGGACATTCCCTTAAAGCATGTTTCTTCCTACATTTTGGACAAAAGATGGCTAAAGCATCTGTTTCTGCTTTCTGCTTGTTTTGGATTTTAAGGGTGTCAAGTTGTTCACTAAGGCTCCCTAAGATATCAGTTTTGAATTCATCAAGCATATTACCAATATCTGCCCTACTTACTGATCCAGTTGCAGATTTGTTAGCCCTAATAAGAGAAGGATCCCTAGGCCCTTTTCCTGTTTTAGATTTTCCTCTTGAGGATGGATACATAGTTCTGTTATATCACGAAATGGAAGTTGAGAAATGTCTCCTTTCCCCATCATGTTTAAAATGTCTATCCATTCATCTCTAATGGCTTTTAATAGGAGGGCTTTCAAGGTTTCATTATCTAAGTTGCTCATCTTTGCTTTTTTCAAGTTGTATTGAAATCTTTCAATTAAGTCTTCCAAATTTTCATCTTCTTTTTGCATCATTTTGAATACCTCATCCTTGTGATTGGTGGGCATACAATAATCCAAGTATCTATCCAAAAATGTTTGTTTCATATCATTCCAAGTCCTGATAGATTGAGTGGCTAATCCCATGAACCATTTCAAAGCAGATCCCTTCAATGTTGAAGGAAATAGTTTGAGTTTTTGAGAATCTTCCATGTAGTCATAAGTTCGGCACACTACTTCAAACTCAAACAGAAATGTTTCAGGATCCTCACTTCGCAATCCATAAAAGTTAGGGAGAACAGATGGTGAGATATTTTTCATTGTTGCATGAGTTTCCTCATCAACTATAGGGAATCCAAATAAATTGTCTCCTTCCCTATTTCTACCATTATTTCCTTCACCATTGTTGTCTCCATTGTTTCCTCCTCTTCTACCTCCACCTCTATTTATTACTTCCTCTGCCATGATAGTTTCTTTAGAGTCCTTATAGTCCTCTAGTTCTTCTACCAAGGAAGGATGTGAGAAAGTTTCTTTGTTTTCTAAGTGGGTTTTAGTAGGTGGTATAGGAGAATCCTCTAATTCAGCTGTTCTTTGACTTCCAAAAATCTTAAGGCTAGGGGTAGATGTTGGTGAATCTGGTCTATGCCTTAAAGAAGATGGAGTTATGAAAATCGAACTCTTGGCTTTAGCTATAAACCTTCCCCTAGAATCTCTTGCTCTATGCATGTCATTTTTTTTATTTTTAAAAAAAAGTTGGGCTAATAATTCTCTTTCTGATCTTCCAGATCACACTAGGTGCAAGAAGAGAGCATACTTAAGAAATTACTAAACCAATAACTCTCTTTTCTGATCCTCCAGATCACACCAGGTGCAAGAGGAGAGCATACTTCAAGAAGTTATCAAGTTTTCCCTTCTTTTATGATTTTGTGGTGTTTTTTTTTTAAGAAATTGGCTACCTAGTTACACTTCCCCGGCAACGGCGCCAAAATGTTTGGTCAATTTAGTGTGTCCTAAATTGCTGCATTTAATTTGTCAATCCGGGAATTGTAAGCTGATGAAGTGCGGCGCACTATATGTGCAAGATAACCTATTTCTTAACTTTTTGTCGTTTTTGGTTTTCTAAGGTGAAATGGAAATTCTAAGATGAAAACAAGTTTGGTTATGTTTGTTCAAGGAAGTGATTTCCCCTATAATGATTTACCAACTTAAAATTTTTAAAAAGAAATTTGAAATTTACAATGACAAGACTTGAAAGGAAATGAAAATGTGCTGCTGAAAATGAAAAAGTGCTGCTAGTCTAGTAAATCGAAATAATGAACTATTGAGCATGAAAACTAAACTATTCTTGCTGCCGACTAATCATAAAAGAAACTATGCTTAAGGAAATTCAAAATTGCAACAAAATAAATCTAAATCAGATTACATCAATTTATCTTCTGATCCTTCATCATTAGTCCAGCTATGATTTTCGTAAGTAATCATAAACAATTTGAGTAACTGATATTTAATTTGCAGAAAGTAAACTAATACTAAACCATACACTCATGATTCAATCCCTCACCATCAGTCCAGCTGTGGCTTTCGGAGGCAACTGAAGATGTCATGCATGATTTAATATATCTAAATTTTCAGAAAAGAAACTAATACTAAACTACACATTTCATAATGCAATCCCTCACCATCAGTCCAGCTGTGGCTTTCGGAGGCAACTGAAGATGCTATGAGCAGCTTAATATATCTAAATTTGCATAAAAGAAACTAATACTAAACTACACATTTCATAATACAATCCCTCACCATCAGTCCAGCTGTGGCTTTCGGAGGCAACTGAAGATGCTATGAGCAGCTTAATATATCTAAATTTAACTACTGAAGCAAATACGCAAAACTGAAATGAACAAAGCAATACTGAAATTAAACAAAAGCTATGAAAAGAAAATTAGCAGCAGAACAATGTTAGTTCCATGTCACTAGTCAAAAAGCTATGAAAATGCCCGGGCTGCCTATCTATAACCTGAAACAAGAACACTGATTAGTGATTATCAACATAAAACATGAAAGACAGAAATGAAATGGAAATTATGGAAGTTTATAAACAGAAATGAAACAAATGCAATGTATAAACATATGAATGGATTATGACACAATGATCTCTAAAGAAATGAAATTAAAATTATACACTAATGCACAAAACCTTAGCTGAGCAGGGGCCCTCTACACCAGCCTTGGCAACGGTCCTCAAATATGAATTAAGTTGGAAAACATAGTCTTCTTATATTAAAAAGCAGTCATTACAGAATGGTGATGTTACGGCACAAGTGCAGCGTAATCACACTACAGAGCAGACTAATAAAAGATAACAGAGACTAACATTCACTAACTCTATATGCGTATGCAAACGCATTATATATAACAACGAACTATAACTGTCTCCTAAAGTTCATGCTGGTGGAGAGCACGTAGACCACTACGTCCACGGATCTAGGATCATGGCCGTGTTGGAAAGTAAATCTATGAGAGGTGGATGCTTGAATTCGACTCTGGAGCCCTGTACAGATGTCAATTTATCCTCCGTAGGCTTAGAAACGGCCGTATGAATCTTCATGTGACACGAAACAGAGTCCTGCCGACATGAGACTCCATGGTTGACTTCCATGTGGACGCCTTTGACCGCAACTTCTTTGGATGAGTTTGCTTGAACCAATAGGACACGAACCATGTCCACGTCATTCTTGACCTGCCCATGTGGCTCGTTTTCCTTGTAGATACCTGTAGCATAGAGTTTCACAAAAAAGCTGCGGAAAGTTGCAGCAGCTGCGGAAAGTGGCAAGATTCCGCAGCTGAATGAAAAAAATCTAGATCAAATAGCAAACACAAAAATATAATTAAAAACCATGTTATATGCTCTTTTGCACATGATATTGAAAATTTGGGAGGTTTAGGTGAGTGAAAAAGGTATAGAAAAGTGTATGGAAAAGATGCAGATTTGAGACTCAACATGATGTTCCAGACCTCAGCCTTTAGGGGTCCAGCACTGACAGGGATCCCAAGGTAATTAAAATGGGTCCAATTTATCTTGTAGGAGACTCCAAAAATTTGAGCAATACTATGCATGGTGCTATTTGTAGCATTCCACCCACAGATGCAACTTTTATGATAGTTAATCAACCCTCTTGAAAAAAGCATAAAATTTTCAAGAAGAGTTTTGAATCTATGAGCAATAATGCAGGTAGCTCCACCCATCAAAAAGGTGTCATCAGCAAATTAGGAGTGATTCATGTTATTAACTTCGTTGTTTAACTTTATTCTAGTGATGAGACCAACTCTACACTTATGATCCAGGGCCCTGCTAAAAGACTCTGACATGAGGATGAAAAGGAAGGGGGAAAGAGGGTAGCCTTGCCTGAGACCTCGGGTAGATTGAAAGAATTTCCCAGGCCTTCCATTGACTAAGGGAGAGATCCAAGTGTTATAGATGCAGGCATTAATGAGAGATATGAAGCCATTTTCAAATCCCATAATTTGTAGGACATAAAGGAGAAATGAATGTCTTACTCTGTCAAAAGCGTTAGAAAGGTCGAGTTTCAAGATAAATCCTTTCTCAGATCTCGTTATACTCAAATGAATGGTTTCTTGAACCAAAAGGATAGAGTCAGAGATTTTCCTTTGAGAGATGAAGCCCCCTTGATTTTGAGAAATGAGGTTAGGGAGATGAGGCTTAAGGCGGTTTGCGAGGATTTTAGTTATGATTTTGTAAGAGGAATTGTAGAGGGAAATGGTTCTAGATTTGGAGAAGGAGGAGGGACAGTTTTCTTTGGGTATAAGGGCGAGGAAGGTAGAGTTGGTAAAGCCACCGATCTTCTTTCTTTGAACCCACTGAATCATTTTGGTAAGGTATTTTTGATGACTTCCCAAAAGGTCCAGAAGAAACTAATGGAGAAATCATCCAGCCATGGAGACTTGTCTGGATGGAAGGACCAAATAGCTTTGAGAATTTTAGTCTCCTCAATATATTTTATGAGGGAATTATTAATCTCATCCGTAATAAGTTTGGGCATGTAATTCAAGAGATCAGAATAATCCTTCGGAGTTGTTGTTTCAGAGAGCAGATTTTTATAATGGCTGTCAGCTACATCCTTGATACCTTCCTAATATTCATGAACTTTCCCTTCATTGTCTGTAATGAATGAGATATTGTTCCTTGTATTTATTACTGTGGCTTTTTTATGGAAGAAGGAGGTGTTTTTGTCACTAGCATGAAGCTAAAGGTTTCTTGATTTAAGCCTCCATTTCTCCTCATCATTTCTGTTAGCTTTATATAAGTTCCAGTATAGAAATTTCTCATCCTCTTGCTTTTCTTGATTCACTCCATATGTGTCAATTTCGATATGGAATTATTATAGCTTCCTTTTGATTTCATTTTTGACTTTTTCAGGTACCTTACAGTGAATCTTAGCCCAATATTTAAGTGCCATACGAACTTTATTCAATTTTGATTCCTAGATATACATGGGGGAGCCCTCAACATGCTGTTGCCAAGAGTGAACCATGATCTATCTTACTTCAGGTAAGTGACTCCAAAGAGGATTGTATCTGAAAGGGAGAGGTCCCAGGGAGGCTTGATCTCCTAGGGAGAGGGTAACAGGGTAGTGATCCGAGGCAGAGAATGAAAGGATACTAGAAGAGGAAATAGAGAAATGAGAGATTAGGGGGACAACCATAATAAAGCAGTCAAGCCTCTCCATAATGTTCCCAGCTCCAATTCTTCGGCTGCTCCAGGTGAATTTTCAATTTTTGGGAATGATTTCAACCAACTCGTAGTCTTGGATTATGGATTGAAGTTGATCTCTTGAGGGATCAAGGTTAAAGCTGCCTCCTCTTTTTTCAGTAGTGTGCAGGATCAAGTTAAGTTCTCCTCCAATGATGATATATTTATTACCTTCATTGTCTATATCTGTTTTCATGGTGCTCCAATAGAGTTCTTTATCCTTGTAGTGATTTGGCCCATATATATTGTACACAGTAATCACAATGTTCTCTTGAATTTTTTGAAGATTGAATTTGATCCATTTTTGGGTCTTGACAGCTGCAATATGTTTCCAAGCATTTTGATTCCAAATGGTAGCTAATCCTCTAGAGGCACCTCTGGATTCCTTCACAGTGCCCCTGTAATTCTTCACTTTGTTTATAATATTTTCCATGTCTCTTTCTCCTCGCTTTGTTTCTTGAAGGAGAATGATGTCAGGTTTTTCTTGATTGACAAGGTCTCTTAGAGCTGAGTTTTTTGAGGGGTGCCCTAGTCCCCTACAATTCCAAGAGAGGGCTTTCATCATTTCAAGAATGCAGATTGAGGACTTGTCTTCCCTCTTAATTCATTCTGGCTTGATTCTCTGCTGATTTTCTCTCCAATGAAGGATTCTATAGGGTACTGGATTCCAAGGGAAATGTCCTTCTGGGCTGCTTCATCTCGATGGTGCTTGGATGATTTCCTTCTGGGGCCGGAATTTTTAAGGATCTCTAGAGTAACCCCATGTTCTTTGGATGCATTCCTAATGAAAATACGAGCAAAATAATGTTCAGTAGAGGAGGAAGGAGGGCAGGAATTAGAAGGAGAGATCTAAGGAGATCCAAGAAGAGGAGAGGGGATGGAGGGTTGAGGGGGGTCCTCTTATGAAGTGGCAAGGGATGAAAAGGGGTTTGGGGAGGCAAGAGAAGGGTTGGGGGAGGGATTGAGAGAGGGATTAGGGGATGGCTGAGGGATTGAAGAGGGGTTGGGCAAGGAGGAGCTAAGGGGGCAGCTGATTGAGAGGGTTGGACAGGAGGGATGCCTGAGTTTCTTGGGTTTGAAATAAATTTTTTTTTTTACAGTTTCCCATTGGGTTTATGGATCAAAGTTTTCAACCTCAATAACTTTGGTGCATATATTAGAAAAATGATAGTATTAATGACATACCTTGCACTTGAAATGGATTTGTTCGTAGTCTAGTTTCTGTATGTGAGTCCAGTTGTCAACCTTCAGTTTTATCACCTTTGGTAGACCTTTCCGCAGATCCACTTCAACACAGATCCTGGCGCATGCTTGCATGTTTTCCTTCAGCTTGCTTCTATCTATGAACTTTCCTACTGCATTCCTAATTTCTCGAACTGATTCATCACCCCAACAATGCAGGGGGAGGTGAGGGAGGCGAACCCAAACAGGAACAACATTGGGGACAT
This sequence comes from Pinus albicaulis, assembly GCA_034641835.2. Classification (NCBI taxonomy): domain Eukaryota; kingdom Viridiplantae; phylum Streptophyta; class Pinopsida; order Pinales; family Pinaceae; genus Pinus; species Pinus albicaulis. The sequence goes on along the minus strand of CM076583.1, from coordinate 57,715,500 downwards.
CAAGCTCAGGATCAAAATCTGGTGTCCATTTGTTTAGGTAGAGCCCTTTGGTGTCCATGAAGTATGGTTTGTTTCTGAATATCATATCCATGTCTTCTTTTGTCTCAAAATGGAATGTGAAATAGCCTCTTCCATAGAATCTGATTGCAATTTTCCCACTAATCTTGTCTGTCTAGTTCCGTTTGACCCATTTTTGAACCTTGTTTGGTGAATTCCACAACCCTATAAATTGTCCAATAAGTCCTTTTTCGACGAGTGAGAGAGCTGCCATATGAGGGATTTTAAGGGGAAGAGAGACTTCCTGAATGCCCTCCATTTTCTTGATGAAATTGGTTATTGCTGGTCTAGGTCGAGGTGGGTTTAAAGAACTGATCGACACCGAGAAGGCCTGGGCGTGATCATGCGAAGAGGCCACCTCTGGGATATCCACTGGAGGGGCCATAGGATCGAGTGCAGGCAACATCAGTCAGCAGGGGGCACGCTGATGCCTAGGTCACGGCCGCAGTGTACAGAGCTTTGCGGGCAGGCAACCAAAAAAGAAAAAAACAAAAAAACAAAAAAAAAACAAACAAACAACGTGTGAGGGGATGGGTGGAAGTGCGGGTTGAACTCGTGACCTCCCTCTCCCAAATCCAATGCGTTACTAACATGCCACAGGTGCGGACCTTCTAAAGTTCATTTCTTTACGGCTGTGGGATTTGAACCCACTTGAGTATTTGTTATTAGTTATGACGAATGAAATTAATAAATAGTATAAATTGAAATTATATTAATCAAATTGAAATTATATTAATTAAATGATATTAATATGAATTAAATTAATATTAATTAAATGATATTTATATGAATTAAATTAGAGTAGGAATCTTGATATGAATTTATTGTTTTAAGGTTTCTTATTCAATGGAATAGATAAATGTGGTTAGAAATTAATTAAAAATAGGCTATATAATTAATAAATGTGAATTGAAGAGTTATTAAATAAGGAACATTAATGATGAATTATTATGATTAAATATGGAAACATTAACGGTAAAATAAAAATAGTGTTGAGAGAGGTTATTCTTGAAGTTAATGTAGGAATCCAATTCTCACTAATGTTCCACCCTTCGTCTTGTTGAGGTTATTTGGACGTTTATTGATTTCTAGGGCCTCTCTGAATTTCATATGAAAATAATGGTCAATTTTGGCTATGATGCGAGAGTTTTCAATGTAGATGTGATGTTTCATGTTGTTAGAATGGTCATCTAGGGCAAAGGTTTTAGACCGATTATGTTTTATGTCTAAAAAATGTTCCTAGATCCTGGTTTTGATGGAGCACCCAGTTTCCCCAATGTATTGTTTGCCACATGAGCAAGGGATGAGATAAACACCTTTTTGGAATTTAGGGTCAAGGGGATATTTAACAAAATTAAGGGTGCTGCAAATAATATTTATGGGTTTGAAAGTAGTGCAAATGTTATTATTCCTTAACATATTGACAATCCTATCAGTGATCCCTAGGATGTAAGGTAAGCTCACCTTCCCAACAATGTTATAATTGTTTTTATTATTCTTGTTATTATTATTCTTAGGTTTGTTAGCATCGTAGAAGGCCTTGATAGCTTGATGACTATTATAGCCATTTCTTAAAAACACTTCCATAGGATGTGCTATTTCAGATTCCAAGTGTTCATTGTCATAAATTCGTATGGCCCTAGTTTCTAATGTGTTTAGGGATCCAAGTTTTTGGGTCAGATGACGGTGAGAGGTGGCATGGAGAGATTGCTCAGTATGAATATTTTTTCTATAAAATTGGTGGGATAAGGATCCATCAGGGTTTTGAGAGAGGAGAATGTCTAAGAAATCCAAGATGGCATTAATATCAGTTTCCATGGTGAAATTGATCAATGTGGATAGACTATTAAGGTGTTGTTTGAAAATTTCTAAAGTATCCTTCCCATGGGGCCAGATGTCAAAGGTGTCATCCACAAATATTTTTCACCATTTAGGTTTAAGGTGGGCATAATTCAAAGCTTTGGTTTCAAATTATTCCTTGAATAAGTTGGCAAAGATGGGGGATAGAAGAGATTCCATAGCGACGCCACAAGTTTGTTCATAAATGACACCCTTACAACTGAAAAATGTGGATTTTAGGCATGTTTCGATGAGTTTACAAATGTCAAGATCAATTATTTTTTTCATGACTTCCATGGCTTCATTAATGGGAATATTGGTGTAAAGAGCAGTAACATCAAAGCTAGCTAATATGTCATTAGGATCTAGTTTATTATTTTTAATTCCATTGATAAAATGTGTAGAGACTTTAAGGAATTAATGAGTTTTTCCAACGAGGTTTTAGTTTTTTGGTTAAGTGTTTAGCAAGATGATAAGAGGGTCCACCAATGGTGTTAACTATGTGTCTAATAGGTATACCATCTTTGTGGATTTTTGGAGCACCATAGATTCTAGGAGTATAAGGGTTGCTTTCAATGAGGTTTTTGATGTTGCGAACATTACTCATTTTGATTAGGTTAATGATTTCTTTGGTTATTATTTTTAAGGGGTTTTTATTTAATTTTTGTAACAACCAATATTAAGGAGGTGATCCATCATTTTTCATTATAATCATTTCTATTCATGATTACAGTGGCACCCCCCTTGTCTGCTTTTGGTACTATGATATTAGGGTTTGAGATTAAATATTTTAATGCAAGGTATTCATTTTTACTAATGTTGCTCTTAGGTGGCTTGTATTTTCTTAAGATTACAAAACAATATTGCCTTATCATTTCTTTAATGTTATCCAAAAGATCCTTTATGCCATATTCTACGTGGCTAAGGATGTCTTCAAAAGGAACGGGAGGGGGAGAAATGGAGAAATTTAGAACTTTTTTTTAACAAATTTAATGTGTTCATCAAGTTCTATGTTGGAGATATTTATAACGGTATTTTTAACATGATGAGAAGATGGGTGAAATTCGACATGATTGGGGATGATTTCATTGGTGAGGTTATTGGATATGGACACACATTTTTCAGGAAATGCATTGGGATGGCATAAAATGGCTTTTTTCATGTTGCCCCGTGGAGGAAAACGAGTAGCGTGGATGAGATCAATGTCTAATACAATGCAATGGATATGAGGAATACGGTAGGTACTGGTTGTGTAATTGCATAGACCTTGGCCTGGGTTGCGTGGAAGTGAAGTCTCATCATTTAGTGAGATTATGATGGATGATAGGGTTGTTATGCGAAGTGTGGTTTGGAGTGGTAGGAACTGAAAATAAATTCAAGTTACTGTTATCATACTTGACCAAAATTGGAGAGGGGTTTCTAGTTGAAGAGGGAGATAAGAAAGTGCCAAAGAGTATGTTAACTCGGCTTGGGTTGCGTGGAGGTGAAGTCTCACCCTTTAGCAGGTTGGGAGAGTTAAGAGGGTTGTGCGTATGATGGCTCTATGGATTTTGGTAGGTAGCGTTAGAGTCCATGCTCAGTCCACGACTAGGGTTAAAATAATTATGCAAAGGATAGGAGTGATCCGAAAGTGTGATCGAGTTATTTAATAGATTGTGATGGCTGAAAGGGATGTTATACGAAGTGTGGTCTAGAGTGGTAGTAACTGACAACAAATATAAGTTATTGTCATCAGATTCGATCAGTATTGGAGAGGGGTTTCCAGTTGAAGAGGGAGATAAGCGAGTGTCGAAGAGTGAATTATGCATGGATTTCATGTTAATGATGGATTTTAGGGAATCGATCTGAATTGGTTTAAGTTGTAAATTCGGTCGCTCAGAATTTGGAGGAGCAGTAAGGGAAAAAGAATCTGGAGGTTTTTAAGTGCAAGTTTAGCAAATTTCTGAGTTTGATTTTTATAGGTTAATAATTCAATTTTGAGAGCTTTAAGAGCTTAAGCTGCATCAATTTTTGATGAGAGGGCGAGATTCATTTTATTGCTAATATCATGTGTAATTTAAAAGCTTTTATAGAAAGAAAAATTAAATCATATATGGTTTTTTTAATTTCGCTGCCAAGGAGGTCCAAATTGGCTTTGAGAAAAATATGATCATTTTTAGGAAAAAGAGGGGGAATTACTATGATCTTGATAATGAACCTCGGTATATGGTTTGAAACGTTGATAAATGAATAAAGCTATATGATCTTGATAATGAACCTCGGTAGATGGTTCGAAACGTCGATACATGAATAAAGATATATATTATAACTATGGTAGTTTGGATTTACATAATTAGAAGAAATTTCTACCTCTTGAGATAGAATCAAATTATATTGGAAGTGATAAAATTGAATATTGCTTAGAAATAGAATTTCAACGATATGCTGATGTTTGAATTTGGCCCTTGGGAGTGAAAGATATGGTTGGTCAAAGTTGGAAGATCAAAAGGGGTCAAATTTGATGTTCTTAGCCATGAGCCCTGCAGTCCATTCAGTGAAAAGGTGGAATTTGTTGCACAAGTGGAAACATTGTATTGGTGTGGGGTAAGCTCAATAGGGATCATGCAAGTCCACCGTAGACATGTAACCTCAATGAAAAAATATCGATATTTCAAAAGTGCGCCCACGTCTAAATTCCTCATGACAGGATCTCCAAGATGAGCTAGCACACGGGACTAGATGAGTTGGTGCAATGGTGGAACGTCGATTAAATGAAAAGATCAAAAGTGATTGCATGGGGGACCCCAAAGTACACATCCCCTAAAGGTATATACCCAGAATATCCAAAGGCACCTACTTTGAAAAAAGTCTGGGGAGATGGACCCTGTTATCGCTCCACCAGATTCCCAAGGTTGAGGAAGGAATCCAACAGAGGTAACCACAAACCAAGCTTTTAACTTGATAGATAGCTCTATCAAGTCGGAGAGAGCTCTCTCCAAAAGGGTCACAACCAGGAGGGCTGGAGAAAATAGGTTTTTAGGCTAGATAATGAGTGCAAGGGGTTGTTTTGATTTGGTTTTGGTTGGGTAAATCAGAATATAATGAAATAGTTCAAGGAGAACTAGGTCAGGGCTAAACAGTGAGGGTTACAGGGATGAATGGGGCAAGGTAGGTATAATGTCAATCACTTGAGGGAAATGGTTATGGAATGGTTTAGAAAATGTAAGGAGGCCGAGGGAATCATAAGAGATGTAATTCTCTCAGACAGAAAATATGAAACAAAATATGATCAGTTATCCAAAACAGAGCATGGATAGCATGTATTCTGAATTTCACACTTATAAAATATCATAATATAGACATGGGAGTGAAGATGAACAATACATTCACACATATGTCACTGAAGAAGAAACAATGAGAGACATTTAATACCACAGGTGTCTCATAAATATAGCTGCAACTCCTCTTGTATTAATGGCTAAAACTGAGTATAAAGTCTCCTTGATCAACTAAGAAAAATGAACTGATTCCAATTTACCAACCACCATTACATTGAATTTCTGCAATTTATAGACCAATTTACAAAATCTAAGGCAAATCTCATGTTATCACAAAATCAGGCTTGATGGGCTTCTCATCAAGTAAACCTTGTGTAACTGTTTTAGACCAATATTTTAGCTGAGGCCTAGTCTCCTCAACCTGAGAGGGCTCTCTCAAGGGTTTATGATTTTTTATTAATGGATAGATGACTAACTCTATATGGAAAATAAATAGATGATATAACTGGTTGTAAATCACATTAGCAAACATTCATTGGGCCATGGAGTCAATATAACTTCAACAAAAACATCATAGTCTATCTAGCATGGAAGTCAAGGCATTTGGAGTTCAAGTCAAGGAGTAAAACATGTAGAACAGTGAAAGACACAGTCAGTTTATTTATGAAGGAAGTTAGAGCATCATGGATGAATTATACGTATCATAAAAAAACACCACTGCAAATAGAAATATTGAAGAATGCAATTAGAACAATAATACACAAGAACTCGTCATGAATCTTGAGTTGTCTAAACAGAACTCTGCATTAAGCTGAAAAACCCTTACATACAAGACACAATCTTTGCTAATAAAAATGTCCAACATGTTGGATTTTGACCTTATGCTCTTTATAGAACATTTACAAGATAGGATCCCTTCTTCTCCACTAGATACACCGAACTCAAAGAGTTTGACACCTTTCCTAATATGAGACATGCTATTTATTATAAATTGATAGCTATAATGCTTATGAAAAGTCCTAATTCTAATAGGACTGAAACTATTAAATATCATTCTAACAACCTTATCTAATATTTATTACATATTTTCCACCTGCAATCCCATGAAGTCGAATTTGGATGCTGACCTTTCACTTGAAGTGACCCTGCTGTTAATGATAATGTTCTCCTAAAAAATAAGAGGCATGTTTTCCTGTTTTTTAGCCTCTTTGATTTACTTATCTGTTTTAAGTAATTTTATCATTAATAGATCAAGTCTACATGTGTCATGTTGCCAAAAATTCACCATATATCTTTAATCCTCTAGCTGTGCAGAAACTATAATTCGAATGGTGGAAAAAGACAAAGGATAAACTTGCGGTACGAAAGCAGCTTAGTTTCGTAGCGATTTTCGTAGCGCATGGTTTAGCTCATTTTTTCGATCAACCTTTGACCTGATTTCTTCAAGTAAACCTTCATATGCTATTTGTACACTTCCACCAGCCATTTCAAGTCAAAATTAACCAAACTCCCCCTAAAATTTGATATAAAAATGTTCTAGAAGACTGCTTCAGCAGTTTCATAGCGCATTTCAGCAGATTTGCACTATCTGCGCTACAAAACTGATGTGTAAGCAGTTTTGTCAAAAATGTCTTCAAAATTTGTACCTTGTACATGTTTAAACTTTAAAGGTGTTGGTATTATTTAAAAAACACAGTAATATGACCCCAAAAATATAATCGTCATCAAATTTGCCTTCATCTTGATCAGGGATTGACTTATGAATTTATCACTTTGTTTTACTTCTCAATCACTTTGTTTCACTGCTCTTTTAAATTTTCTTGAAACTTTGTCAACTGTATCTCCAGATCTTCAACTTTTCTTCTTAACCTTCTATTGCTAGCTCTCAAATGAGTGTTTATGAATCTTACAAACTTTTTTTCCTTGATGGTTGGGACTGTCCATGTGAAGAACTGTTCCTCACTGCTTGGTATTTCTGATTTTGAAACTTTTTCACCTTGCCAAATAAATTTCATCCTTTTAAACTTTGTTTTCTCAATGACATGTTTTCTAGCTCTTTTCTTCAACTTGGAAATTTCAGGATTTGCTTATCTTAACCTCTCTTCCATACTTTTATACTTGGTCATTTCCTCCTCTACTGTAGATACTCTGTTTTCTGCATGTTTTGTTACAGGTGAGGAAATATCAACTATCTCCTTATGAATAGTAGTTGCTTCATTTGTTTCCTCAACTTCTGCATTAAGTTATTCTAGCCTTTTAGAATGCCTAGTTACAGGTCTCCTAGCTTGGAAAACAAATGCTGCATCTTCATCCTTAAACTCCAGCTTCTTTGATGATTTCATCCCTTTCTGTTTTCTTTCTTTAACCCCTATGAAATCAGCTTGCACTATAGGATAATCTTGTATGTCTATTGCATGTATTAAATCATCTAAGTTTCCTTTCAAACCTGGGCTATCACTTGATCTCGAAACCACTGTCTTTCCTTTTGATGTTGTACTTTGACTCCTTGTGATTATTTGGACTATTTGATTACCAATTGTTTGTTTCTGTTTAGCTTCCTTGGTACTCTGTAACCCTTGTTTTGTAGGTGGAGGGGTTTCTACAACAATCACTGGTGTCCTTTCTACTTTACCTTTCACTTGTTTCCTTGGCTTTAATTTGACAAACCTCTTGCTCCTTACAACTACAGGTTGACTGGATTCTGCTGGTTGGGATGGATTTTCCTTTTCCTTAGGGTTTTTATATGGATTTTGAGCTTCCATTTCAAATCCACTTATAAATAGAAAAGAGGACCAATCCCTACTAATCTTCTGGAGCTCATTCAAAACCAACAATTTAATTAAGCCATGGTGAAACAGAGATATTTCACAGTCATCGGATTTCACTTTGACCTTATCAGCCATTTTAGCAATGCTTCTATATAGGAAAAATGGTAAATCCAGTGATATCATACCTGTGAAGTGTAATAGGAGTTTGAAATGATAGGTGTAAACTTTGTGGTACCTTCCTTCGCACGTGAAATATATTTGGATGTTGAGCAGTAGTTTGACATAGTTATCCTAAATAAAGTTTCTGGGAACTGCATTATTCAAGTCCATCTCTGCATATTCTGGCTTCAAAAACATCTTGCATGCCTCCATATAGAACCTAAAACCTTTAAACCATGTTTCCTGTCCTCTAGGTATTTCAGTCACTAGAGCAATGGTTTCAGGTGTCACTGACATATTTAACATCCCAACCTTTGTATTTGTACCACTGAAATGTAATGAAAATTCTTTTGATACCTGAGTATGTCCACCCTACAGCTTTTCACAAAACTTTAAACAACCTGCTTTACTGAAAGCATCCATGACTGTTTGGTCTTCAGCTAAAACTCTTGTGCTTTCAAGTTCAGACCTCAAAAAATGTCCTGATCTATGGTTCTTTTTCTCCTCAGCCATACTTGTTTCAGAGAAACCCTGTTGGCTTCTTTAGAATTTGATAATCAACCTCTCTTGATTTGATTTAGCAGCCTCGCTTGAAAAAGGATCAGCCTCACTTGATAATTTATGAAGTATCCTTGGTATAGGACAACCATAATATTGAGTTTGAAATGGGAATGTTTCACAGTTTAATATGAGCAAATGAAAATTGGAATGACTAAAAAAGATAAGACCTTTCGAATTTGAAATTTCTTTTCTCAATATGAAACCCCTGTCATAGTAATGATGGATATGGATGGTTTATCATTTCGAATATGACTCCTAACTGACTCACCATGATGTTACCCTATCATATCCTAATGGATTTCTGACAATTTATGAGCTTTGACATGACATTTTAAGAAATTGCGCTTTCGTAGCACACATAGTGCAATTTTCACACTTTGCGCTATGAAAGTAGCAGTGCTTTCGTAGTGCAAAACTCAATTTTTGAACTGACCACGCTACGAAACTGCGGTTTTGTGGCTAATTGCAGAGGTTTCATCTGAAAGTTGATGACATGATTTTTAAGTGAATGATGAGACTTTTCAACCATGGGATGAGACCTAAAGACTTTGTTTGAAATTAAAAACTGACTTTTAAGACTTCTAAACCTATAAGCTATCCTTTATCAAGAATAAAGTAACTCAAGACATATTTGACACTATGACTAAAATAGTGTAAACTTACAGAGTTTAGAAATTTTTTTAAGGGTGATAATAGTGGCTCCACTTGGGATAGTGTGCCCCTGTGGTACACTAAGAACCAATAGCTCCAGTACTACTATCCATTTTTTGAAAAAAATAGAAAAACTCTTTTTAATCGCCAAACTTCCTCCTCAAGCTCTAATGGCCTTCACCTCGGGCTCAAGCTAGCTGATTTAGCTTGTCATTATTAGAAATAAAATTGACAAAGATGAAATATGTACAATGTCATAAGTGATTGATCAAACTTCAGCAAGTGTAATGCTTTAGGAACCTGCCATTAACAGGCCCTCCAGCATATGATCCTCCATCCATTTCTTGCAGTATATAAGTGTTGTTCCCATGAAAAGAAACTATCTTGAAAGGACCCTTCCATAGATTATAAAACTTACCATGTTTGCCTTTCTCCTCAATTTTGGCCTCCCATTTCAGCACTTTGTCTTGTATTTGAAAAATTTCTTCTTTTATCTTCTTGTCAAATATATTTTTGATTATGTTTTGAGATTGTTGGTGGCTTTCATAAACTTCATTTCTCTTCTCTTGTAAAACTATCAGCTGATTAATTCTCCTCTGAATGGCATTTGGTTCCTCTTCAAGCCCTTGAATTAGTTTCATGATAGGTACCCCTAGTGATGTAGGAAAAATAGCTTCAACGCCATACACTAATTCATATCGTGAAGTCCCAATTGATCTCTTTGTGCATATTCTGTCAGCCCATAAGGCATACTTCAATTTCAGATGCCAAGCTTTCTTGTTCCCCTGCAATACTTTTTTAATTATCCTTACAATGCTCTTATTATATGATTCAGCAAGACCATTCCCTTGTGGATAGTATGCAGTAGAGTGTCCAAGAGTGATATGGTATTTATGACAAAAATTAATCATTTTCTTAGACTTGAATGCTTGAGCATTATCTGTTATAATCTTCATGGGGCAACCAAATATTGACAAGATATTATTTTCTAGAAAAGAAATAATTACAGAATCATTAGCTTGCCTTGTTGGGATTGCTTCTATCCATTTGGTGAAGTAGTCAGTTGCTGTAAGAATCCAGCGATGCTGTCCTGATGATGATGGATGTATCTCTTCGATAAAATCTAATCCCCACTGTTGAAAAGGTGCTTCCACATAGATAGGTACTAAAGGTAAAGGCATAAGCTTCCTCCTTCCTTCAAAAATTTGGCATTCATGGCATGCAACAATTCTTTTGTAAATGTCTTTAAATATTGTAGGCCAAAAATACCCTGCTCTTAGAATCTTGTTTGCTGTAGCTTTCCAATAATGGTGACCTCCACAATCACCTTTGTGAAATTATTCAATTACTTTATCAACTTCTTCTTTCAACAAACAATTTAATAAAATTCCACCAGTATCTTTCCAAAACAAATTTATGTCAAATATAAAATACCTCAAATATTTCAGCTTAACAAACCTTGCTTTGGACTTTGTTAGACCAGCAGGAGCTTTATGATGCTATAGAGAAAAAACAACCTCCTTATACCAATCTGAAGTTATGTACTTCTCTTCAATAGGACCCATTCCTCCTCATCGTAAAAAAATTCTGATATTTCTGCATTCAGATTTATGTCAAGACAGTCCAAGTATGATTATGTCATTAACTTTGCTAAGCCTTGTCCATTTACTAATTTTGTTGGTTTAATTTCTATGTCATATTCCAACAATTTAGCAATCCATTTTCCCCTCTTACCATCAGGATCGGCTTGATTTAGGATGTCCTTTACAACAATACTAGGAACAAATGCCACAACGTGAGAATGCATAATGTAAATTTTGAAATCTTTGATAGCCTTCACCAAAGCATAAGCCTGATTTTCTAAAATATTATACTTCAGCTCAACATTTTCTAGTGCTCTACTAAAGAAAGAAATAGGCTATTCAGTACCTTTCTATCCTTTTTGTAGCAAAACTCTGGCAATAGTATTTTCTGAAGCAAAAGTGAAAACCAAAAATTCTTTAGAGAAATCTAGACTGATGAGTACCGGTGCTTGTGAGTGTGCCTTCTTGATTTCTTCGAAAGAATGCTTTGCTTCTGCTGTCCATTTAATAAAAAATCCTTTCTTCAGCATCTTTGTCTTGTCTTTGGCGACCTCAGCAAAGTTAGGAATAAATCACCTAACAAATTTTACTTGTCCAAGAAATGATTAAATCTCTTTCCTACTTCTAGGCAAATCTATTTTATGAATTGCGTTAACTTTTTTAGGATCAATCCTAATTCCATCTTCAGAAATAATATGACCGAGTAATTTTCCTGAAGTCAAAGCAAAAATTCTTTTGGTAGGATTAAGAGAGATACCAAACCTTCTACATTTCAGCAGAATTTTTTCTAGATGTTTCAAATGATTTTATTCCTTCTTTGAAAAAACTGTTATATCATCAAGATAAAAAACTACCATCTTGTCCTTTTCTTTAGAAAAAAGCAATGTCCATTTCTCTTTGAAAAGTAGCTCCCGCATTCATGAGACCAAAAGGCATCTTGGAATACATGAATGTGCCCCATGGTGTTGTGAAGGCTGATTTTTCTTGATCATCCGGATGTACAAGAATCTGATTGTAACCTGAAAAACCATCAAGCATAGGCATTCTTTGAGAACCAACAATATTTTCAGAATTGAATCCATATTTGGAAGATGATAGTTATCCTTTATTGAAGCCTTGTTCAAATTTCTGAAGTCAATACAAATTTTATTTCTCCACTCTTCTTTCTAACCAGAATCAAATTTGCAAGCCAATTTGAGAATTTGATTGGGACTATGATTTTAGCATCAAAGAGTTTCTTAATCTCTTTTTCAATCAGTGGCATGAGAAGGGGATTAATCCTCCTCAATTTATGCTTGAAAGGTCTTTCATTTTCTTTGGTGGGAATAGTATGTTGAATAATAGAAGGATCATACTCTTTTAAATCAACATAACCCCAAGAAAAAACATCAATGAATCTCTTCATCATCTCAATATATTTTTACTTCATATCAGCTGAAAGAAACTTTGAAATTTTGATCATTTTAGGCAAAGCTATTGTACCAAGATTACAACTCTCTACTTCCTCTTCATCAGCTTGTATCTTAGGTGATTTAAAAACATCATTTTGATCAAAAAACTTCTCAAGGGGAATAAGACCTTTTGGTATGGAATTATTCTTTAGTTGTAAAACTTCAGAATTCCCTTTAGATTCAACTAACATGTTCTGCTGATCTACTTGTATATTTTCAAATTCTTCTTTCAACTCAATAAATTTTTTCACTTACTGATCATCTTCAAAAACTTGCCAATGAATAATATTATCAGGAATGGCTGGTCTATGGCGAACTTTAACTTCATAATTTTTTGTGGAATACATAGGAATAATGAAAAGGCTTGCAGAGACAACAAGAGAATCAATAATGGAGTTTTGTTCTCTAGTTTTGACTATGAATAAATAGGCTTGAAAGTTTCCTAACATGTCCAAAACCAGATTTCTATATGCTATCATCCTTTTGTCCTTTGTTTGATAAACACCTTCAATCTTTTTTATAACTAATTATGAATCTCCAAAAATAGAAATGTTTTGAGCCTTCATTCTTTTCAACACTTTTAGACCCAAAATAAAGGATTCATATTCAGCCATGTCATTCGTGCAATCAAGGTTCATTTTATAGGAAAAGAACTTACTTTCATCACTTGGATTTCTAATCCAGATCCCTGCTCCTGCTCCTTCTTTGCTTGCTGATCCATCAAAATGCAATGACCACCAACCTTCTTCCTCTTTTCTTCTGGCCTGCTGACCTTCTGCTTATTGATTTTCAAACTGTTGAATTTCAGAACTCTGATTTTCTGCTTTCTTTTCTTCTTCCTCTTCATTAGTCAATTCATTGAAAAGAATAGTAGAACCAACTTCAGTATCAAGGGCATAAATTGGAAATTTTTGAGGTTTATCTTTACTACTTACCATGTAAGCCATCCTTGTCTCTCGATACAATCTTATTTGTTCTCCAAAAACTGTAATGGTAGCATAAGTAAGATCCATCTGCATTGTAACCTTAATTTTTGTTGCCCATGATCTTGACAACAACATACCAAACTTCAGTGGAATGTTAGCTACAACAATGTCCATCACTACAGTCTTAGCAGGGACTTGTGTCAGACCAACAACAACATCCTTGATTAGACCAATGCATTGAACTCTTTTTGAATCAAAATAAAACAAATATTTGTATGGTCTAGTTATTTCTAACCCCATTCTTTCCATGATTACTTTGGGCATAAGATTATGAGAGGCCCCTGAATCCAGCATAGCATTATGTAATGTCATGTTGTGAATGCTAAGACTCACATAAAAAGGAGGAACTTCCTCATTTTGTTCATCTTCTAGTCTTGGGCCCAAATATATAGTCGGATGATCTTCTAATACATTCAAGATATCAACAGCTCTAGGTTGTGAATTTAGCATTTTAACAATCTTGCTTCTATATTCATCTACCTTGAGAATTTCACAAAAAGGGACTGCTATTTTTATCTTAGAAATTTCATTCTCAAGATTGAAAACAAAAACATATTTTTCAGCTTCTTTAGTAGGAAGGACAACAGGTATATCTTTCTTACCTTCTACGACCTTAGGAGCTTTTTTCTTGCCATCAGCAGCCTTTGGTGCATCCTTCTTAGGTTGTGTCTTGTTTGCAATGATAGGTACATTCCTATTTCTGAGATTATATTGTTTCTACATCCCAAAAATAGCATGTTGACATCCCTTTAGATATTCTGCTGTTTCTTCTTCATGATCGTTTTGATCTGATTGATCATGTTATTCCTTGGTCAAGAAAACTCCTAACATTTCTTCATCAAAACAATGAATAGACTCTTCAGTTTCTTTAGGGTCATCTTCTTCATCAACCAAATTTTGCTAAAAAGGAGGTCTCACTGGAGGATCAGGCTACTGATTTCTATTCTCTCTTGGTCTTTGTTGGTTTTGAGGTTTCTGAATTGAGGATTTCTAAATTGAGGCTCATGTTGCATAGGAAGAGCATAGGTGTTTCCAAGAGCCAACCTATCCATCAACTTCTCCATAGTTTTCATCATTGAATCAAATTTATCATCAGAAGTTGAAGCAGAAGGTTTCTCTTCTTCTTTCAATTTAGTTTTTCCCATTTTTGACTTTTTAGCGGCTATCATGTTTACCTCTACCTTTACTACATCATTTTTCATTTCAGCAAGTGTAGGTGATTCTCTTTCTCTCAACAGGATGGAAAATTCATAGTCAAATGCTTCAACATATCTCATTTGTGCTAAGGCTTTTGGAGGTTTCAAATGAGATGGAATTGAGTTAAAAACTTTATTAAATATTTTTGAAAAGTTCTCGACAGATTCATCAACTGCCCTTCTAAGACTGTTATATTCAGTAAGGGCTTGAAATGGATTGGTTATGTTTCCCCATTTTCTCAAAAATTTATCTTCAAACTCATCCCAAGTTCGAATACTTCCAGGAGTGAGAGCTTTAAACCATTTTATAACTTCATCGGTAAAACTTTGTGCAAATAATCTTAACTTCACATCTTCATCATCAACTTCTTCTTTGTCTATAAAATCATTAAATTGATCTACATGTTGCTCTGTTGTGATTTCTTCATCGCTTCCCCAAGTTTGAATCCTAGCAGCACATTTGCTAGGGAGATCATGTAAAACAGCAGGAAGGACAAGTGGAGCATACCTAGCAGGGCCAACCATGTTTAAAGGATGAACAATAGTTTTAGGAATGGCAGAAACAGAAGATGAAGAACTGATATGAGAAGGACTATTTGGTTTCTGTAATCCACTAAAAATTGAACTCCAATTTGGAAGGGGTAAACCAGCTTTAGTTTTCAGAAAGTCTTCAAAAGGATCAAGTTCTTTCAGTTTATCTAAAGACTCTTTTCCTAACAACAAGCTCAGAGGTAACAACTTCCCAAAATTCTTCTTTGTCTTCTTGTGTTACTAGGGCTGAAGTGTCAATTCCTCTCTTATGCAAGTCTAAGATAATATAAATGAGTTCTTTTTCACTTTCTGATCTAAACAACACTTCATGAATTTTATCATCAACTCTTTTGTCTTCAGGACTTCTTAATATTCCAGAGGACAGAGATTTGCACTTTCGTAGTGCACTTAGTGTAAAATTTGCATTTTGCGCTATGAAATTAACAGCGCTTTCGTAGTGCATTTCTTGATTTTTGAATCGGTGGCGCTAGGAAACGGTGGATTCCTGGCTAAATGCAGAATTCAACTCAAAACTTCATGGCATGACCCCTAAATGAAATATATGACTTTTTTTTATCATGGAATGAACCTAAAGGACTTTATTTGAACTTGAAATATGACCTTTAAAACTTATAAAACTATGACCTACCCTTTACCAAGACTTAAAATGACCTTTAGACCAACTTGAAAACATGACCAAAAACAGTGTAAACACAATGATGTTTTGTGAATTTTTGAGCTACGAAAGCACGGTTTCTTAGTTGTCATGTCAAATGAGCCAAAAACTGTCAGATTTGTTTGGGAATGATAGGATAGGAGTGTGGTGAGTTAGTTAGTCATCAAATCCATTGTACCCACTTGTCCTACACTCATCATAATCATGATAGGAATTCAAGAAAGCATCATTTGGTTATGAAGGAATATCTTAAATTCAAATTCTTAGCCTAATTGAGCCATCCTTAGTTCATTTATCTCCAAAGCAAATGCATGAGCTCTGAAGCAGTGACAATTATTTGTTGGTTGCTATATACATAGAAAAATTTCACTATAATCAAGCGAGGCTGCTATGTTAAATCAAGCAAGACTGTAATCAAGAGAGGCTGTTTGCAAGCGAGGCTGTTTTGCAGATTTTGAAAGAAACTAACAGGGTGTTTTCTGAAAGAAACATGGATGAGGAGAAAAAGATCCATAGAGGGGGGCATTGTATGAGATATGAACCTAAGTTTGCATTACACTTCAGTGGGACAAGTATCAAATCCTAGAGGAAAAGTTGATATTAGCAAACTATGAGATTGTTAGGTGGAGGATTTGGAGATACAGTTGAAAAGGTCCCCAGATAAATTGAAAAAAGCAATAAAACAGAGTAAAAAATTCATAGATAAACTCAGATGAAGAATGAAGGTCAAATTTGATGAAGGATATGTTTTTAAGGTTATATTGCTGATGGTTTTGAGAAAATATTAATGTTTTTGAGTCTGGGCATCTCTTTATTAAAAATTTTGAAGAAATTTTCAACAAAACTTCTTACACAACAGTTTCGCAGCACAGCTAGTGAAAATTTGATCAAATGCGCTACGAAACTGCTGAAGCAGCTTTTTCACTATGAAGCAAAAAACTCTGTTTTTTGGTTTGAGTAGTCAACTTCCGAAAAGGTTTATGAGCAACTGAAAACTGATTTAGGAGAACGGAAAGAGGTTTGTCTTCCTAACATACCTAAATACAAAAACCTCTCTCAGTTTCTTCACAAGTGTTATCCGTTGGGAGATAAAAGGCTTTCTTTGAAGCCTTATTTTCAGAAAACAGAGTTTTCCTGTTTTACACATGCTCTTCAAAGACAGTTTCTGGACAAAAGGAGAGGTATTTCAAAAATCCAAGAGAGGTTTTTATTCAAGACAGAATGTAATAAAAATCATCCTTCATTTTCTCCAAATACAGCTTGGATGAGGAGATATAGGCTTTGTTCCAAGACCTAAGTTTCAGGAAAGAAATAGGAATAATTTGCAAATGTAGTAGTCTTTTCATCCTTCTTTCACAGCAAATTTTGGGGGAAGTTTGGTGAATTTTGACTTGAAATGGCTGGTGGAAGTGTACAAATAGCATATGAAGGTTTAATTGAAGAAAGAAGTCAAAATTTTATTGAAAAAAGGAGCTAAACACTGCGTTACAAAAAGCGCTATGAAACTAAGCTGCTTTCATAGCGCAGGTTTATCCTTTGTCTTTTTGCACCATTCGAATTATAGTTTTTGCACAGTTGGAGGATTAAAGATATATGGTGAATTTTTGGTAACATGACACATGTAGACCTAATCTATTAATAATAAAAGTACTCAAAACAGATAAAGAAATCAAAGAGGCTAAAAAATAGGAAAACATGTTTCCTATTTTTTAGGAGAACATTAGCATTAACAACAGGGTCACTTCAAGTGAAAGGTCATCATCCAAATTCGACTTCATGGGATTGTAGGTGGCAAAATATGTAATAAAGATTAAATAAGGTTGTTAGAAGGATATTTAATAGTTTATGTCCTATTAGAATTAGGACTTTTCAGAAGCATTATAGCTGTCAATTTGTAATAAATAGCATGTCTCAGATTAGGAAAGGTGCCAAACTCTTTGAGTTCGATGTATCTAGTGGAGAAGAAGGGATCCTACCTTGTAAATGTTCTATAAAGAGCATAAGGTCGAAATTCAACAGGTTGGACATTTTTATTAGCAAATACTGTGTTTTGTATGTAAGGGTTTTTCAACTTAATGTAGAGTTCTGTTTAGACAACTCAAGATTCATGAGGAGTTCTTGTATATTATTGTTCTAATGGCATTATTAAATATTTCTATTTGCAGTGGTGTTTGTTTATGATACTTAGAATTCATCCATAATTTTTTGTGTAACCAGCTCCAAAAAGAGAACAAAAGAGATATCAACGCCTTATAAATGAGCCACTTCGAGGGGGAAACCTCCAATACATTACATAAATGAACAATTCTTGGATGACACAATTTACAAAACCTCCTTTCTATATATAGGAGTCCATGGGGCCATAATGTAATCCTAGTGGGCCACAATGTAATCCTAGCCGACCTAACAATAACAATTTAAGGGCACAATAATAACAAAATGGGGGTTACAAGGGTACAATAATAACAATAAGGGGTTTACACTAACAATAATAAGGGGCTATACTAGTGATATAGGGACCTAACATGCCCCTCTCCTTCAAAAAAGTGTTGTCCTCAACACTTGAGTAGCTTCGGGTGCTTCTGCATAAAATTCTCATCCTCCCATGTAGAATCTTCAGTGGGTAAGTTCTTCCACTTGATGAGATACTCTGAAATTGATCGATTCCGTAGCTGTCGAGTTCTTGTTTCCATGACCACTTCAGGTTCCAATATGATTTTTCCTTCCTCATCAAGTTCTGGCAATATTGTTTGAACTGGAAGATTTTCGCCTATAACCTTCTTTAAGCATGAAACATGGAAAACTGGATGCACTCACGAAGAAGTAGGAAGCTCCAATTTGTATGCCATAGTACCAATCTTTTGCAACACCTTGTAAGGACCATAGTACTTTGGCGATAATTTATTATCCTTCTTAGCTTGCTTGAGGGACATTTGTTTATATGGTTGTAGCCGTAAAATACCCAATCTCCTATATCAAAACTTCTCTCGCTGCGATGTTGATCTGCCTGTTGTTTCATTCGATTTTGTGCCAAATTCAGGTTATCCTTTAAGAGTTGGAGAACTTCTTGCTGATGCTCGACGTGATCTTCCACTGCTTGAACCTTCGAACTTTCCCTTAAAGATGATGTGATCGATGGTGGATGATATCCATAAAGTGCCATAAATGGGGTCATTTTTGCTGCAGTATGGAAGGAAGTGTTATACCACCATTCAGCGAGAGGTAACCACTTGACCCTTTGTGTTTGTTTATCAGATACAAAACAACAAAGATATCCTTCAAAACATTTATTTACTATCTCTGTTTGACCATCAGATTGAGGATGATAAGATGAGCTATGAGCTAATTGAGTACCCAAACAAGAAAATAACTCCATCCAAAAATTTCCAGTAAAAATGGGATCTCTGTCGCTCACAATAACCCTTGGGCTTCCATGTAGCTTTTGAATTCTCTCCATAAATGTAGTAGCAACCGTACTTGCTTTAAATGGATGAGATAATGCACAAAAGTGTGCATACTTGGTAAGTCTATCAACTACCACCATGATGACACTCTTTCCTTCGGACTTAGGTAAACCTGTGATAAAATCCATTGAAATCTCCTCCCAACGTTGACTTGGAATGGATAAATGTTGTAGAAGTCCTGGGGTCTTAATTGTCTCCACTTTCTTCTACTGGCAAACCAAACATTCCACCACAAACTTTTGAACATCAGATTTAAGGCCATCCCAAAAAAATTCTTTCTTCACCCTGTGGTAAGTTTTTAAAAATCCTGAGTGTCCTCCTAAAGGAGAAGTGTGCAATTCCAGAAGAATCTTTTGTTTTAGCTGGGAATTTTTACAAAGATATAAGCGATCTTTGTACCATAAGGAATCATTTTTCCAACTAAATGTATCAGATGTACTAGGATCTTGCTGCAACTTTTGAATGAGTGTCCATACATCTTTGTCCTTCTTCCATTCATCTCTTGCTTCGGTTATCCAATCTGGTTGGATAATAGAAATGGCACAAAGCAATGCTTCCACCTCTTCATTCTTTCTTGAGAGTGTATCTGCAACAACATTAAGCTTTCCTTTTTTGTAGATTATTTCAAAGTCATAACCCAACATCTTTGTGACCCATTTTTGCTGCTCTTCTGAAGATAGTCTTTGTTCCAAAAAGTGTTTAAGACTATCATGATCAGTTTTTACCTTGAAGTGTCTTCCCATTAGGTAAGTTCACCATTTCTTTAGTGCATTCAGTATTGCTAACATTTCCTTCTCATAAATAGGTTTCTGTAAATACTTTCCTTTGATTGGACGACTTTCAAAAGCAATGGGTCTTCCTTCCTGCATTAAAACTGCACCAATTCCATTTCCTGAGGCATCACATTCCACAATAAAGGCTTTTGTGAAGTCTGGTGTAGCTAAGACCGGTGCTAGGCACATTGCCTCTTTAAGACGTTCAAAGGCCTTAGTTGCTTCAGGAGTCCATGAAAATGCATCTTTCTTCAATAATGTTGTTAGAGGTGCTGCTATTCTCCCATAATTCTTAACAAACTTGCGATAATAGCCCGTTAACCCGAGAAATCCTCGCAATTGCTTTATTGTCTTGGGGACTTTCCATTCCTTAATGGCTTTAATTTTGTTAGGGTCTACTTTAACACCCTCGTGAGATATAATATGACCCAGATATTCCACCTCTTGTACTCCAAAGAAACATTTGGATATTTTTGCATATAATTGTTTCTCCTGCAATAGTTTGAGCACCCCGTCAACATGTTCAACATGATCCTTCCAAGACCTGTTGTAGATTAGTATATCATCAAAAAATACTAGCACAAATTTTTTAAGGAAGGGTTTGAAAATGGAATTCATCAACCCTTGAAATGTAGAAGGTGCATTGGTAAGGCTAAAAGGCATGACCAAAAATTCATAATGACCCTCATGAGTTTGAAATGTTGTTTTCAGAATATCTTCAGTCTTCATTCTAATTTGATGATATCCTGAACAAAGATCCAACTTGGTAAAATGAATTGCTCCATGTAATTCATCCAATAATTCATCAATCACAGGAATGGGAAATTTATCTTTAATGGTGAGCTTATTGAGCTCCCTATAATCCGGACACATTCGCCATGATCCATCCTTCTAGTGTACCAATACTACAGGAGCAGAGAAAGAACTTTGACTAGGTTGAATTATACCCGCCTCTAACATTTCTGCAATCATACGTTCAATTTCGCTCTTTGGAAGTAAGGATATCTATAAGGCCTGATGTTTGGAGGAACACTTCCTGGAATCAAATGAATAGCATGATCATGATCACGAATAGGTGGGAGTCCTTTGGGAGTTTCAACACCTTGGAATGATTGTCCAAGACTTGTTGGAGATCTGCAGAAATAGATGATTTTGATGTTGGAACTTCTAGTGAGCATAATTGTGCAATTACGCCTCGCTGTTCTTTCTTTAGAATCTTTGTCATGACATTAGAGCTTATTATCCTTCCTGGCTTCCCTGCGATACCCCGTAATTCGAATTCCTTTCCTTCTGAAAAAAATTTCAAGAAAAGTTCTTGAAAATTAAAAGCTACCGTCCCCAAAGATTGTAACCATTGTACTCCTAGTACAACATCAGCACCTCCCATAGGAATGGAAAGCATTGGACTAGTCAATACATATTCCCCCATGGTTAGCTTGATATTATGACATTTTCTAGAGCAATTTATAGTTCCTCCATTTGCAACCATCACTTGACATTCTGGTGCTGGGTATAGGAAACAATTTAATTCCTTGGCTACCTTATAATGAATAAAATTATGGGTGCTACCTCAATCAATCAACACTATTACCCTTTTCTTCTTTATATGTCCTTCTATCTTGAGAGTTTGAGGAGTGGTAATTCCTGCCAGTGCATTACACGATATGGTCGGATTCATTTCTTCCTCTTCTAGGGGTGGTTCCCGGTGTATATCCTCTTCTTGTTCATTTTCTTCTTCTTCTTCACAATCTATGTAAAATAATTTCTTCTCAGCACACTTATGACCTTTAGTGTATTTGCTATCACAACTGTAGCAAAGCCCTTTGCTCTTTTTTCTTCCAATTGTTGTGGTGTCAACCTTGTAGGTTGTGGAAATCTAGGCGTAGCAACACTTCCTTCTTTATAGAATTGAGTGGTAGGCTTCCTTGTCGCCATTATTTTACATTCAACTTTTCTTGCCAACCTGAATGCCTTCTCCAATGAATCCAGTTCCAAAACATGAACTTCATGTTGGATGTTATCCTTTAAAGTGCCTATGAAGAGATCGATCCTGTGTTCCTCTGGAATATCAGTTACCCTTATATTCAATTTTTGGAAGTCCTCAATGTGCTGCCCCACTAAACCCTTTCGTTTGAGATTTATCAATTGGCTAAAGAAGGTGTTGCTCTTTGTATCCTCATAATGTGCTATCATTTCCTCCGTAAAAATTGACCAAGTGACAATTTTTTTACGGGAGCAAAGCCATTGATACCATACAAATGTATTTTGTTCTAAATGTAAGTTGCAATGCGTACCTTTTGTGTGTTTTGCACGTTATGGAGATCAAAATATTGCTCCATCTGTAGTATCCATGTTACAGGATCCTTTCCATCAAACTTCCTCATATCCATCTTTAGAATATGGTGGTTCTTCCCGCCAACATTAGAGTTTATGAAATCACAATTAACATTTATTTTGTTCTCATCATGAGGTTCTTCTACTATCTTTTCACCATTAGGAAACCTTTCTTGTATAAACTTTGTCAAACCTTCCATGTCTGCTTTTAGAAAATTCTTCATGTTTTCCATTTTCTCATCGATCTTAGCTTCCATTTCATCAATCTTAGCTTCCATTCCCACTTCCATGCCATCCATCTTAGCTTCCAAACCATTCATCTTAGCTTCCACGCCTTTCTTCAAACCATCCATCTTAGTTTCCATGCCTTTCTTCAAAACTTCCATTTCATTTTTTGTTGTTCTTTGCGAGAGCGAAATTTGTTGTTGCACTTGCTCTTGTAATTTTGATAGATCATGTTGCAATTATTCATCTTCATGAGTCATGGTAGAGCCTTTTGAAGGCTTAATGGGTGTTGAATTCTTTTTAGGCGCCATTTTAGAATCTAATATTGATACCTTTTACTTGCTTTGAGGAGCTCAATATTGAAATTGAATTATCTTTGTAATTGAAAATCTTAAATATATGAAATTCAGCTCTGTAGTAGCCCTCTGAAGCTTCTTTCAAATGCCACAGGTCTGATATAATTTGGATTCCCCAAGACAAAGTTGTGTCCAATCTCCCACAATGACCTAATTCTGGACTTGTTCAGTAGAGCACACATATAGGACTTGCCACGAGTCACTGTTTCTTCCTTTGTCTCTAAAATTGATAGAAAAGAAACTACAGTCTGTGTACTTGTGACCACGTTTTACGACACTCAAATCCACTGCACAGAGAGAGAGTTATTGAAATTTTCCCATGATCACCTCTTTGAGATGCAATTCAGGAGCCTGAAAAAGCACTACCTTCCACAGATCATATCTCCAAAAATATTGCGAACCAAGCTCTGAAATTTTTTGAAAACTTTCCTCAGGATTTCAGCTTCGCACCATATGAATTTCATATTCTGAACCTTCGTAGAAAACAATTTATAGCGAAAATTCCACAATGACCTGTTTAGGAGCTTGAAAAAAGACCTAACTTCCACAGATGATATCTCCGCAAATATGGTGAACCAAGCTCTGAAATTTTTAGACAATCTTCCTCAGGATTTCAGCTTCGTACCCTAAAAATTTCAGCTTCTGAAACTTCGTAGAAAAAAAGTTATAGCGAAAATTCCACGATGACCTGTTTGGAGCAGCAAAAGCCTAGAATCCCAAGCCTCTGATACCAAATGTTGTGTAACCAGCTCCAAAAAGAGAAAAAAATAGATATCAACGCCTTATAAATGAGCCACTTCGAGGGGGCAACCTCCAATACATTACATAAATGAACAATTCTTGGATGATACAATTTACAAAACCCCCTTTCTATATATAGGAGTCCATGGGGCCATAATGTAATCCTAGTGGGCCACAATGTAATCCTAGCCGACCTAACAATAATAATTTAAGGGCACAATAATAACAAAATGGGGGTTAAAAGGGTACAATAATAACAATAAGGGGGTTACACTAACAACAATAAGGGACTATACTAGTAATATAGGGACCTAACATAATTCTCTAACTTACTTCATAAATAAATTGACTGTGTGTTTCACTGTTCTACATGTTTTACTCCTTGACTTGAACTCCAAATGCCTTGACTTCCATGCTAGATAGACTATGATGTTTTTTCTAAAGTTATCTTGACACCATGGCCCAATGAATGTTTGCTAATGTGATTTACAACCAGTAATATCATCTATCTATTTTCCATATAGATTTAGTCATCTATCCATTAATCAAAAATCATAAAACCTTGAGAGAGCCCTCTCAGGTTGAGGAGACTAAGCCTCAGCTAAAAGATTGGTCTGAAACAGTTACACAAGGTTTACTTGATGAGCAACCCATTAGGCCTGATTTTGTGATAACATCTCAGATCCAGAATTATTTCAAATAGTAAAGCTAATTCCTAGCCTCTAGGAACATAAAACTATTTAAAAGTAAATGATATGCTTGCCTAAGTCTTCGAATTCATGATTTGGAGGAATTTGGAGAGACCTCCCTTATGGATCCGCACCTTGAGAACAAGGAAAATCTGTTTTATTATGCTGAATGTTGAGCTGAATCAACCCTTTTTTCCCTTGATGCATTGTTGCTGATGTAGTGGGGCAGTTTACGACGTGGACCAAAATTTGCTGATATGCTAGTAGATGAGCTGAGAGCTGTGCTGGCAGATCTGTTGCTTGAATGGAGTGCTAAATGCTTTTTGCTATCCGACTCGACCTTTTTTTTTTTGTCACCTGAAATCATTTTGTGTCATGATTAACCCCTTTTCTAAAAAAAATAGTGAAAAACTTATTATATTAGATCTGAAATCCTTTAGATTTCAGTTCCTAACTTTATCGCATCCATAGCACTATCGCATATCGTAGATTGAACAGTTTACAACATACAAAGTATTTGGTGGTGCGATGCTAAAATGGAAGTGACGTGGAGGGTAAGTGGGATCGGATCGCAACGCATATCGCAATTCATAGCTTTTATTTATAAGCGCAGAGGATGTAAAATTTAAAAACTGCGAAGTGTGACGTGTGTGGGAGGAGGTGAATGAAGTGGTAGGGAAGAAGTGGGACCGGATCGTAGGTGCACATTGCAGCTTTTAGATTTTAATTATAAGCTATGGGGTTAACATATAAACTTTGCAAAGTGCGGGGAAGAGGGGCTCACTGGCAATCAACGGAGTGTTATGAATCGGCAAAAGGTTTTAAGCGGTAAGTGTTATGAATTTAATATGATATATGAATGTATTACAACAACTGTAAAGCAGGGGGAGGTGCTACGGAGGTGGAACCAACTCACTGCATCGCAAATTAAAATAAATATGTTGTGGGCGCTCACTGTTGAGATTGCAACAAGATGATGAGCTTAGTGGAAAGGAGTCGCCTTCACTAAGTGGGCCCGCAGGCTATTTTTGGCGCAAAGTCTGTTTTTAGACTATGTCTATTTTTAGACATATGGATCATGTTCTATGAGTTGCAGGATGCTATTTGTGGATGGTTGGTCAAGTCGGGAAAAATAGATGGACTTCTATTTTTAGACATATTGGGCGGAATCTATTTTTAGATTGCGAGTCTAAAAATAGATATGTCGAATATTATTAGCTCTTAATAATATTTAGACTCTAAACATTATCTTATTCTCTTGGAGCACTTCAGTTAAGTGCATAGATGTGGCACAGGAGCTGACAGAAGGAATTACGCTATTCCTGAGGGTTATGTGGAGCGATTGCATGGATACTTCAGTTAGAATTCATGTGATAGAGTTTGGTGGAGTTGATTGAGGAAGTTAGTGGATTTGTATTCAGTTTAACTAATCTAAACATAGTTGAGCTATTTGTATTCATTTTAACTAATTGATACAATTAGTGAGAGTGGTGTGAATTAATTATTAATTAATTCACTAATTATAAACTCATTAATCAACTAAAGAATGCATCAGTTAACTTCAGTGCATGGACAGTTTTAGTGGAGACCAGTGCAGAAATAGGTGAAAGAGCAGGTTAACTATCAGTTGTGACTATAGAGTTGCTATTTGCAACACAAAGATAGGTGGAGAAGCCCATGAGGATTGCGCAGTACAATCCAGGTGGTTTATCTATTTAATGAAGCCATCCCATAGCATTGATTATGCAATAGAGGCTGGCTATCAAGTGGCTAAGGATTGGAGCATGTGTTTTGCTAGATCTAGCTTGATAGTGTGTAGCAATTGAGGGTGTGCATGCGAGCTTGTGAGTAGCTTTGTACGATGATTGTTACATGATATCCATGACATATAATATATAGATATTTGGGGTTTTTAGCTTTAAGCTTTCCCATTAAATACTGTGTTCATATGTGTGATTGTTCGTGGTTTTAATGTGTGCATGCAATTGATTTTATTTCTGCAAGTAATGATCAATGGTAGAAGAGATTTTGTATTATGCATGAAGCTAAAATAGTGTGTGATCAAGAGAATCTCGGTGAATAATATATCAGTTATTCAAATTTATACATGGTATCAGAGCAATATTAATCATTGGAGCAATTGCAAAACATTGAAGTGGTTGAGTTTTGTGCTGGTGGAATTCGAATTTGCAGCAGTGTTTTCTTGGTGTCGAAGTTGAGATGTCTTTCAACGGATTGCGATTGGAGTATGCCCTTGAGGGAAACTCAAATTATATTGCATGGAAAGAGAGGATGGAGGCAGTGCTAGATGACAATGGGTTGAAGGAGTTCATAGATGCAGAAATTCCAAAACCTACTTCTAGTGATGCTGCCGTACTTGACGCATGGCAAAAGAAGACATCAAAGTGTCGAAGGATTCTGTTGGAAGGTGTGAAGGATCACATAGTATCCAGCCTTCATGGTAAGGCTTCTCCATTCTTGATGTGGAAAGCTTTGACATATTCATTTCAAATCAAGAGTGACCAGAGGAAGTTGGCGCTCAAGGACAAACTCATGAACATAAAGATGGAGAAAGGCGCCAGTATGCCCAAGTACCTCACGAAGTTCGTCCAATGCAGGGATGAGCTGGGAAGTGTGGGGGTGACTGTTGATGATGAGGACTTGGTGAGCTTGGCTCTCCTTGGGCTTCCGAAGAGTTGGCATTCCTATCAGGACTCTGTCAATGGTCGGGATAAATTGCCAGGATGGGAGTGAATTTGGTCGGATCTTGTGCAAGAGGAGATAAGGCGAAGTACCAGGGGCAGATCTTCATCAAAGAACTCTGATGAAGAGAATTGCACTTTGGCTTCCAAAGAAAAGAAGGGGAAGAGCAAGAAAGCTTCTC
Source organism: Pinus albicaulis (assembly GCA_034641835.2). Classification (NCBI taxonomy): domain Eukaryota; kingdom Viridiplantae; phylum Streptophyta; class Pinopsida; order Pinales; family Pinaceae; genus Pinus; species Pinus albicaulis. Next base: position 57,688,319 of record CM076583.1, on the reverse strand, counting down.
AATCCGGTGCGAAAGGCAAGAAGCAGGACATGTCCAAGGTGAAGTGCTTTCACTGTCACCAACACAGACATTATGCCACAAATTGTCCATAGAAGAATAAAAATAAGCAGACTGCTAGGACTGCAGCTGGATAGGCCTTAGCCTCATAGTTTGAGCTAGATTTTTTGTTGATCTCATGCTTGGTCTCAAGTGTGATGGGATGAATGTGGTTTCTTGATAGTGGTGCGTCTTTTCACATGACAGGAGATAGAGATTTGTTTACTGATCTGGATGAGAAAGATCTTGGAGTGCACATCAATATGGGCGATGATGGTAGATACAGTGCGACCGGTATCAGTACCATTTCCTTTAAGAGGGATTTTGGTAAACCCTTCGTATTGAAGGAAGTGATGCATGTTCCAGGATTGAAGAAGAATCTTATCTCTGTGGCGATGTTAGAAGACAAGGGATATGATGTTGTCTTTAGCGAGGGAAAGGCTTTCCTGCGCAGTAAGGCAACTGGTGAGACCCAGAGGATAGGGGTTCAAGTTAAGAACCTTTATCAATTGCAGGTAGATGGCTGTGTAGCAATGTTAGGCAAGGCAGAAGGAGTGGTGAGCCGGGATGATGGCGAGTTGTGGCACCGGAGATTGGGCCACCTTCACCATGGAGCTTTGAAGATACTGCAACAGATTTCTACTAGTCTTCCTAAGGCTACTCTTGCGCAGTCAAATCAGTGCAAGGGATGTACCTTGGGAAAATTTGTGAAAGCCATCTTTCACGATAAGGATAGTTGCGCCAAGACGATCCTTGAGAAAATTCACACAGACATGTGTGGACCTTTCTCAGTAGCTTCGACAACAAAGCACAGGTATTATGTGATATTTGTTGATGATTTTTCTCGTAAGTGCTGGATCTTCTGTATGCAGAAGAAGAGCGAGACATACTCAAATTTCTGTGAGTTAAAGGCACTGGTTGAGAAAGAATCGGGGAAGCAGGTGAAGGCTCTTAGGAGTGACAATGGTGGTGAATTCATCTCTGGCGAATTCAAGGAATTTTGCAGCGCAGAAGGAATTTGAAGAGAGCTCATAGCACCTCATAACCCACAGCAGAATGGGGTTGCTGAGCGGAAGAACAAAATGATCGTGGGTGCTACACGGGCGATGTTGCATGATCAGGGCCTACCCATACACTTGTGGGTGGAGGCATGCAATACTGCAGTATATGTGCAGAACCATTTTCCTCACAGGATACTTGGCATGAGTACACCCGAGGAGGTGTTTTCTAGAAAGAGACCTGATATTTCCCATTTGAGGATTTTTGGTTCACCTGTTTACATTCATGTGGCGAAGGATGCCAGGAAGAAGCTGGAGCTGATTGCAGAGGTTGGGATATTTTTGGGTACACTCATACACCCCACAACTATCGTGTGTATTTTCCAGACAGTCGCAAGAATGTTGTGCGACGGGATATAAAATTTCAGGAGGAGAAAGCCATGAAGTGTTCGCTTGAGAGGGAGCCACACTTGCATGCAGATGAGGAGCTATTAGTTCCTAAGGATAAGCCTCAGGATGTGGATCAACCACAAGAGGAGGTTCATGGAGTGGAAGAGACCACTCAAGCAGCGCCAACCATCAAAGGGCGGAAGCGCACTACAGAAGCTGAGCGACTGGCTCAAGATGCAGAGAAGGTTGTAGGAGCACCTACATCACAGCGCAGATAGAGACAGTCACCTGACCGGTATACTGGATACATGGCTCTTATGAGAATGTGTATCGTGACAGAGCCATCCTCTTTCGAGGAATTTGTGGAGGACCCCGCATGGGTAGATGCCATGGTGGAAGAGTATGATTCGATTGTCAGAAACAATGCATGGGAGATTCTCCCGAGGCTGGAAGGGAAATCAGTGGTGGGTTCGAGATGGATCTACAAAGTGAAGCAAGTAGCTGACGGGAGTGTGGAGAAGTATAAGGGAATATTTGTTGCCTGAGGCTTTTCACAGATTGAGGGGATTGATTATGAGGAGACCTTTGCACATGTCGCAAGGTATTCTTCCATACGAACGATTCTTTCTCTCTCAGCGCAGATGGGGTGGCACATTCATCAGATGGATGTGAAGATTGCGTTCCTCAATGGAGTCATTGAGGAGGAGGTGTACATAGATCAGCCCGAAGGTTTCGAGATCTTCAGCAGCGAGTCGCATGTGTGCGAGCTCAAGAGAGCGCGTATGGGTTTGAACGAAGCACCTCGTGCTTGGTACACACGGATGACAACTATTTCACATAGGACTTCGTTCTCCAAAGAGTGAGGCGGATCCTAACCTATACCGGATTGTGGTGGAGGGTATGTTCTTGATCATTGTACTTTATGCAGATGATTTGATTTTGACAGGTGATGAGTTGTTGATACTCTCATGCAAGGAGGATCTTGCAAAAGAGTTTGAGATGAAGGACTTGGGCCTCCTTCATTATTTCCTGGGATTGGAAATTTGGCAGCGCAGTGATGGACTGTTTGTTTCTCAGGGTAAGTATGCCCGGGAGATACTGGATAAGTTCAACATGCATGGCTGCAAGCCTGTTGATACTCCTCTTCCTGGTGGTTGGAGGAAGGAGGATGCTACTTCAGCGGAGGTAGTGGATGCCACTATTTATTGACAGTTGGTGGGGTCGCTTATGTATCTGGTCAATACACGACCCGACATATGCTATGCTGTTAACCAGCTTTCACAAGCTATGGTTAAGCCTACCAAGCTCTACTGGAAGGCAGGTAAGCATGTATTGAGATATCTCAGAGGCACATCGGGATATGGATCATGGTACAGACAGGAGGATGAGTTGAGGCGGCATGGCTTCACGGATCGGTATCATCATATCAGAGATTGTGTGCAGCGGAAGATCATGTTACTTTCATACATTCCTACGGAGGATCAGGATGCTGATATCTTGACAAAGGCGCTCACCAGGAGCAAATTCGAATACCACAGGGGCAGGATAGGGGTTGCAGATAATCCTTATCTTGTTGAGAGGGAGTGTTGAGATTGCAACAAGATGATGAGCTTAATGGAAAGGAGTCACCTTCACTAAGTGGGCCTGTAGGCTATTTTTGGCGCAAAGTCTATTTTTAGACATATGGATCATGTTCTATGAGTTGCAGGATGCTATTTGTGGATGGTTGGGCAAGTCGGAAAAAATAGATGGACTTCTATTTTTAGACATACTGGGTGGAATCTATTTTTAGATTTCCAGTCTAAAAATAGATATGTCGAATATTATTAGCTCTTAATAATATTTAGACTCTAAACATTATCTTATTCTCTTGGAGCACTTCAGTCGAGTGCAGATGTATACAAGGAGGCATGAAGATGCAGCTATTCACGAGGTTATGTGGAAATATTGCATGGATACTTGATTTAGAACTCAAAATTTTGACTCATGTGATGGAGTTTGGTGGAGTTGATTGAGGAAGTTAGTGGAGTTGTATTCAGTTTAACTAATCTAAACATAGTTGAGCTATTTGTATTCGGTTTAACTAATTGATACAATTAGTGAGAGTGGTGTGAATTAATTATTAATTAATTCACTAATTATAAACTCATTAATCAACTAAAGAATGCATCAGTTAACTTCAGTGCATGGACAGTTTCAGTGGAGACTAGTGTAGAAATAGGTGAAAGAGCAAGTTAACTATCAGTTGTGACTATACAGTTGCTATTTGCAACACACAGATAGGTGGGGAAGTCCATGAGGATTGCGCAGTAAAATCCAGGTGGTTTATCTATTTAATGAAGCCATCCCATAGCATTGATTATGCAATAGAGGCTGGCTATCAAGTGGCTAAGGATTGGAGCATGTGTTTTGCTAGATCTAGCTTGATAGTGTGTAGCAATTGAGGGTGTCCATGAGAGCTTATGAGGAGATTTGTACAATGATTGTTACATGATCTCCATGACATATAATATACAGATAGTTGGGGTTTTCAGCTTTAAGCTTTCCCATTAAATACTGTGTTCATATGTGTGATTGTTCGTGGTTTTAATGTGTGCATGCAATTGATTTTATTTCCGCAAGTAATGATCAATGGTAGAAGATATTTTGTATTATGCATGAAGCTAAAATAGTGTGTGATCAAGAGAATCTTGGTGAATAATATATCAGTTATTCAAATTTCTACACTCACAAAGGTAAAACAAATGCAAAGTGATATTGCAAATCGACGATTACATTATTTAAATTTTAGCTTTAATGCAAAACATGTAAAAACTACGAAATGCGATGAGGACCCCACTTAATCGCGATCGAGGAATGAAAAGCGATGAAACAGTAAAGATGGAAGGGTAAAACAAAAAGGCAGAAAAAAGGTAAGGTAACGTATATTTCAATGGAAAATGAAATGGAAGGGAAGCGTGGCGGGGAATGGGTTTATAAATTAATAAGCCCCGAAAGGTTATATATGTTGGTTTTGGGGGTTAAATAAGATTTTAAATGGAATTCAAAGAGCTAAAATATGGGTTTTAAATATAGTTTAGGCTATATAGTAAATGAAGTTTGGGTTTTAGTAATAACTTGGATAATTTAGCAAATGAGATGAAATGTTTGGATATTGGGAAAAAGGTGAAAATAGTAAAAAATGAAGTGAGGTCAATGATAATGACAAAGATGAGGTGAAGACATAGAAAAATAAGGTGGGGTGGATTGGATGCAAATACCAGTGCTAACATCGGCTCCAACAGGGGAATATAGCTACGAAGGAGTTGTCTAGAACTGTAGATCTCTGGGAACTTATTGATCAGTGCCTTATCCATTGGGCAATGGAGTCCAATCTGTAAACTGAAACTGAAAAAATACTGCAAAATTCAACCCACACTAACAGATCATCAAAACCTCAGGGCCTTCACCTCGGGCTTCAAACCTTGATGAATTTCGTCAACACTTTCTGAAAATAAAATAAAATCAAACTAAAATGATAACAACCTACTCTAATATGCTGCACAATTGTTGATTAGGAGAAATGATCCTTCCAGTGTATCCAATCTAGGAGATGGCTACTTACTGAAGTTCTGCTCTCACTTTCCTTGAGCAAGAAGAATGATGTACATGTAGGAAACTCAAAATAGAAACTGCAACCAAGGATAATGCTGACAAATAAGACAACATTCATTTTCTCCAATGATTGCAAAAGACTACAGAAGGGATCTTAAAAAACCTAAAGTATTACCTTGTCTTGAAATCCAACAGCAAAAATACAAGTACTCCCTTCATTCTGATCTGAAAGAACACTTGGTTGTTGATCGATAAGAGAGCATAGAGAAGTATGAATTTATGATATCTGAGTGTTGACTAAAAATTCTTGAAGCATGAGCAACTCTGATTCTTTCTCTGGCAGAATTCCTCAAGCATGAGCAACTCTGATTCTTTCTCTGGCATACTATCTCTCTTAGGACCATACTCCTCAAATTAATATTCTAAGTCATCCTTAAATAAGAAAAATTCTTCATTATTATCAAACATGACAACCCTATCATCTTCATAAAAGAAAACAATATCTGTTAGCTGATATCCTTGCAGGGAATCATCATCATAAATTGGTTTACTCACTACAATTTCATGTATAGTTTCATCAAGCTCCTCATCGAAATTATATTCATATTCATCGTACTTAGGCAAATAAGGTATAGGAGAAACTTCATCAAATATGAACATTGAAAAAGGCGTTTTTCTTTCTTCATGATGATCTATAAATATAGTTTCATGATTTTCCTCATTTAAACTTAGATTTTAATTTTCAAAAGTGGAATAATTTTTACTAGCACCTTCTTGATTATGTAAACACTGAAAACTTGCATTAGCTTGGGCTATAATATAACTGTTTAGGAGTTGATCTATATCATATTCAGACATAGGAGAAAGTACTTTTTGTTTTCTTTTGATAACACAATAATTGTTTTCTTTCTCTCCTAAATATTCACAAGGATGTTGGATATCTTCATTAACCATTCGTTGATCAACTTGTTCTACTACTGCAAGAATTTTCTCCCGTGGGAAATATTAATGAACATCAAGACAATATACATCAACTTTTTCTTCCATGAGAGAAAACACTTGCTCTTTTTTATGATGAAAAGGATTGTCATGCAAAGCCTCCAAGATCGCTTCATCCATGAACTCATTATCATCATAATAATACTCTAGGTTTTGAATGAAAACCTCAAAATGATCACAAATATTATTAAACAAAGACAAATAAGGGCATGACCCCTTGTATTCCTCATAAAATATTGAATGGAAAACTCTAAGAGAACAAATACTGGCAGGTAAAAAACCTTCATACCAATATCGTGCTTTTCCTTCAAGAGAAACCATGAACATCTTTAAGAGACAATCTTCAAGAAATTCAACCTTCAACTTGCGTGTATGCATGTGAAATTTAACCAGATGTAAAGCAGCATGATTCCTATCATCATCTTTAAACATAGGCAAATTCCTTTGCCAATATACCTTAGGCATTTTATTTGGGAAACCTGGAATGTGATCCCGGCTCATGGGAGCATACCTTCTTGCAAAAATTTCCATCTTGAAAATTCTTGAAGCTATTGATCTTTATGTAGTGGAATCGCCATGAAGTGTTGATTTTCTGGATATTTCAGTCAATGGAGTCGCAAGGTGAATGGTTCAGCCTTCATATGTGTCCAACTGCTGTTCACCATCAAAAATTAGATCTGATCTTTGTCGTTCTTTCCTAGGGAAGATCTGATCTTTCGTCCCCGGCAACGATGCCAGTATGTTATCACTCCACTAGATTCCCAAGGCTGAGGAAGGAATCCCAATAGAGGTAACCACAAACCAAGATTTTAACTTGATAGTTAGCCCTATCAAGCCATAGAGGGCTCTCTCCAAAAGGGTCACAGCCAGCAGGGCTGGATAAAATAGGGTTTTAGTCTAGATAATGACTGCAAGAGGTTGTTTTGATATGGTTTTGGTTGGGTAAATCAACAGATAATGAAATAGGTCAAGGAGAACTAGGTTAGGGCTAAATAGTGAGGGTTTCAAGGATGAATGGGGAAATGTAGGTATAATGTCAATCACTTGAGGGAAATGGTTATGGAATGGTTTAGAAAATGTAAGGAGGATGAGGGAAGCATAAGAGATGCATTTCTCTCAGACAGAAGACATGAAACAAAATATGATCAGCTACCCAAAAACAGAGCATGGCTAGCATGTATTCTGAATTTCACACTTATAAAAGATCATAATATAGACATGAAAGTGAATATGAACAATACATTCACACATATGTCACTAAAGAAGAAACAATGAGAGACATTTAATACCACAGGTATTCCATAAATATAACTGCAACTTCTCTTGTATTAATGGCCAAAACTGAGTACAAATTCTCCTTGATCAACTAAGAAAAATGAACTGATTCCAATTTCCCAACCACTATTACATTGAATTTCTGCAATTTATAGACCAATTTACAAAATTTGAGGCAAATCTCAAATCCATAATTATTTCAAACAGTAAAGCTAATTCCTAGACTCTAGGAACATAAAACTGTTTAAAAATAAATGAACTACTTGCCTAAGTCTTCGAATTCATGATTTGGAGGAATTTCGAGAGACCTCCCTTGTAGATCTGCACCTTGAGAACAAGGAAAATCTATTTTATTATGCTGATTGTTGAGATGAATCAACCCTTTTTTCCTTTGCTGCACTGTTGCTGATGTGCTGATGTAGTGGAGTAGTTTAGGACATGGACCACAATTTGCTGATATGCTAGCAGATGAGCTGAGAGTTGTGCTAGCAGATCTATTGCTTGAACAGAGTGCTAAACGCTTTTTGTTGCTGACTTGACCTTTTTGTTTTTTTGTCACCCGAAATCCTTTTCTGCCGTGATTAACCCTTTTTCTAAACAAAACAGTGAAAAACTCATTATACCGGATCTGAAATCCTTTAGATTTCAGTTTCGAACTTTATCGCATCCATAACACTATTTCATATCGCGGATTGAACATTTTACAACATAAAAAGGATTCGGTGGTGCGATGTGAAAAGGGAAGTGATGTGGAGGGTAAGTGGGACCGTATCGCAACACATATCGCAATTCGTAGCTTTTATTTATAAGTGCAGAGGAAGTAAAATTTAAAAACTGCGAAGTGCGACGCGCGGGGGAGGAGGTGAATGATGTGGTAGGGAAGAAGTGGGACTGGATCGTAGGCACACATCACAAATTTGATTTTTCAGTTATAAGCTGTGGGGTTAACATCTAAATTTTGCGAAGCGCAGGGAAGAGGGACCCACTGTCAATTGGGGGAGTTTTATGAATCAGTGAAAGTTTTAAGCGGTAAGTGTTATGAAGTTTATATGATATATGAATGTATTACAACGACTGTGAAGTGGGGGGGGGGGGAAGCTGTGGAGGTGGGGCCAACTTACTGCATTTCAAATTAAAATAAATATGTTGTGGGTGCTAACAAAGGTAAAACAAATGCGATGCGATATTGCAAATCGACGATCACATTATCTAAAGTTTAGCTCCAATGCAAAACACGTAAAAACTACGAAATGCGATGAGGGCCCCACTTTAATCACAATCAAGGAATGAAAAGCGATGAAGCGGTAAGGATGGAAGAGTAAACCATAAAGGCGGAAAAAAGGTAAGGTAACGTATATTTCAATGGGAAATGAAATGGAAGAGAAGCATGGTGGGGAATGGTTATAAAGTATTAAGCCCCACAAGGTTATATTTGTGGGTTAAATGGGATTTTAAATGGAATTCAAAGCGCTAAAATCTGGGTTTTAAATATAGTTTAGGCTATATAGTAAATGAAGTTTGGGTTTTAGTAATAAATTGGATAATTTAGCAAATGAGATGAATTGTTTGGATATTGGGGAAAAAGGTGAAAGTAGTAAAAAATGAAGCGAGTCAATGATAATGACGGAGATGAGGTGAAAAAATAGCAAAATAAGGTGGGGTGGGTGGGATGAAAATACCAGTGCTAATAGACCCAAGAAATGGGAAATTCCCCATCTATTTCTAAAGACATATCCCATCTTGGCCTTTGAAATTTATGTCCAAATCGGTAGTTTTTACAAAGAGATTCGATGAAAAACACAAACTTGAGAATACTCATCTTCATACCCTTGACAACATGGAAAAATCATAGGAGGACATGTGGCATGAGTTGATTGGTTAAAAAAACACAATGGCATCAAGACGTGGAATGGATGATGTCACCTCGAAGGTATAACCCTAGGAGTTTTGAACCCAGCTCAATTGTAAGACACTTGGGAAACGAGCCTAGGGAGACAAAGAATTCTTCGACAATTGATAGATGAAATTCCATTCGAAGACATGGTGGTAAGGAATAGATCAGACCCAATTGTGAAGTGGTGCAGGGAGGAGATGGGCCCAATTGTGTGAAGTGGCACGGCCACATAGTCTCAAGGATTATTTTGTTGGGAAAAATGCTGGGGGGGGGGGTGAATCAGTATTTATAACTCACTGTAAACTTTTATTTTTCTTTATTGATTTCTATACATGACTTTGATGAAACCAAATAGCATATACACACGTCGAGCTTTAAATAAACTTGCGTATGTCCAGAGATATTATTATGCAGATAATACTTTACTTAGATCAGTGCATCATTCATTCATCAGATATTTAGTAAGTATTAAGCATGTGAAATAAGAACAGAATAAAGCATCACACATAAGCAACACACATGAACACCAGGATTTAAGGTGGAAACCCAAGTCGGGAGAAAACCATCGTTGTTGTCATCTCTGTCTTCAATATTTATTATAAAGAAAACTACTTACAATCATGTACTAATTCAGACTCATATCAGTACGCAGGCATCTACCTACATAAGGATGCAACCTTATCTCGTTCTCTAGCTACTACTGGAAGGCAGCTCCAACCCCCTGATCTTGTTTTCTAGCCTCTGCTGGAAGGGAGCTACAACCCCCTGCTTAGAACACCAAATTCTACTGGCAGGAAAATTCTACTTCCATACTGAAGGCTTCAACCCTTAGACCCACTGCATACCACGTTTCATCAATTTTCATATTGGATCCCACAGCTTCAACACAAATCATCATAAATATCATCAATAATAACCTTAACCCAAACTTCAATCATAACAGTGAGATCACTATAACTAGAACACAATAATAAACCCAAATTTAAGAATCAACATGCAACAAACAATCTCAAACCTAATCATTAATTATCTTAAAATGCATACGCTACTTCACTTTACTGAGCCCGCGTGTATACACGCTTTAATTCACACCAACCTGCGTAGAAATCTGAGAATACTAAATTTCTAGAATATAATTATTCTCAAAACCAAATCTGAGGCTTTTAGTCAGATATCTTTTCAGATTTACAAAACCATTATTCAGTCAGCATCATTATTTATATTTAATCACTCATTTATCCGATTTGTACATATTCAACTTAGCAACATATAAAATATTCAAACAACCTAGATATACATGAAGACTTCACTGACATACAACATAACTAGAGAAACAATAGACAGATAACCTCTCCAGAAAGCTTCAGAAAACTGTGACTTCCATATGCGCATTAGCTGAGACATAGCCGCATATATACACGCTTTCACCGAGACGAACTAGCGTATATATTTGCAAACATTACATGACTTCACAACTCTTCAGAACAAATAATCAGCTCAGATCTTACCCTTCACTTCAACAAACATTCGACAGATCATAGATCTAAACATTTCATAAACATATCTAGCAAATACATAGTCATTTTAGGTCTAGAGATCCTGATCCATCATTGTATTCATAGGTGCATTATTATTTCAGATCTATCAATAAACTGTGGCGCATTCCATGTAGATATACTTCAGAGTGAAGTATTCATTCAATACCCAAACACATGCACACCCTTGCACTATGATCTTCTTCTCCTTATATATGTTTAGCCTTTACCAATACCATGAGCCAAAACCACACAAGTGCCCATGGTATTCTTGGACGGAATCAAATAGACAACACAACGCTCAATATTGTGGGCTGAAACCATGGTAATGCTTGCTGGTATTATATTTTTAGAGCGCAAAAGGCATACGCGACTTGGTTCGTTCTTATCTACGTGTATACGTGACTTGCCCTATACTAACCCACATATAGAACCTTCAATTATGAATATTAACCAACTTCTACTAGGCATTACACATTTCTTCTGTTAGACCTTCTGTAAACTACTGAGCTTCTCTAGAAGACATATACTCCATTATTATCTAGAGAGTTGCCATCAAGGACAACATATTAAGACATAAGAATCATATTGCTGACAATCTCCACCTTTTGGACTTGATGGAAACCATGATGGAGTTTGATCACCACATCTTGTAGATACAAAATAATTATTCAAACATCAAACACTCTCCCCCTTTGACATCAAGAGCAAAGAGCGGAAAATTTCTCCCCTTGAGCATATGCAGACAAAATTTTAATGAAACACTTGACTCTTTAACTCAACTGAGTATGACCAATATTATCACCAAGGACTCATACTTACATCAATGATCCAAACAAGTGGAATTTACATATTTGACTCAACTACGCAACCAAGTGGGTTTACAAAATTAAACAAGTCCTTATATGACGAAATATAACAATCTTACACCATAGGTCTCAACTGGACATTTTCATCAAATAACATATATGACTTTGTTTATATCCAAGGCCAAAGAATCTCAAATAGGAGATTATAACAAAAACCAACATAGTGCCAACAATGCACTCTTTTAAGCAAGGCAAGTGCCCCCCCTAAACCTGTGCATCTTGAACACCTTCAAAAACCAATTCATCATGGTATCTTCATCAAGGGAAAACAAAAGTTAAGGAAAGGTACTGTAAGAAAAATAACAAAACAACATAGTTTAACCAACTGCACCATTGACTGCTCTGAAAGTTGATCCATAGAAATTTTGTCAGCAAAAACCATACGCGTTTTTATGCACATAAACTCATGTATATACGCGATTCGCCTTTATACAACCATCGTATCGAATTTAATCTTCTGATATTTAAGAAGAAATGATAAGGGAGGCAGAGACAACTCCCAACTTCTGTCTTAGATATTCTAATGCTTCCCTGGGAAGAGGTCTAGTAAATATATCAGCAACTTGTTCTTTGGAGTGAACATACTCCAATTTAGCCTTTTTCTCAAGCACTTGTTCATGTAAGAAGTGATACTTGATAGGAATGTGCTTGGTATTGGAATGCATAACAAGATTTTTTGAGATACTGATGGCACTTGTATTATCACATAAGATGGAAATAAGAGGTGAACATTTGATTTGAATATCTTGTAATATCTGCATCATCCAAAGAAGTTGTGTGCAACATGATGTAGCAACCACATATTCTGCTTATGTTGTGGATAAGGCAATAGAAATTTGTTTCTTGCTGAACCAAGATACTATTCAGGGCCCCATGTAAAATGCACCACCACTTGTGTTTTTTCGATCATCAACATTTCCAGCCCAATCTGCATCTGTGTAAGAATGAGAGAGATATGCATTCTTTGGATACCATATACCAAAGCCTTGATTTCCTTGAAGATATTTGAATATTATTTTTACAGCCTGAAGGTGTGAATATTTTTGATTATCTTGGAATCGTCCAACAATCCCAAATGCATGCATAATGTCTGGTCTTGTCTTGGTTAGATAAAGGAGGCTTCCAATCATAGATCTATACTCTGGTTGATTCACCAAGGGAGAATTATCATGAGAACTGAGGTTACATCCAGTTACCATTGGAGTACTTGTTAGAAATATGCCATATGTTGCTTGTTGCACTTGTAAGCCAAGAAAATATGTTAGTTCCCCAAGTAATGACATTTCAAATTCTTGTTGCATAACAGAAGAAAATTTATGACTCATGGAATCTTCATTACTTCCAAAAATGATGTCATCAACATACACAACAATAATCAATAGTTTATCATTCTCAATTTTTGCGTATAATTTATTATCAGCAGATCCCTTTGTGAAACCTTGTTGTTGAAGATATTTGTCAAGACGATAGTACCATGCCCGAGGAGCCTGTTTGAGACCATATAAGGCCTTTTTAAGTTTGCAACAAGAATTTCATCATTTCCCAGAATGAATCCTTCTGGTTGTTCTATATATACTTCTTCTTCTAGACCACCATTGAGGAAAGCAGATTTCACATCCATTTTATCAACTTTGAATTGTTGAAAACTTGAAAAAGCAAGAAACATTCTTATGGCTTCAAGTCTGGTTACAAGAGAAAATGTTTATTCAAAGTCTATACCTTCTTGTTGAGCATACCCTGTACAAACATGTCAGACTTTATTTCTAATAACATCTCCATTTTCATTTAAATTATTTTTGAATATCCTTTTTGTTCCAATAACATTTTTATCATGAGGTCTTGGAACCAATTCCCATGTTTGATTCTTTTCAATCTGATCAAGTTCTTCATTCATGGCTTGAATCCAAAATTCATCTTTACTAGCTTGATTTACATTCTGAGGTTCAATAGTAGATAAGAATGCCAGATAACTAGGGGATCCTATAAGAGTTCTTCTTGTTTGGACACCTGATCCCTTTTCTCCCATAATTTGAGATTTTGGATGATTCTTTTGAATATACCTGGATGGAGCCTTTTTAGATATATCTTCTTTTGGTGCTTCATTGGGTTCTCCTTCTATATTGTTTCTATTTTATGAGGGAAAATATACATCATCATCATCTTCATTTGTTGTTTTTATTTCCATTTTAGGAGCTGTGAGAGACTCATCAATTACAACATCAATACATTCAACAATCTTCCGAAGTATTTTATTGTAACATTTATATGTTTTAATTCTAGAAGAGTAATTAAGAAATATTCCTTCATCTGCTCTAGGCTCAAACTTACCAAGTTTTTCATCATTGTTCTTGATAAAACATTTTCTTCCAAAAAATATAAAATGCTTTATAGTGGAAAGATTACCATACTAGAGCTCATAAGGAGTTTTATCACCGCTCACACGAACATGAGCCTTGTTAAGAATATTTACTGCAGTATGTGCTGCTTTTCCCCAAAAGGTATAGAGAGTTCTAGATTCATCAAGCATAGCACGAGCCATCTGTTGAAATGTTCTATTCATTCTTTCTTCCATGCCATTTTGTTCTGGGGTTCCAGCTACAAAAAACTGTCTTTTTATGCCATGATGTTCACAGAAATAAAAGAATTCATCTGATATATATTCTCCTCCTCGGTAAGATCTAACACATTTGATTTTTAGATCTAATTCATTTTCAACCAAAGCTTTGAAGATCCTAAAATTTCAAATTCTTCATCTTTATGTTTCAGTAAACCAATCCAACACATTCTAGAGAAGTCATAAATAAATAAAATATTGTTCTCCACAAGGTGAATTTTTCATTACAGGACCACATAGATCAGTATGTATAAGTTCAAGAGGCTTACTTGTTGATCCTTCTTTGGCAATGAATTGTACCCTGGTTTGTTTAACAAATTGGCATGCTTTGCATATGGTACTTTCAGGCAGAGTGATGCTGGGAAGATCACAGACAACTTTGAGTTTGCTAGATTTTCTTATTTGAGAGAAGCTCAAATGTCCCAATCTTCTGTGCCATAGCCAATTTTCTGAAGATTTACCTATGTAGCACTGCTCTTGGCCACCTTTCATTATATACAGATTTCTTGGTGTTCTGGTTCCTTTTATTACTGTTTTTCTTGTGTCAAGTTCACGAACTACACATTATTTTGAACTAAAGACAACTTCATTTCCTTGATCACACATTTGACTTACACTCAACAAGTTATGCTTGAATCTATCCACATACATAACATTGTTAGCTTTCACCTTTTCTTTTATAAAACAAAACCTTTTCCTTTAATGATAGTAGGAGAGTCATTTCCAAAAGTAACATTCTTTTCCTTCTCAAGCATTGTATGAAAGGAGTTTATTTTTATCACCTATCATGTGTTTTAAGTACCATTGATTTTCTTCCTCTTCTGAAAATAAATCTATGCCATAGCTTTCAACCTGTAAGTCCTTCTTTCTCCTTACCTTGGAGTTTGAGGGTATATGCTCTTTTGGCTGAAGTTTGCTCCTGCATTCAGATTATTCATGTCCAAAGTTATTGCAATAAGAACATTATATTTCATTTTGAAGAGGAGAAAAGTTGTTATAAGTATTTTTCTTTATTCCTGTCTCATTTTTTTGTTTTCTTGCTTCTCTGGTCATGATGGTTTTGTATGCAACACATTGAGAAACTTTATGACCAAAGTTATGACATGAGAAACATTTCCCATTAAAGAGGAAATTTATGTGATTGTGAAACCTTATATTGATGTTTACCTGCTGATTGATATTTCTGTTATTGTTCATCCTTGAATTGAAGTGGTCATGTTTTACCTAGGCAATCTCTTTTTTCTTTTGCTGAGTGACAAAATGTTGTTGGCTAGCTTTAGCTGCATTTAGATAATTTGGTGCTGAAGACTGAGAGGATTCTCCGATATATCCAAGACCTGTCTTTACAAGAGGAGAGTGTTGAACCTTGATAATTTCATCTAAGGTTTTATATCCTTTAACAAATCTAAGATTTGAAGTTTTCACTTTCTCAATTTCCTTTCTTAGACTTACTATTTCACATTCTAATTCCTCATTGTGCTTCTCATTTTCTATAAGCCGATTCTTTAGAGAATATATGGCAATTTTGTTTTCTTCTAAACATATTTTGAGTTGATTTATTTCTTCAAGAAAATAATTTTCTTATAGTGCATCCATAAAAGTATCTTTAGCCTCACTAGAGTCTTTTTCAAAATCCATGAGCAAACTAATATCTTGATCAGATTATCCTTCTTCACTATTTGATAGAGCATCACTATCTTAATGAGTATAATAGCTTTTTCTATTGATAAAAAGTTTCTTATTTCCTTTTTCTACTTCCTTTCCCTTTTCATGATTATCTTTATGGGGACATTTAGTAGCATAATTACCAACTCTTCCACAAGAAAAACATGTAAAAGGAAGCTTACCTTTGAACCTTCTAGTGCCAAGTTGTAGCTTCTTTACAAAATTTATCTCATCTTCTTTTGAAACATAACCTGATCCTTCTTGTTCTTCTACTTCCTTGCCTTTTGCAGTAGCTCTAAAGACAACTTCTTTGACTTCAAATGGACCTCCTTTCCTCATTTCACACGCAGTCGGAATCCCATGAAGTTGAACAATAGTAAGAGTTTGTAGATCTTGCTTATCTTCAATGACAAACACTTTTGACTCGAATTTGGGAGTTAGAGATCTTAAAACCTTTGCTACTAGAGTAGTGTTAGTTATGGTTTCTCCTAAATTTCTCATACTGTTTACAATATCATCTAGATGTAAAAATAAAATAACAATGCTTTCCTCATTATGCATTATGAGTTTTTCATATTGAATTATGAGAGTTTGGAGTTTAGCACTTTTTACCTTGGCATCACCTTCATAGCTCAGAATGATTTTGTCCCATATCTCCTTTTTTGTATTCAACCGCATGAATTTAACAAATTCAGATTCAGTCGGAATTCCCAAGAATGCATTGACCACCTTTTCATTGGTTTCATAGTTCTTTCTTGTTGCTGGATCTGCTAGAACAAAGGCTGGATATTGATAACCTCCTTCAATTATAGCCCAAACATCTACTCCAAGTGACTGAAGATAGGATCTTTTCCTTGTCTCCCAGAAGATTAAATTGTTTCCATTGAAGAGAGGAGGCCTAATAGATGTTGTCCCATCTTGATTTCTCATCTTAGATGATCTTCCTTCTAGCAATTAAGCTTCTTCAGAAGGACCTGCTCTGAAACCAATTGTTGGGAAAAATAGTGAGGGGGAAGTGGGGGGGGTTGAATCAGTATTTATAACTCATTGTAAACTTTTTATTTTTCTTTACTAATTTATATACGTTACTTTAATGAACCCAATTAGCATATACACACGGCTAGCTTTAAATAAACTTGCGTATGTTGAGAGATCTTATTATGCAGATAATAATTTAGTTAGATCAGTGCATCATTCATTCATCAGATATTTAGTAAGCAGTAAGCATGTGCAGTAAGAACAGAATAAACAATCACACACAAGAAACACACATGAACACCAAGATTTAAGGTGGAAACCCAAGTTGGGAGAAAACCACCGCTGTTGTCGTCTCTATCTTCAATATTAATTATAAAGAAAACTACTTACAATCATGTACTGATGCAGACTCATATCAGTACACAGGCATCTACCTGCAGAAGGCTGCAACCTTCTCTCGTTTTCCAGCTACTACTGGAAGGGAGCTCCAACCCCCTAATCTTGTTTTCCAATCTCTGCTGGAAGGGAGATACAACTCCCTGCTCAGAACACCAGCTTCTACTAGCAAGAAGCTTCTACTTCCATACTGAAGGCTTCAACCCTTAGACCCACTGTAGACCATGTTTCATTAGTTTTCATACTGGATCCCACAGCTTCAACACAACTCCTCATAAATATCATCAATAATAAACTTAACCCAAACTTCAATCAGAACAGTGAGATCACTGTAACCAAACACAGTAATAAACCCAAATTTCAGAATCATCATGAAAAAAAAATCTC